>JASWHU010000245.1:0-160588 GCA_030819815.1 Strix occidentalis | reverse complement strand
GAGGAAGAGAGAGTAGGAAGTGAGAGGAGGAATAGACAGGAGGGAGAGAGAGGAGGAAGAGAGAGGAGAAAGAGACAGGAGGAAGAGAGAGGAGGAAGAGAGAGGAGAAGAGAGAGGAGGAAGAGAAAGGGGGATGAGAGAGGAAGAGGAGAGAGCAGGAGGAGAGAGGTGGAAGAGAGAGGAGGAGGAGAGAGAAGGAAGAGAGTGGAGGAAGATAGAGGAAGAGGAGAGAGGAGTAAGAGAGAGGAGGATGAGGAGGAGGAGGAGAGAGGAGGGATGGGAGAGGAGGAGGAGAGAGGAGGAAGAGAGAGGAGGAAGAAAGAGGAGGAAGAGAGAGGAGGAGGAGAGAGGAGGAAGAGAGAGGAGGAATAGAGAGGAGGAAGAGAGAGGAGGAGGAGACAGGAGGAAGACAGAGGAGGAGGGGAGAGAAAGAAGAGAGAGGAGTAAGAGAGAGGAGGAAGAGACAGGAGGAAGAGAGAGTAGGAAGTGAGAGGAGGAATAGACAGGAGGAAGAGAGAGGAGGAGAGAGAGGGGAAAGAGGACAGGAGGAAGAGAGAGGAGGAAGAGAGAGGAGGAAGAGAGAGGAGGAAGAGAAAGGGGGATGAGAGAGGAAGAGGAGAGAGCAGGAGGAGAGAGGTGGAAGAGAGAGGAGGAGGAGAGAGAAGGAAGAGAGAGGAGGAAGAGAGAGGAGGAAGAGAGAGGAGGAAGAGAGAGGAGAGAGAGAGAGAGAAGAGGAGAGAGCAGGAGGAGAGAGGAGGAAGAGAGAGGTGGAGGAGAGAGGAGGAAGAGAGAGGAGGAGGAGAGAGAAGGAAGAGAGAGGAGGAAGAGAGGAGGAAGAGAGAGGAGGAAGAGAGAAGAGGAAGAGAGAGGAGGAAGAGTGAGGAGGAAGAGAGAGGAAGAGGAGAGAGGAGGAAGAGAGAGGAGGAAGAGAGAGGAGGAAGAGAGAGGAAGAGGAGAGAGCAGGAGGAGAGAGGAGGAAGAGAGAGGCGGAGGAGAGAGGAGGAAGAGAGAGGAGGAGAGAGAAGGAAGAGAGAGGAGGAAGAGAGGAGAAGAGAGAGGAGGAAGAGAGAGGAGGAAGAGAGAGGAGGAAGAGTGAGGAGGAAGAGAGAGGAAGAGGAGAGAGGAGGGAAGAGAGAGGAGAAGAGAGAGGAGGAAGAGAGAGGAGGAAGTGAGAGGAGGAAGAGAGACGAGGAAGAGAGAGAAGGAAGACAGAGGAGGAAAAGAAAGGAGGAAGAGACAGGAGGAAGAGAGAGGAGGAAGAGACAGGAGGAAGAGAGAGGAGGAAGATATAGGAAGAGGAGAGAGGAGGAAGAGAGAGGAGGATGAGAGAGGAGGAAGAGAGAGGAGGAAGAGAGAGGAAGAGGAGAAAGGAGGAAGAGAGAGGAGGAGGAGACAGGAGGAAGAGAGAGGAGGAAGAGAGAGGAGGAAGAGAGAGGAGGAAGAGAGAGGAGGAAGAGAGAGGAGGAAGAGAGAGGAGGAAGAGAGAGGAAGAGGAGAGAGGAGGAAGTGAGAGGTGGAAGACAGAGGAGGAAGAGACAGGAGGAAGAGAGAGGAGGAAGAGAGAGGAAGAGGAGAGAGGAGGAAGAGAGAGGAGGAAGAGAGAGGAGGAAGAGAGAGGAGGAAGAGTGAGGAGGAAGAGAGAGGAGGAAGAGCGAGGAGGAAGATAGAGGAGGAAGAGAGAGCAGGAAGAGAGAGGAGGAGGAGAGAGGAGGAGAGAGAGGAGGAGGAGAACGAGGAAGAGAGAGGAGGAAGAGAGAGGAGGAAGAGAGAGGACGAAGAGAGAGGAGGAGGAAGAGAGGAGAAGAGAGAGGAGGAAGAGAGAGGAGGAAGAGCGAGGAGGAAGATAGAGGAGGAAGAGAGAGGAGGAGAAGAGAGGTGGAAGAGGGAGGAGGAAGAGAGAGGAGGAAGAGAGAGGAGGAAGAGAGAGGAGGAAGAGAGAGGAAGAGGAGAGAGCAGGAGGAGAGAGGAGGAAGAGAGAGGAGGAGGACAGAGGAGGAAGACAGAAGAGGAAGAGAGAGGAGGAAGAGAGAGGAGGAAGATACAGGAGGAAGAGAGAGGAGGAAGAGAGAGGAAGAGGTGATAGGAGGAAGAGAGAGGAAGAGGAGAGAGGAGGAGGAGAGAGGAGGAAGATAGAGGAGGAAGAGGAGAGGAGGAGAAGAGAGGTGGAAGAGAGAGGAGGAAGAGAGAGGAGGAAGAGAGAGGAGGAAGAGAGAGGAGGAAGTGAGAGGAGTAAGAGAGACGAGGAAGAGAGAGAAGGAAGACAGAGGACGAAGAGACAGGAGGAAGAGACAGGAGGAAGAGAGAGGAGGAAGAGACAGGAGGAAGAGAGAGGAGGAAGATAGAGGAAGAGGAGAGAGGAGTAAGAGAGAGGAGGATGAGGAGGAGGAGGAGAGAGGAGGAAGAGAGAGGAGGAAGAGAGAGGAGGAAGAGAGAGGAGGAGGAGAGAGGAGGAAGAGAGAGGAGGAGGAGAGAGGAGGAAGAGAGAGGAGGAATAGAGAGGAGGAAGAGAGAGGAGGAGGAGACAGGAGGAAGACAGAGGAGGAGGGGAGAGAAAGAAGAGAGAGGAGTAAGAGAGAGGAGGAAGAGACAGGAGGAAGAGAGAGTAGGAAGTGAGAGAGGAATAGACAGGAAGAAGAGAGAGGAGGAAGAGAGAGGAGAAAGAGACAGGAGGAAGAGAGAGGAGGAAGAGAGAGGAGGAAGAGAGAGGAGGAAGAGAAAGGGGGATGAGAGAGGAAGAGGAGAGAGCAGGAGGAGAGAGGTGGAAGAGAGAGGAGGAGGAGAGAGAAGGAAGAGAGAGGAGGGAAGATAGAGGAAGAGGAGAGAGGAGTAAGAGAGAGGAGGATGAGGAGGAGGAGGAGAGAGGAGGATGGGAGAGGAGGAGGAGAGAGGAGGAAGAGAGAGGAGGAAGAGAGAGGAGGAAGAGAGAGGAGGAGGAGAGAGGAGGAAGAGAGAGGAGGAATAGAGAGGAGGAAGAGAGAGGAGGAGGAGAGAGAAGGAAGAGAGAGGAGGAAGAGAGAGGAGGAAGAGAGAGGAGGAAGAGAGAGGAGGAGAGAGAGGAAGAGGAGAGAGCAGGAGGAGAGAGGAGGAAGAGAGAGGTGGAGGAGAGAGGAGGAAGAGAGAGGAGGAGGAGAGTGAAGGAAGAGAGAGGAGGAAGAGAGGAGGAAGAGAGAGGAGGAAGAGAGAGAGGAAGAGGAGAGGAGGAAGAGTGAGGAGGAAGAGAGAGGAAGAGGAGAGAGGAGGAAGAGAGAGGAGGAAGAGAGAGGAGGAAGAGAGAGGAGGAAGAGAGAGGAGGAGGAGAGAGGAGGAAGAGAGAGGAGGAATAGAGAGGAGGAAGAGAGAGGAGGAGGAGACAGGAGGAAGACAGAGGAGGAGGGGAGAGAAAGAAGAGAGAGGAGTAAGAGAGAGGAGGAAGAGACAGGAGGAAGAGAGAGTAGGAAGTGAGAGGAGGAATAGACAGGAGGAAGAGAGAGGAGGAAGAGAGAGGAGAAAGAGACAGGAGGAAGAGAGAGGAGGAAGAGAGAGGAGGAAGAGAGAGGAGGAAGAGAAAGGGGGATGAGAGAGGAAGAGGAAGAGAGCAGGAGGAGAGAGGTGGAAGAGAGAGGAGGAGGAGAGAGAAGGAAGAGAGAGGAGGAAGAGAGAGGAGGTAGTGAGAGGAGGAAGAGAGAGGAGGAAGAGAGAGGAAGAGGAGAGAGCAGGAGGAGAGGAGGAGGAAGAGAGAGGTGGAGGAGAGAGGAGGAAGAGTGAGGAGGAGGAGAGAGAAGGAAGAGAGAGGAGGAAGAGAGGAGGAAGAGAGAGGAGGAAGAGAGAAGAGGAAGAGAGAGGAGGAAGAGTGAGGAGGAAGAGAGAGGAAGAGGAGAGAGGAGGAAGAGAGAGGAGGAGAGAGAGGAGGAAGAGAGATGAAGAGGAGAGAGCAGGAGGAGAGAGGAGAAGAGAGAGGCGGAGGAGAGAGGAGGAAGAGAGAGGAGGAGAGAGAAGGAAGAGAGAGTGAGGAAGCGGAGGAAGAGAGAGGAGGAAGAGAGAGGAGGAAGAGAGAGGAGGAAGAGTGAGGAGGAAGAGAGAGGAAGAGGAGAGAGGAGGAAGAGAGAGGAGGAAGAGAGAGGAGGAAGAGAGAGGAGGAAGTGAGAGGAGGAAGAGAGACGAGGAAGAGAGAGAAGGAGAAGAGGAGGAAAAGAAAGGAGGAGGAGACAGGAGGAAGAGAGAGGAGGAAGAGACAGGAGGAAGAGAGAGGAGGAAGATATAGGAAGAGGAGAGAGGAGGAAGAGAGAGGAGGATGAGAGAGGAGGAGGAGAGAGGAGGATGAGAGAGGAGGAGGAGAGAGGAGGAAGAGAGAGGAGGAAGAGAGAGGAAGAGGAGAAAGGAGGAAGAGAGAGGAGGAGGAGAGAGGAGGAAGAGAGAGAGGAAGAGAGAGGAGGAAGAGAGAGGAGGAAGAGAGAGGAGGAAGAGAGAGGAGGAAGAGAGAGGAGGAAGAGAGAGGAAGAGGAGAGAGGAGGAAGTGAGAGGTGGAAGACAGAGGAGGAAGAGACAGGAGGAAGAGAGAGGAGGGAGATAGAGGAAGAGGAGAGAGGAGGAAGAGAGAGGAGGAAGAGAGAGGAGGAAGAGAGAGGAGGAAGAGTGAGGAGGTAGAGAGAGGAGGAAGAGCGAGGAGGAAGATAGAGGAGGAAGAGAGAGCAGGAAGAGAGAGGAGGAGGAGAGAGGAGGAGGAGAGAAGAGGATGGGAGAGGAGGAGGAGAGAGGAGGAAGATGAGAGGAGGAAGAGAGAGGAGGAAGAGAGAGGAGGAGGAGAGAGGAGGAAGAGAGAGGAGGAATAGAGAGGAGGAAGAGAGAGGAGGAGGAGACAGGAGGAAGACAGAGGAGGAGGGGAGAGAAAGAAGAGAGAGGAGTAAGAGAGAGGAGGAAGAGACAGGAGGAAGAGAGAGTAGGAAGTGAGAGGAGGAATAGACAGGAGGAAGAGAGAGGAGGAAGAGAGAGGAGAAAGAGACAGGAGGAAGAGAGAGGAGGAAGAGAGAGGAGGAAGAGAGAGGAGGAAGAGAAAGGGGGATGAGAGAGGAAGAGGAGAGAGCAGGAGGAGAGAGGTGGAAGAGAGAGGAGGAGGAGAGAGAAGGAAGAGAGAGGAGGAAGAGAGAGGAGGAAGAGAGAGGAGAAGAGAGAGGAGGAAGAGAGAGGAAGAGGAGAGAGCAGGAGGAGAGAGGAGGAAGAGAGAGGTGGAGGAGAGAGGAGGAAGAGAGAGGAGGAGGAGAGAGAAGGAAGAGAGAGGAGGAAGAGAGGAGGAAGAGAGAGGAGGAAGAGAGAAGAGGAAGAGAGAGGAGGAAGAGTGAGGAGGAAGAGAGAGGAAGAGGAGAGAGGAGGAAGAGAGAGGAGGAAGAGAGAGGAGGAAGAGAGAGGAAGAGGAGAGAGCAGGAGGAGAGAGGAGGAAGAGAGAGGCGGAGGAGAGAGGAGGAAGAGAGAGGAGGAGAGAGAGGAAGAGAGAGGAGGAAGAGAGGAGGAAGAGAGAGGAGGAAGAGAGAGGAGGAAGAGAGAGGAGGAAGAGTGAGGAGGAAGAGAGAGGAAGAGGAGAGAGGAGGAGAGAGAGGAGGAAGAGAGAGGAGGAAGAGAGAGGAGGAAGTGAGAGGAGGAAGAGAGACGAGGAAGAGAGAGAAGGAAGAGAGAGGAGGAAAAGAAAGGAGGAAGAGACAGGAGGAAGAGAGAGGAGGAAGAGACAGGAGGAAGAGAGAGGAGGAAGATATAGGAAGAGGAGAGAGGAGGAAGAGAGAGGAGGATGAGAGAGGAGGAAGAGAGAGGAGGAAGAGAGAGGAAGAGGAGAAAGGAGGAAGAGAGAGGAGGAGGAGACAGGAGGAAGAGAGAGGAGGAAGAGAGAGGAGGAAGAGAGAGGAGGAAGAGAGAGGAGGAAGAGAGAGGAGGAAGAGAGAGGAGGAAGAGAGAGGAGGAAGAGAGAGGAGGAAGAGAGAGGAAGAGGAGAGAGGAGGATGTGAGAGGTGGAAGACAGAGGAGGAAGAGACAGGAGGAAGAGAGAGGAGGAAGATAGAGGAAGAGGAGAGAGGAGGAAGAGAGAGGAGGGAAGAGAGAGGAGGAAGAGAGAGGAGGAAGAGTGAGGAGGAAGAGAGAGGAGGAAGAGCGAGGAGGAAGATAGAGGAGGAAGAGAGAGCAGGAAGAGAGAGGAGGAGGAGAGAGGAGGAAGAGAGAGGAGGAGGAGAACGAGGAAGAGAGAGGAGGAAGAGAGAGGAGGAAGAGAGAGGACGAAGAGAGAGGAGGAGGAGAGAGGAGGAAGAGAGAGGAGGAAGAGAGAGGAGGAAGAGCGAGGAGGAAGATAGAGGAGGAAGAGAGAGGAGGAGAAGAGAGGTGGAAGAGGGAGGAGGAAGAGAGAGGAGGAAGAGAGAGGTGGAAGAGAGAGGAGGAAGAGAGAGGAAGAGGAGAGAGCAGGAGGAGAGAGGAGGAAGAGAGAGGAGGAGGACAGAGGAGGAAGACAGAAGAGGAAGAGAGAGGAGGAAGAGAGAGGAGGAAGATACAGGATGAAGAGAGAGGAGGAAGAGAGAGGAAGAGGTGATAGGAGGAAGAGAGAGGAAGAGGAGAGAGGAGGAGGAGAGAGGAGGAAGATAGAGGAGGAAGAGAGAGGAGGAGAAGAGAGGTGGAAGAGAGAGGAGGAAGAGAGAGGAGGAAGAGAGAGGAGGAAGAGAGAGGAGGAAGTGAGAGGAGTAAGAGAGACGAGGAAGAGAGAGAAGGAAGACAGAGGACGAAGAGACAGGAGGAAGAGACAGGAGGAAGAGAGAGGAGGAAGAGACAGGAGGAAGAGAGAGGAGGAAGATAGAGGAAGAGGAGAGAGGAGTAAGAGAGAGGAGGATGAGGAGGAGGAGGAGAGAGGAGGAAGAGAGAGGAGGAAGAGAGAGGAGGAAGAGAGAGGAGGAGGAGAGAGGAGGAAGAGAGAGGAGGAGGAGAGAGGAGGAAGAGAGAGGAGGAATAGAGAGGAGGAAGAGAGAGGAGGAGGAGACAGGAGGAAGACAGAGGAGGAGGGGAGAGAAAGAAGAGAGAGGAGTAAGAGAGAGGAGGAAGAGACAGGAGGAAGAGAGAGTAGGAAGTGAGAGGAGGAATAGACAGGAAGAAGAGAGAGGAGGAAGAGAGAGGAGAAAGAGACAGGAGGAAGAGAGAGGAGGAAGAGAGAGGAGGAAGAGAAAGGGGGATGAGAGAGGAAGAGGAGAGAGCAGGAGGAGAGAGGTGGAAGAGAGAGGAGGAGGAGAGAGAAGGAAGAGAGTGGAGGAAGATAGAGGAAGAGGAGAGAGGAGTAAGAGAGA
The DNA here is from genome assembly GCA_030819815.1 of Strix occidentalis. NCBI lineage: Eukaryota > Metazoa > Chordata > Aves > Strigiformes > Strigidae > Strix > Strix occidentalis. The sequence continues at coordinate 153,305 of JASWHU010000245.1, read as the reverse complement.
GGAGGATGAGGAGGAGGAGGAGAGAGGAGGATGGGAGAGGAGGAGGAGAGAGGAGGAAGAGAGAGGAGGAAGAGACAGGAGGAAGAGAGAGGAGGAGGAGAGAGGAGGAAGAGAGAGGAGGAATAGAGAGGAGGAAGAGAGAGAAGGAGGAGACAGGAGGAAGACAGAGGAGGAGGGGAGAGAAAGAAGAGAGAGGAGTAGAGAGAGGAGGAAGAGACAGGAGGAAGAGAGAGTAGAAGTGAGAGGAGGAATAGACAGGAGGAAGAGAGAGGAGGAAGAGAGAGGAGAAGAGACAGGAGGAAGAGAGAGGAGGAAGAGAGAGGAGGAAGAGAGAGGAGGAAGAGAAAGGGGGATGAGAGAGGAAGAGGAGAGAGCAGGAGGAGAGAGGTGGAAGAGAGAGGAGGAGGAGAGAGAAGGAAGAGAGAGGAGGAAGAGAGAGGAGGAAGAGAGAGGAGGAAGAGAGAGGAGGAAGAGAGAGGAAGAGGTGAGAGAGCAGGAGGAGAGAGGAGGAAGAGAGAGGCGGAGGAGAGAGGAGGAAGAGAGAGGAGGAGGAGAGAGAAGGAAGAGAGAGGAGGAAGAGAGGAGGAAGAGAGAGGAGGAAGAGAGAAGAGGAAGAGAGAGGAGGAAGAGTGAGGAGGAAGAGAGAGGAAGAGGAGAGAGGAGAAGAGAGAGGAGGAAGAGAGAGGAGGAAGAGAGAGGAAGAGGAGAGATCAGGAGGAGAGAGGAGGAAGAGAGAGGCGGAGGAGAGAGGAGGAAGAGAGAGGAGGAGGAGAGAGAAGGAAGAGAGAGGAGGAAGAGCTAGGAGGAAGTGAGAGGAGGAAGAGAGAGGAGGAAGAGAGAGTAGGAAGTGAGAGGAGGAATAGACAGGAGGAAGAGAGAGGAGGAAGAGAGAGGAGAAAGAGACAGGAGGAAGAGAGAGGAGAAGAGAGAGGAGGAGAGAGAAGGAGAGAGAGGAGGAAGAGAGGAGGAAGAGAGAGGAGAAGAGAGAGGAGGAAGAGAGAGGAGGAAGAGTGAGGAGGAAGAGAGAGGAAGAGGAGAGAGGAGGAAGAGAGAGGAGGAAGAGAGAGGAGGAAGAGAGAGGAGGAAGTGAGAGGAGGAAGAGAGACGAGGAAGAGAGAGAAGGAAGACAGAGGAGGAAAAGAAAGGAGGAAGAGACAGGAGGAAGAGAGAGGAGGAAGAGACAGGAGGAAGAGAGAGGAGGAAGATATAGGAAGAGGAGAGAGGAGGAAGAGAGAGGAGGATGAGAGAGGAGGAGGAGAGAGGAGGATGAGAGAGGAGGAGGAGAGAGGAGGAAGAGAGAGGAGGAAGAGAGAGGAAGAGGAGAAAGGAGGAAGAGAGAGGAGGAGGAGACAGGAGGAAGAGAGAGGAGGAAGAGAGAGGAGGAAGAGAGAGGAGGAAGAGAGAGGAGGAAGAGAGAGGAGGAAGAGAGAGGAGGAAGAGAGAGGAAGAGGAGAGAGGAGGAAGTGAGAGGTGGAAGACAGAGGAGGAAGAGACAGGAGGAAGAGAGAGGAGGAAGATAGAGGAAGAGGAGAGAGGAGAAGAGAGAGGAGGAAGAGAGAGGAGGAAGAGAGAGGAGGAAGAGTGAGGAGGAAGAGAGAGGAGGAAGAGCGAGGAGGAAGATAGAGGAGGAAGAGAGAGCAGGAAGAGAGAGGAGGAGGAGAGAGGAGGAGGAGAGAGGAGGAGGAGAACGAGGAAGAGAGAGGAGGAAGAGAGAGGAGGAAGAGAGAGGACGAAGAGAGAGGAGGAGGAGAGAGGAGGAAGAGAGAGGAGGAAGAGAGAGGAGGAAGAGCGAGGAGGAAGATAGAGGAGGAAGAGAGAGGAGGAGAAGAGAGGTGGAAGAGGGAGGAGGAAGAGAGAGGAGGAAGAGAGAGGAGGAAGAGAGAGGAGGAAGAGAGAGGAGGAGGAGAGAGGAGGAAGAGAGAGGAGGAATAGAGAGGAGGAAGAGAGAGGAGGAGGAGACAGGAGGAAGACAGAGGAGGAGGGGAGAGAAAGAAGAGAGAGGAGTAAGAGAGAGGAGGAAGAGACAGGAGGAAGAGAGAGTAGGAAGTGAGAGGAGGAATAGACAGGAGGAAGAGAGAGGAGGAAGAGAGAGGAGAAAGAGACAGGAGGAAGAGAGAGGAGGAAGAGAGAGGAGGAAGAGAGAGGAGGAAGAGAAAGGGGGATGAGAGAGGAAGAGGAGAGAGCAGGAGGAGAGAGGTGGAAGAGAGAGGAGGAGGAGAGAGAAGGAAGAGAGAGGAGGAAGAGAGAGGAGGAAGAGAGAGTAAGAGGAGAGAGCAGGAGGAGAGAGGAGGAAGAGAGAGGTGGAGGAGAGAGGAGGAAGAGAGAGGAGGAGGAGAGAGAAGGAAGAGAGAGGAGGAAGAGAGGAGGAAGAGAGAGGAGGAAGAGAGAAGAGGAAGAGAGAGGAGGAAGAGTGAGGAGGAAGAGAGAGGAAGAGGAGAGAGGAGGAAGAGAGAGGAGGAAGAGAGAGGAGGAAGAGAGAGGAAGAGGGAGAGAGCAGGAGGAGAGAGGAGGAAGAGAGAGGCGGAGGAGAGAGGAGGAAGAGAGAGGAGGAGAGAGAAGGAAGAGAGAGGAGGAAGAGAGGAGGAAGAGAGAGGAGGAAGAGAGGAGGAAGAGAGAGGAGGAAGAGTGAGGAGGAAGAGAGAGGAAGAGGAGAGAGGAGGAAGAGAGAGGAGGAAGAGAGAGGAGGAAGAGAGAGGAGGAAGTGAGAGGAGGAAGAGAGACGAGGAGAGAGAGAAGGAAGACAGAGGAGGAAAAGAAAGGAGGAAGAGACAGGAGGAAGAGAGAGGAGGGAAGAGACAGGAGGAAGAGAGAGGAGGAAGATATAGGAAGAGGAGAGAGGAGGAAGAGAGAGGAGGATGAGAGAGGAGGAGGAGAGAGGAGGATGAGAGAGGAGGAGGAGAGAGGAGGAAGAGAGAGGAGGAAGAGAGAGGAAGAGGAGAAAGGAGGAAGAGAGAGGAGGAGGAGACAGGAGGAAGAGAGAGGAGGAAGAGAGAGGAGGAAGAGAGAGGAGGAAGAGAGAGGAGGAAGAGAGAGGAGGAAGAGAGAGGAGGAAGAGAGAGGAAGAGGAGAGAGGAGGAAGTGAGAGGTGGAAGACAGAGGAGGAAGAGACAGGAGGAAGAGAGAGGAGGAAGAGAGAGGAAGAGGAGGAGAGGAGGAAGAGAGAGGAGGAAGAGAGAGGAGGAAGAGAGAGGAGGAAGAGTGAGGAGGAAGAGAGAGGAGGAAGAGCGAGGAGGAAGATAGAGGAGGAAGAGAGAGCAGGAAGAGAGAGGAGGAGGAGAGAGGAGGAGGAGAGAGGAGGAGGAGAACGAGGAAGAGAGAGGAGGAAGAGAGAGGAGGAAGAGAGAGGACGAAGAGAGAGGAGGAGGAGAGAGGAGGAAGAGAGAGGAGGAAGAGAGAGGAGGAAGAGCGAGGAGGGAAGATAGAGGAGGAAGAGAGAGGAGGAGAAGAGAGGTGGAAGAGGGAGGAGGAAGAGAGAGGAGGAAGAGAGAGGAGGAAGAGAGAGGAGGAAGAGAGAGGAAGAGGAGAGAGCAGGAGGAGAGAGGAGGAAGAGAGAGGAGGAGGACAGAGGAGGAAGACAGAAGAGGAAGAGAGAGGAGGAAGAGAGAGGAGGAAGATACAGGAGGAAGAGAGAGGAGGAAGAGAGAGGAAGAGGTGATAGGAGGAAGAGAGAGGAAGAGGAGAGAGGAGGAGGAGAGAGGAGGAAGATAGAGGAGGAAGAGAGAGGAGGAGAAGAGAGGTGGAAGAGAGAGGAGGAAGAGAGAGGAGGAAGAGAGAGGAGGAAGAGAGAGGAGGAAGTGAGAGGAGTAAGAGAGACGAGGAAGAGAGAGAAGGAAGACAGAGGACGAAGAGACAGGAGGAAGAGACAGGAGGAAGAGAGAGGAGGAAGAGACAGGAGGAAGAGAGAGGAGGAAGATAGAGGAAGAGGAGAGAGGAGTAAGAGAGAGGAGGATGAGGAGGAGGAGGAGAGAGGAGGAAGAGAGAGGAGGAAGAGAGAGGAGGAAGAGAGAGGAGGAGGAGAGAGGAGGAAGAGAGAGGAGGAGGAGAGAGGAGGAAGAGAGAGGAGGAATAGAGAGGAGGAAGAGAGAGGAGGAGGAGACAGGAGGAAGACAGAGGAGGAGGGGAGAGAAAGAAGAGAGAGGAGTAAGAGAGAGGAGGAAGAGACAGGAGGAAGAGAGAGTAGGAAGTGAGAGGAGGAATAGACAGGAAGAAGAGAGAGGAGGAAGAGAGAGGAGAAAGAGACAGGAGGAAGAGAGAGGAGGAAGAGAGAGGAGGAAGAGAGAGGAGGAAGAGAAAGGGGGATGAGAGAGGAAGAGGAGGAGAGCAGGAGGAGAGAGGTGGAAGAGAGAGGAGGAGGAGAGAGAAGGAAGAGAGAGGAGGAAGATAGAGGAGAGGAGAGAGGAGTAAGAGAGAGGAGGATGAAGAGGAGGAGGAGAGAGGAGGATGGGAGAGGAGGAGGAGAGAGGAGGAAGAGAGAGGAGGAAGAGAGAGGAGGAAGAGAGAGGAGGAGGAGAGAGGAGGAAGAGAGAGGAGGAATAGAGAGGAGGAAGAGAGAGAAGGAGGAGACAGGAGGAAGACAGAGGAGGAGGGGAGAGAAAGAAGAGAGAGGAGTAAGAGAGAGAGGAAGAGACAGGAGGAAGAGAGAGTAGGAAGTGAGAGGAGGAATAGACAGGAGGAAGAGAGAGGAGGAAGAGAGAGGAGAAAGAGACAGGAGGAAGAGAGAGGAGGAAGAGAGAGGAGGAAGAGAGAGGAGGAAGAGAAAGGGGGATGAGAGAGGAAGAGGAGAGAGCAGGAGGAGAGAGGTGGAAGAGAGAGGAGGAGGAGAGAGAAGGAAGAGAGAGGAGGAAGAGAGAGGAGGAAGAGAGAGGAGGAAGAGAGAGGAGGAAGAGAGAGGAAGAGGAGAGAGCAGGAGGAGAGAGGAGGAAGAGAGAGGCGGAGGAGAGAGGAGGAAGAGAGAGGAGGAGGAGAGAGAAGGAAGAGAGAGGAGGAAGAGAGGAGGAAGAGAGAGGAGGAAGAGAGAAGAGGAAGAGAGAGGAGGAAGAGTGAGGAGGAAGAGAGAGGAAGAGGAGAGAGGAGGAAGAGAGAGGAGGAAGAGAGAGGAGGAAGAGAGAGGAAGAGGAGAGATCAGGAGGAGAGAGGAGGAAGAGAGAGGCGGAGGAGAGAGGAGGAAGAGAGAGGAGGAGGAGAGAGAAGGAAGAGAGAGGAGGAAGAGAGGAGGAAGAGAGAGGAGGAAGGTGAGGAGGAAGAGAGAGGAGGAAGAGTGAGGAGGAAGAGAGAGGAGAGGAGAGAGGAGGAAGAGAGAGGAGGAAGAGAGAGGAGGAAGAGAGAGGAGGAAGTGAGAGGAGGAAGAGAGACGAGGAAGAGAGAGAAGGAAGAGAGAGGAGGAAAAGAAAGGAGGAAGAGACAGGAGGAAGAGACAGGAGGAAGAGACAGGAGGAAGAGAGAGGAGGAAGATAGAGGAAGAGGAGAGAGAAGGAAGAGAGAGGAGGAGAGAGAGGAGGAATTGAGAGGAGGAAGAGAGACGAGGAAGAGAGAGAAGGAAGAGAGAGGAGGAAAAGAAAGGAGGAAGAGACAGGAGGAAGAGAGAGGAGGAAGAGACAGGAGGAAGAGAGAGGAGGAAGATAGAGGAAGAGGAGAGAGGAGGAAGAGAGAGGAGGATGAGAGAGGAGGAGGAGAGAGGAGGATGAGAGAGGAGGAGGAGAGAGGAGGAAGAGAGAGGAGGAAGAGAGAGGAGGAAGAGAGAGGAGGAGGAGAGAGGAGGAAGAGAGAGGAGGAAGAGAGAGGAGGAAGAGAGCGGAAGAGGAGAAAGGAGGAAGAGAGAGGAGGAGGAGACAGGAGGAAGAGAGAGGAGGAAGAGAGAGGAGGAAGAGAGAGGAGGAAGAGAGAGGAGGAAGAGAGAGGAAGAGGAGAGAGGAGGAAGTGAGAGGTGGAAGAGAGACGACGAAGAGAGAGAAGGAAGACAGAGGAGGAAGAGACAGGAGGAAGAGAGAGGAGGAAGATAGAGGAAGAGGAGAGAGGAGGAAGAGAGAGGAGGAAGAGAGAGGAGGAAGAGAGAGGAAGAGGAGAAAGGAGGAAGAGGGAGGAGGAAGAGAGAGGAGGAAGAGAGAGGAGGAAGAGAGAGGAGGAAGAGAGAGGAAGAGGAGAGAGGAGGAAGAGAGAGGAGGAAGAGAGAGGAGGAAGAGAGAGGAGGAAGTGAGAGGAGGAAGAGAGACGAGGAAGAGAGAGAAGGAAGACAGAGGAGGAAAAGAAAGGAGGAAGAGACAGGAGAAGAGAGAGGAGGAAGAGACAGGAGGAAGAGAGAGGAGGAAGATATAGGAAGAGGAGAGAGGAGGAAGAGAGAGGAGGATGAGAGAGGAGGAGGAGAGAGGAGGATGAGAGAGGAGGAGGAGAGAGGAGGAAGAGAGAGGAGGAAGAGAGAGGAAGAGGAGAAAGGAGGAAGAGAGAGGAGGAGGAGACAGGAGGAAGAGAGAGGAGAGGAGGAAGAGAGAGGAGGAAGAGAGAGGAGGAAGAGAGAGGAGGAAGAGAGAGGAAGAGGAGAGAGGAGGAAGTGAGAGGTGGAAGACAGAGGAGGAAGAGACAGGAGGAAGAGAGAGGAGGAAGATAGAGGAAGAGGAGAGAGGAGGAAGAGAGAGGAGGAAGAGAGAGGAGGAAGAGCGAGGAGGAAGATAGAGGAGGAAGAGAGAGGAGGAGAAGAGAGGTGGAAGAGTGAGGAGGAAGTGAGAGGTGGAAGAGAGACGACGAAGAGAGAGAAGGAAGACAGAGGAGGAAGAGACAGGAATAAGAGAGAGGAGGAAGATAGAGGAAGAGGAGAGAGGAGGAAGAGAGAGGAGGAAGAGAGAGGAAGAGGAGAAAGGAGGAAGAGAGAGGAGGAGGAGAGAGGAGGAAGAGAGAGGAGGAAAAGAGAGGAGGAAGAGAGAGGAGGAAGAGAGAGGAGGAAGAGAGAGGAGGAAGAGAGAGGAGGAGGAGAGAGGAGGAAGAGAGAGGAGGAATAGAGAGGAGGAAGAGAGAGGAAGAGGAGAAAGGAGGAAGAGAGAGGAGGAGGAGAGAGGAGGAAGAGAGAGGAGGAGGGGAGAGAAAGAAGAGAGAGGAGTAAGAGAGAGGAGGAAGAGACAGGAGGAAGAGAGAGTAGGAAGTGAGAGGAGGAATAGACAGGAGGAAGAGAGAGGAGGAAGAGAGAGTAGGAAGAGAGGGGAGGAAGAGACAGGAGGAAGAGAGAGGAGGAAGAGAGAGGAGAAAGAAACAGGAGGAAGAGAGAGGAGGAAGAGAGAGGAGGAAGAGCGAGGAGGAAGATAGAGGAGGAAGAGAGAGGAGGAGAAGAGAGGTGGAAGAGAGAGGAGGAGGAGAGAGAAGGAAGAGAGAGGAGGAAGAGAGTGGAGGAAGAGAGAGGAGGAAGAGAGAGGAGGAAGAGAGAGGAGGAAGATAGAGGAAGAGGAGAGTGGAGGAAGAGAGAGGAGGAAGAGAGAGGAGGAAGAGCGAGGAGGAAGATAGAGGAGGAAGAGAGAGGAGGAGAAGAGAGGTGGAAGAGAGAGGAGGAGAAGAGAGAGGAGGAAGAGAGAGGAGGAAGAGAGTGGAGGAAGAGAGAGGAGGAAGAGAAAGGAGGAAGAGAGAGCAGGAAGAGAGAGGAGGAGGAGAGAGGAGGAGGAGAACGAGGAAGAGAGAGGAGGAAGAGAGAGGAGGAAGAGAGAGGAGGAAGAGAGAGGAGGAGGAGAGAGGAGGAAGATAGAGGAGGAAGAGAGAGGAGGAAGAGCGAGGAGGAAGATAGAGGAGGAAGAGAGAGGAGGAGAAGAGAGGTGGAAGAGGGAGGAGGAAGAGAGAGGAGGAAGAGAGAGGAGGAAGAGAGAGGAGGAAGAGAGAGGAAGATGAGAGAGCAGGAGGAGAGAGGAGGAAGAGAGAGGAGGAGGAAAGAGGAGGAAGAGAGAGGAGGAAGAGAGAGGAGGAAGAGAGAGGAGGAAGATACAGGAGGAAGAGAGAGGAGGAAGAGAGAGGAAGAGGTGATAGGAGGAAGAGAGAGGAAGAGGAGAGAGGAGGAGGAGAGAGGAGGAAGACAGAGGAGGAAGAGAGAGGAGGAGAAGAGAGGTGGAAGAGACAGGAGGAAGAGAGAGGAGGAAGAGAGAGGAGGAAGAGAGAGGAGGAGGAGAGAGGAGGAAGAGAGAGGAGGAAGAGAGAGGAGGAAGAGAGAGGAGGAAGAGAGAGGAGGACGAGAGAGTAGGAAGAGAGAGGAGGAAGGGAGAGTTGGAAGAGAGAGGAGGAAGAGAGAGGAGGAAGAGAGAGGAGGAAGAGAGAGGAGGAGGAGAGAGGAGGAAGAGAGAGGAGGAAGAGAGAGGAGGAAGAGAGAGGAAGAGGAGAGAGTAGGAGGAGAGAGGAGGAATAAGAGGAGGAGGAGAGAGAAGGAAGAGAGAGGAGGAAGAGAGGAGGAAGAGAGAAGACGAAGAGAGAGGAGGAAGAGAGAGGAAGAGCAGAGAGGAGGAAGAGAGAGGAGGAAGAGAGAGGAGGAAGAGAGAGGATGAAGAGAGAGGAAGAGGAGGGAGTAGTAGGAGAGAGGAGGAAGAGTGAGTAGGAGGAGAGAGGAGGAATAGAGATGACGAAGAGAGAGGAGGAAGAGAGAGGAGGAAGAGAGAGGAAGAGGAGAGAGGAGGAAGAGAGAGGAGGAAGAGAGAGGAGGAAGAGAGAGGAGGAAGTGACAGGAGTAAGAGAGACGAGGAAGAGAGAGAAGGAAGACAGAGGAGGAAGAGACAGGAGGAAGAGACAGGAGGAAGAGAGAGGAGGAAGAGAGTGGAGGAAGAGAGAGGAGGAAGATAGAGGAAGAGGAGAGAGGAGGATCAGAGAGGACGAAGAGAGAGGAGGAAGAGAGAGGAGGAAGTGAGAGGAGGAAGAGAGAAGAGGAAGAGATAGAAGGAAGACAGAGGAGGAAGAGACAGGAGGAAGAGAGAGGAGGAAGATAGAGGAATTGGAGAGAGGAGGAAGAGAGAGGAGGATGAGAGAAGAGGAGGAGAGAGGAGGATGGGAGAGGTGGAGGAGAGAGGAGGAAGAGAGAGGAGGAAGAGAGAGGAGGAAGAGAGACGAGGAGGAGAGAGGAGGAAGAGAGAGGAGGAATAGAGAGGAGGAAGAAAGAGGAAAAGGAGAAAGGAGGAAGAGAGAGGAGGAGGAGACAGGAGGAAGAGAGAGGAGGAGGGGAGAGAAAGAAGAGAGAGGAGTAAGAGAGAGGAGGAAGACACAGGAGGAAGAGAGAGTAGGAAGTGAGAGGAGGAATAGACAGGAGGAAGAGAGAGGAGGAAGAGAGAGGAGAAAGAGACAGGAGGAAGAGAGAGGAGGAAGAGAGAGGAGGAAGAGAGAGGAGGAAGAGAAAGGAGGATGAGAGAGGAAGAGGAGAGAGCAGGAGGAGAGAGGTGGAAGAGACAGGTGGAAGAGAGAGGTGGAGGAGAGAGGAGGAAGTGAGAGGAGGAAGAGAGAGGAGGAAGAGAGAGGAGGAAGAGAGAGGAGGAAGAGAGAGGAGGAAGAGAGAGGAGGAAGAGAGAGGAGGAAGAGACAGGAGGAAGAGACAGCAGGAAGAGAGAGGAGAAAGAGAGAGGAGGAAGAGAGAGGAGGAAGAGAGAGGAAGAGGAGAGAGCAGGAGGAGAGAGGAGGAAGAGAGAGGAGGAAGAGAGAGGAGGAAGAGAGAGGAGGAGGTCAGAGGAGGAAGAGAGAGGAGGAAGAGAGAGGAGGATGGAGAGGAGGAGGAGAAAGAGGAAGAGAGAGGAGGAAGAGAGAGGAGGAAGAGAGAGGAGGAAGAGAGAGGAAGAGGAGAGAGCAGGAGGAGAGAGGAGGAAGAGAGAGGAGGAAGAGAGAGGAGGAAGAGAGAGGAGGAGGTCAGAGGAGGAAGACAGAGGAGGAAGAGAGAGGAGGAAGAGAGAGGAGGAAGATACAGGAGGAAGAGAGAGGAGGAAGAAAGAGGAAGAGGAGATAGATGAGAGAGGAAGAGGAGAGAGGAGGAGGAGAGAGGAGGAAGACAGAGGAGGAAGAGAGAGGAGGAGAAGAGAGGTGGAAGAGAGAGGAGGAAGAGAGAGGAGGAAGAGAGAGGAGGAAGAGAGAGGAGGAGGAGAGAGGAGGAAGAGAGACGAGGAAGAGAGAGGAAGAGGAGAGAGGAGGAAGAGAGAGGAGGATGTGAGAGGAGGAGGAGAGAGGAGGAATAGAGAGGAAGAAGAGAGAGGAGGAAGAGAGAGTAGGAAGAGAGAGGAGGAGGAGAGAGTAGGAAGACAGAGGAGGAAGAGAGAGTTGGAAGAGAGAGGAGGTAGAGAGAGGAGGAAGAGAGAGGAGGAGGAGAGAGGAGGAAGAGAGAGGAGGAAGAGAGAAGTGGGAGAGAGAGGAAGAGGAGAGAGCAGGAGGAGAGAGGAGGAAGAGAGAGGCGGAGGAGAGAGGAGGAAGAGAGAGGAGGAGGAGAGAGAAGGAAGAGAGAGGAGGAAGAGAGGAGGAAGAGAGAAGACGAAGAGACAGGAGGAAGAGAGAGGAAGAGCAGAGAGGAGGAAGAGAGAGTAGGAAGAGAGAGGAGGAAGAGAGAGGAGGAAGAGAGATGAGGAAGAGAGAGGAGGAAGAGAGAGGAGGAAGAGAGAGGAGGAAGAGAGAGGAGGAAGAGAGAGGAAGAGGAGAGAGTAGTAGGAGAGAGGAGGAAGAGAGAGTAGGAAGAGAGAGGAGGAAGTGAGAGGAGTAAGAGAGACGAGGAAGAGAGAGAAGGAAGACAGAGGAGGAAGAGACAGGAGGAAGAGACAGGAGGAAGAGAGAGGAGGAAGAGACAGGAGGAAGAGAGAGGAGGAAGATAGAGGAAGAGGAGAGAGGAGGAACAGAGAGGAGGAAGAGAGAGGAGGAAGAGAGAGGAGGAAGTGAGAGGAGGAAGAGACAGGAGGAAGAGAGAGGAGGAAGATAGAGAAAGAGGAGAGAGGAGGAAGAGAGAGGAGGATGAGAGAGGAGGAGGAGAGAGGAGGATGGGAGAGGAGGAGGAGAGAGGAGGAAGAGAGAGGAGGAAGAGAGAGGAGGAAGAGAGACGAGGAGGAGAGAGGAGGAAGAGAGAGGAGGAATAGAGAGGAGGAAGAGAGAGGAAAAGGAGAAAGGAGGAAGAGAGAGGAGGAGGAGACAGGAGGAAGAGAGAGGAGGAGGGGAGAGAAAGAAGAGAGAGGAGTAAGAGAGAGGAGGAAGAGACAGGAGGAAGAGAGAGTAGGAAGTGAGAGGAGGAATAGACAGGAGGAAGAGAGAGGAGGAAGGGAGAGGAGAAAGAGACAGGAGGAAGAGAGAGGAGGAAGAGAGAGGAGGAAGAGAGAGGAGGATGGAGAGGAGGAGGAGAAAGAGGAAGAGAGAGGAGGAAGAGAGAGGAGGAAGAGAGAGGAGGAAGAGAGAGGAGGAAGAGAGAGGAAGAGGAGAGAGCAGGAGGAGAGAGGAGGAAGAGAGAGGAGGAAGAGAGAGGAGGAAGAGAGAGGAGGAGGTCAGAGGAGGAAGACAGAGGAGGAAGAGAGAGGAGGAAGAGAGAGGAGGAAGATACAGGAGGAAGAGAGAGGAGGAAGAAAGAGGAAGAGGAGATAGATGAGAGAGGAAGAGGAGAGAGGAGGAGGAGAGAGGAGGAAGATAGAGGAGGAAGAGAGAGGAGGAGAAGAGAGGTGGAAGAGAGAGGAGGAAGAGAGAGGAGGAAGAGAGAGGAGGAAGAGAGAGGAGGAGGAGAGAGGAGGAAGAGAGACGAGGAAGAGAGAGGAAGAGGAGAGAGGAGGAAGAGAGAGGAGGATGTGAGAGGAGGAGGAGAGAGGAGGAATAGAGAGGAAGAAGAGAGAGGAGGAAGAGAGAGTAGGAAGAGAGAGGAGGAGGAGAGAGTAGGAAGACAGAGGAGGAAGAGAGAGTTGGAAGAGAGAGGAGGTAGAGAGAGGAGGAAGAGAGAGGAGGAAGAGAGAGGAGGAAGAGAGAGGAGGAGGAGAGAGGAGGAAGAGAGAGGAGGAAGAGAGAAGTGGGAGAGAGAGGAAGAGGAGAGAGCAGGAGGAGAGAGGAGGAAGAGAGAGGCGGAGGAGAGAGGAGGAAGAGAGAGGAGGAGGAGAGAGAAGGAAGAGAGAGGAGGAAGAGAGGAGGAAGAGAGAAGACGAAGAGACAGGAGGAAGAGAGAGGAAGAGCAGAGAGGAGGAAGAGAGAGTAGGAAGAGAGAGGAGGAAGAGAGAGGAGGAAGAGAGATGAGGAAGAGAGAGGAGGAAGAGAGAGGAGGAAGAGAGAGGAGGAAGAGAGAGGAAGAGGAGAGAGTAGTAGGAGAGAGGAGCAAGAGAGAGTAGGAAGAGAGAGGAGGAAGTGAGAGGAGTAAGAGAGACGAGGAAGAGAGAGAAGGAAGACAGAGGAGGAAGAGACAGGAGGAAGAGACAGGAGGAAGAGAGAGGAGGAAGAGACAGGAGGAAGAGAGAGGAGGAAGATAGAGGAAGAGGAGAGAGGAGGAACAGAGAGGAGGAAGAGAGAGGAGGAAGAGAGAGGAGGAAGTGAGAGGAGGAAGAGAGACGAGGAAGAGATAGAAGGAAGACAGAGGAGGAAGAGACAGGAGGAAGAGAGAGGAGGAAGATAGAGAAAGAGGAGAGAGGAGGAAGAGAGAGGAGGATGAGAGAGGAGGAGGAGAGAGGAGGATGGGAGAGGAGGAGGAGAGAGGAGGAAGAGAGAGGAGGAAGAGAGAGGAGGAAGAGAGACGAGGATGAGAGAGGAGGAAGAGAGAGGAGGAATAGAGAGGAGGAAGAGAGAGGAAAAGGAGAAAGGAGGAAGAGAGAGGAGGAGGAGACAGGAGGAAGAGAGAGGAGGAGGCGAGAGAAAGAAGAGAGAGGAGTAAGAGAGAGGAGGAAGAGACAGGAGGAAGAGAGAGTAGGAAGTGAGAGGAGGAATAGACAGGAGGAAGAGAGAGGAGGAAGGGAGAGGAGAAAGAGACAGGAGGAAGAGAGAGGAGGAAGAGAGAGGAGGAAGAGAGAGGAGGAAGAGAAAGGGGGATGAGAGAGGAAGAGGAGAGAGCAGGAGGAGAGAGGTGGAAGAGAGAGGAGGAGGAGGGAGAAGGAAGAGAGAGGAGGAAGAGAGAGGAGGAAGAGAGAGGAGGAAGAGAGAGGAGGAAGAGAGAGGAGGAGGTCAGAGGAGGAAGACAGAGGAGGAAGAGAGAGGAGGAAGAGAGAGGAGGAAGATACAGGAGGAAGAGAGAGGAGGAAGAGAGAGGAAGAGGAGAGAGATGAGAGAGGAAGAGGAGAGAGTAGGAGGAGAGAGGAGGAAGATAGAGGAGGAAGAGAGAGGAGTAGAAGAGATGTGGAAGAGAGAGGAGGAGGAGAGAGGAGGAAGAGAGAGGAGGAAGAGAGAGGAGGAGGAGAGAGGAGGAAGAGAGAGGAGGATGAGAGAGGAGGAGGAGAGAGTAGGAAGAGAGAATAGGAAGAGAGAGTTGGAAGAGAGAGGAGGAAGAGAGAGGAGGAAGAGAGAGGAGGAAAGAGAGGAGGAGGAGAGAGGAGGAAGAGAGAGGAGGAAGAGAGAGGAGGAAGGGAGAGGAAGAGGAGAGAGCAGGAGGAGAGAGGCGGAAGAGAGAGGCGGAGGAGAGAGGAGGAAGAGAGAGGAGGAGGAGAGAGAAGGAAGAGAGAGGAGGAAGAGAGGAGGAAGGCAGAAGACGAAGAGAGAGGAGGAAGAGAGAGGAAGAGCAGAGAGGAGGAAGAGAGAGGAGGAAGAGAGATGAGGAAGAGAGAGGAGGAAGAGAGAGGAGGAAGAGAGAGGAGGAAGAGAGAGGAAGAGGAGGGAGTAGTAGGAGAGAGGAGGAAGAGAGAGTAGGAAGAGAGAGGAGGAAGTGAGAGGAGTAAGAGAGACGAGGAAGAGAGAGAAGGAAGATAGAGGAGGAAGAGACAGGAGGAAGAGACAGGAGGAAGAGAGAGGAGGAAGAGAGAGGAGGAATAGAGAGGAGGAAGAGAGAGGAAGAGGAGAAAGGAGGAAGAGAGAGGAGGAGGAGACAGGAGGAAGAGAGAGGAGGAGGGGAGAGAAAGAAGAGAGAGGAGTAAGAGAGAGGAGGAAGAGACAGGAGGAAGAGAGAGTAGGAAGTGAGAGGAGGAATAGACAGGAGGAAGAGAGAGGAGGAAGAGAGAGGAGAAAGAGACAGGAGGAAGAGAGAGGAGGAAGAGAGAGGAGGAAGAGAGAGGAGGAAGAGAAAGGAGGAAGAGAGAGGAAGAGGAGAGAGCAGGAGGAGAGAGGAGGAAGAGAGAGGCGGAGGAGAGAGGAGGAAGAGAGAGGAGGAGGAGAGAGAAGGAAGATAGAGGAGGGAGAGAGAAGGAAGAGAGAAGAGGAAGAGAGAGGAGGAAGAGAGAGGAAGAGCAGAGAGGAGGAAGAGAGAGGAGGAAGAGAGAGGAGGAGGAGAGACGAGGAAGAGAGATGAGGAAGAGAGAGGAGTAAGAGAGAGGAGAAAGAGAGAGGAGGAAGAGTGAGGAGGAAGAGAGAGGAAGAGGAGAGAGGAGGAAGAGAGAGGAGGAAGAGAGAGGAGGAAGAGAGAGGAGGAAGTGAGAGGAGGAAGAGAGACGAGGAAGAGAGAGAAGGAAGACAGAGGAGGAAGAGAAAGGAGGAAGAGACAGGAGGAAGAGAGAGGAGGAAGAGAGAGGAGGAAGAGAGAGGAAGAGGAGAAAGGAGGAAGAGAGAGGAGGAGGAGAGAGGAGGAAGAGAGAGGAGGAGGGGAGAGAAAGAAGAGAGAGGAGTAAGAGAGAGGAGGAAGAGACAGGAGGAAGAGAGAGTAGGAAGTGAGAGGAGGAATAGACAGGAGGAAGAGAGAGGAGGAAGAGAGAGGAGAAAGAGACAGGAGGAAGAGAGAGGAGGAGGAGAGAGGAGGAAGAGAGAGGAGGAAGAGAGAGGAGGAAGAGAGAGGAGGAAGAGAGAGAAGGAAGAGAGAGGAGGAAGAGAGAGGAGGAAGAGACAGGAGGAAGTGAGAGGAGGAAGAGACAGGAGGAAGAGAAAGGAGGAAGAGAGAGGAGAAAGAGAGAGGAAGAGGAGAGAGGAGGAAGAGAGAGGAGGATGAGAGAGGAGGAGGAGAAAGAGGAAGAGAGAGGAGGAAGAGAGAGGAAGAGGAGAGAGCAGGAGGAGAGAGGAGGAAGAGAGAGGAGGAAGAGAGAGGAGGAAGAGAGAGGAGGAGGACAGAGGAGGAAGACAGAGGAGGAAGAGATAGGAGGAAGAGAGAGGAGGAAGATGCAGGAGGAAGAGAGAGGAGGAAGAGAGAGGAAGAGGTGAGAGGAGGAAGAGAGAGGAAGAGGAGAGAGGAGGAGGAGAGAGGAGGAAGATAGAGGAGGACGAGAGAGGAGGAGAAGAGAGGTGGAAGAGAGAGGAGGAAGAGAGAGGAGGAAGAGAGAGGAGGAAGAGAGAGGAGGAGGAGAGAGGAGGAAGAGAGACGAGGAAGAGAGAGGAAGAGGAGAGAGGAGGAAGAGAGAGGAGGATGAGAGAGGAGGAGGAGAGAGGAGGAATAGAAAGGAAAAAGAGAGAGGAGGAAGAGAGAGGAGGAAGAGAGAGGAGGAGGAGAGAGTAGGAAGAGAGAGGAGGAAGAGAGAGTTGGAAGAGAGAGGAGGAAGAGAGAGGAGGAAGAGAGAGGAGGAAGAGAGAGGAGGAGGAGAGAGGAGGAAGAGAGAGGAGGAGAGAGAGGAGGAAGAGAGAGGAAGAGGAGAGAGGAGGAAGAGAGAGGATGAGGAGAGAGGAGGAAGAGAGAGGAGGAAGAGAGAGCAGGAAGAGAGGAGGAAGAGAGAGCAGGAATAGAGAGGAGGAAGAGAGAGGAGGAAGAGAGAGGAGGAAGAGAGAGGAGGAAGAGAGAGGAAGAGGAGAGAGGAGGAAGAGTGAGGAGGAAGAGAGAGGAACAGGAGAGAGGAGGAAGAGAGAGGAGGATGAGAGAGGAGGAAGAGAGAGGAGGAAGAGAGAGGAGGAAGAGAGAGGAGGAAGAGAGAGGATGAGGAGAGAGGAGGATGAGAGAGGAGGAGGAGAGAGGAAGATGAGAGAGGAGGAGGAGAGAGGAGGAAGAGAGAGGAGGAAGAGAGAGGAAGAGGAGAGAGGAGGAAGAGAGAGGAGGAATAGAGAGGAGGAAGAGAGAGGAAGAGGAGAAAGGAGGAAGAGAGAGGAGGAGGAGAGGGGAGGAAGAGAGAGGAGGAATAGAGAGGAGGAAGAGAGAGGAAGAGGAGAAAGGAGGAAGAGAGAGGAGGAGGAGAGAGGAGGAAGAGAGAGGAGGAGGGGAGAGAAAGAAGAGAGAGGAGTAAGAGAGAGGAGGAAGAGACAGGAGGAAGAGAGAGTAGGAAGTGAGAGGAGGAATAGACAGGAGGAAGAGAGAGGAGGAAGAGAGAGGAGAAAGAGACAGGAGGAAGAGAGAGGAGGAGGAGAGAGGAGGAAGAGAGAGGAGGAAGAGAGAGGAGGAAGAGAGAGGAGGAAGAGAGAGGAGGAAGAGAGAGAAGGAAGAGAGAGGAGGAAGAGAGAGGAGGAAGAGACAGGAGGAAGTGAGAGGAGGAAGAGACAGGAGGAAGAGAAAGGAGGAAGAGAGAGGAGAAAGAGAGAGGAAGAGGAGAGAGGAGGAAGAGAGAGGAGGATGAGAGAGGAGGAGGAGAAAGAGGAAGAGAGAGGAGGAAGAGAGAGGAGGAAGAGAGAGGAGGAAGAGAGAGGAGGAAGAGAGAGGAAGAGGAGAGAGCAGGAGGAGAGAGGAGGAAGAGAGAGGAGGAAGATAGAGGAGGAAGAGAGAGGAGGAAGAGAGAGGAGGAAGATGCAGGAGGAAGAGAGAGGAGGAAGAGAGAGGAGGAGGTGAGAGGAGGAAGAGAGAGGAAGAGGAGAGAGGAGGAGGAGAGAGGAGGAAGATAGAGGAGGAAGAGAGAGGAGGAGAAGAGAGGTGGAAGAGAGAGGAGGAAGAGAGAGGAGGAAGAGAGAGGAGGAAGAGAGAGGAGGAGGAGAGAGGAGGAAGAGAGACGAGGAAGAGAGAGGAAGAGGAGAGAGGAGGAAGAGAGAGGAGGATGAGAGAGAAGGAGGAGAGAGGAGGAATAGAGAGGAAGAAGAGAGAGGAGGAAGAGAGAGGAGGAAGAGAGAGGAGGAAGAGAGAGGAGGAAGAGAGAGGAAGAGGAGAGAGGAGGAAGAGAGAGGATGAGGAGAGAGGAGGAAGAAAGAGGAGGAAGAGAGAGCAGGAAGAGAGGAGGAAGAGAGAGCAGGAATAGAGAGGAGGAAGAGAGAGGAGGAAGAGAGAGGAGGAAGAGAGAGGAGGAAGAGAGAGGAAGAGGAGAGAGGAGGAAGAGAGAGGAGGAAGAGAGAGTTGGAAGAGAGAGGAGGAAGAGAGAGGAGGAAGAGAGAGGAGGAAGAGAGAGGAGGAGGAGAGAGGAGGAAGAGAGAGGAGGAAGAGAGAGGAGGAAGAGAGAGGAAGAGGAGAGAGGAGGAAGAGAGAGGATGAGGAGAGAGGAGGAAGAGAGAGGAGGAAGAGAGAGCAGGAAGAGAGGAGGAAGAGAGAGCAGGAATAGAGAGGAGGAAGAGAGAGGAGGAAGAGAGAGGAGGAAGAGAGAGGAGGAAGAGAGAGGAAGAGGAGAGAGGAGGAAGAGAGAGGAAGAATAGACAGGAGGAAGAGAGAGGAGGAAGAGAGAGGAGAAAGAGACAGGAGGAAGAGAGAGGAGGAGGAGAGAGGAGGAAGAGAGAGGAGGAAGAGAGAGGAGGAAGAGAGAGGAGGAAGAGAGAGGAGGAAGAGAGAGAAGGAAGAGAGAGGAGGAAGAGAGAGGAGGAAGAGACAGGAGGAAGTGAGAGGAGGAAGAGACAGGAGGAAGAGAAAGGAGGAAGAGAGAGGAGAAAGAGAGAGGAAGAGGAGAGAGGAGGAAGAGAGAGGAGGATGAGAGAGGAGGAGGAGAAAGAGGAAGAGAGAGGAGGAAGAGAGAGGAGGAAGAGAGAGGAGGAAGAGAGAGGAGGAAGAGAGAGGAAGAGGAGAGAGCAGGAGGAGAGAGGAGGAAGAGAGAGGAGGAAGATAGAGGAGGAAGAGAGAGGAGGAAGAGAGAGGAGGAAGATGCAGGAGAAGAGAGAGGAGGAAGAGAGAGGAGGAGGTGAGAGGAGGAAGAGAGAGGAAGAGGAGAGAGGAGGAGGAGAGAGGAGGAAGATAGAGGAGGAAGAGAGAGGAGGAGAAGAGAGGTGGAAGAGAGAGGAGGAAGAGAGAGGAGGAAGAGAGAGGAGGAAGAGAGAGGAGGAGGAGAGAGGAGGAAGAGAGACGAGGAAGAGAGAGGAAGAGGAGAGAGGAGGAAGAGAGAGGAGGATGAGAGAGGAGGAAGAGAGAGGAGGAATAGAGAGGAAGAGGAGAGAGGCGGAAGAGAGAAGAGGAAGAGAGAGGAGGAAGAGAGAGGAAGAGGAGAGAGGAAGAGGAGATAGGAGGAAGAGAGAGGAGGAAGAGAGAAGAGGAAGTGAGAGGAAGAGGAGAGAGGAGGAGGAGAGAGGAGGAATTGAGAGGAGGAAGTGTGAGGTAGAGGAGAGACGAGGAAGAGAGACGACGAAGAGAGAGGAGGAAGAGTGAGGAGGAAGAGAGAGCAGGAAGAGAGAGGAAGAGGAGAGAGGAAGAGGAGAGAGGAGGAAGAGGAGGAAGAGAGAGGAGGAGGAGAGAGGAGGAAGAGAGAGGAGGAAGAGAGAGGAGGAAGAGAGAGGAGGAGGAGAGAGAAGGAAGAGAGAGGATGAAGAGAGAGGAGGAGGAGAGAGGAGGAAGAGAGAGGAGGAAGAGTGAGGAGGAAGAGAGAGGAGGAAGGGAGAGGAGGAAGAGAGAGTAAGACGAGCGGAGGAAGAGAGAGGAGGAAGAGCGAGGAGGAAGAGAGAGGAGGAATAGAGAGGAAGAGGAGAGAGGAAGAAGAGAGAGGAGGAGGAGAGAGGTGGAAGAGGGAGGAAGCAGAGAGAGGAGGAGGAGAGAGGTGGAAGAGAGAGGAGGAAGAGAGAGGAGGAAGAGAGATGAGGAAGACAGAGGAGGAAGAGAGCGGAGGAAGAGAGAGGAAGAGGAGAGAGGAGGAGGAGAGAGGAGGAAGAGAGAAGAGGAAGAGAGAGGAGTAAGAGAGAGGAGGAAGAGAGAGGAGGAAGAGAGAGGAGGAGGAGAGAGGTGGAAGAGAGAGGAAGAGGAGAGAGAAGGAATAGAGAGGAGGAAGAGAGAGGAGGAAGACAGAGGACGAAGAGAGACGAGGAAAAGAGAGGAAGAGGAGAGAGGAGGAAGAGAGAGTAGGAAGAGAGAGGAGGAAGAGAGAGGAGAAAGAGACAGGAGTAAGAGAGAGGAGGAAGAGAGAGGAGGAGGAGAGCGGTGTAAGAGAGGGGAGGAAGAGAGAGGAAGAGAAGAGAGAAGGAAGAGAGAGGAGGGAGAGAGGTGGAAGAGAGAGGAAGAGGAGAGGAGGAAGAGAGAGGAGGAAGAGAGAGGAGGAAGAGAGAGGAGGAAGAGAGAGGAGGAGGAGAGAGGTGGAAGAGAGAGGAAGAAGAGAGAGGAAGAGATGAGGAAGACAGAGGAGGAAGAGACACGAGGAACAGAGAGGAGGAAGAGAGAGGAGAAAGAGAGAGGAGGAGGAGAGAGGTGGAAGAGAGAGGAGGAAGAGAGAGGAGGAAGAGAGAGGATGAAGAGAGAGGAGGAGGAGAGAGGAGGAAGAGAGACGAGGAAGAGAGAGGAAGAGGAGAGAGGAGGAAGATAGAGGAGGAAGAGAGAGGAGGAGGAGAGAGTAGGAAGAGAGAGGAGGAAGACAGAGTTGGAAGAGAGAGGAGGAAGAGAGAGGAGGAAGAGAGAGGAGGAAGAGAGAGGAGGAGGAGAGAGGAGGAAGAGAGAGGAGGAAGAGAGAGGAGGAAGAGAGAGGAAGAGGAGAGAGGAGGAAGAGAGAGGATGAGGAGAGAGGAGGAAGAGAGAGGAGGAAGAGAGAGCAGGAAGAGAGGAGGAAGAGAGAGCAGGTATAGAGAGGAGGAAGAGAGAGGAGGAAGAGAGAGGAGGAAGAGAGAGGAGGAAGAGAGAGGAAGAGGAGAGAGGAGGAAGAGAGAGGAGGATGAGAGAGGAGGAGGAGAAAGAGGAAGAGAGAGGAGGAAGAGAGAGGAGGAAGAGAGAGGAGGAAGAGAGAGGAAGAGGAGAGAGCAGGAGGAGAGAGGAGGAAGAGAGAGGAGGAAGAGAGAGGAGGAAGAGAGAGGAGGAGGACAGAGGAGGAAGACAGAGGAGGAAGAGATAGGAGGAAGAGAGAGGAGGAAGATGCAGGAGGAAGAGAGAGGAGGAAGAGAGAGGAAGAGGTGAGAGGAGGAAGAGAGAGGAAGAGGAGAGAGGAGGAGGAGAGAGGAGGAAGATAGAGGAGGAAGAGAGAGGAGGAGAAGAGAGGTGGAAGAGAGAGGAGGAAGACAGAGGAGGAAGAGAGAGGAGGAAGAGAGAGGAGGAGGAGAGAGGAGGAAGAGAGACGAGGAAGAGAGAGGAAGAGGAGAGAGGAGGAAGAGAGAGGAGGATGAGAGAGGAGGAGGAGAGAGGAGGAATAGAGAGGAAGAAGAGAGAGGAGGAAGAGAGAGGAGGAAGAGAGAGGAGGAGGAGAGAGTAGGAAGAGAGAGGAGGAGGAGAGAGTAGGAAGAGAGAGGAGGAAGAGAGAGTTGGAAGAGAGAGGAGGAAGAGAGAGGAGGAAGAGAGAGGAGGAAGAGAGAGGAGGAGGAGAGAGGAGGAAGAGAGAGGAGGAGAGAGAGGAGGAAGAGAGAGGAAGAGGAGAGAGGAGGAAGAGAGAGGATGAGGAGAGAGGAGGAAGAGAGAGGAGGAAGAGAGAGCAGGAAGAGAGGAGGAAGAGAGAGCAGGAATAGAGAGGAGGAAGAGAGAGGAGGAAGAGAGAGGAGGAAGAGAGAGGAGGAAGAGAGAGGAAGAGGAGAGAGGAGGAAGAGTGAGGAGGAAGAGAGAGGAACAGGAGAGAGGAGGAAGAGAGAGGAGGATGAGAGAGGAGGAAGAGAGAGGAGGAAGAGAGAGGAGGAAGAGAGAGGAGGAAGAGAGAGGATGAGGAGAGAGGAGGATGAGAGAGGAGGAGGAGAGAGGAAGATGAGAGAGGAGGAGGAGAGAGGAGGAAGAGAGAGGAGGAAGAGAGAGGAAGAGGAGAGAGGAGGAAGAGAGAGGAGGAATAGAGAGGAGGAAGAGAGAGGAAGAGGAGAAAGGAGGAAGAGAGAGGAGGAGGAGAGGGGAGGAAGAGAGAGGAGGAATAGAGAGGAGGAAGAGAGAGGAAGAGGAGAAAGGAGGAAGAGAGAGGAGGAGGAGAGAGGAGGAAGAGAGAGGAGGAGGGGAGAGAAAGAAGAGAGAGGAGTAAGAGAGAGGAGGAAGAGACAGGAGGAAGAGAGAGTAGGAAGTGAGAGGAGGAATAGACAGGAGGAAGAGAGAGGAGGAAGAGAGAGGAGAAAGAGACAGGAGGAAGAGAGAGGAGGAGGAGAGAGGAGGAAGAGAGAGGAGGAAGAGAGAGGAGGAAGAGAGAGGAGGAAGAGAGAGGAGGAAGAGAGAGAAGGAAGAGAGAGGAGGAAGAGAGAGGAGGAAGAGACAGGAGGAAGTGAGAGGAGGAAGAGACAGGAGGAAGAGAAAGGAGGAAGAGAGAGGAGAAAGAGAGAGGAAGAGGAGAGAGGAGGAAGAGAGAGGAGGATGAGAGAGGAGGAGGAGAAAGAGGAAGAGAGAGGAGGAAGAGAGAGGAGGAAGAGAGAGGAGGAAGAGAGAGGAGGAAGAGAGAGGAAGAGGAGAGAGCAGGAGGAGAGAGGAGGAAGAGAGAGGAGGAAGATAGAGGAGGAAGAGAGAGGAGGAAGAGAGAGGAGGAAGATGCAGGAGGAAGAGAGAGGAGGAAGAGAGAGGAGGAGGTGAGAGGAGGAAGAGAGAGGAAGAGGAGAGAGGAGGAGGAGAGAGGAGGAAGATAGAGGAGGAAGAGAGAGGAGGAGAAGAGAGGTGGAAGAGAGAGGAGGAAGAGAGAGGAGGAAGAGAGAGGAGGAAGAGAGAGGAGGAGGAGAGAGGAGGAAGAGAGACGAGGAAGAGAGAGGAAGAGGAGAGAGGAGGAAGAGAGAGGAGGATGAGAGAGAAGGAGGAGAGAGGAGGAATAGATAAGAAGAAGAGAGAGGAGGAAGAGAGAGGAGGAAGAGAGAGGAGGAAGAGAGAGGAGGAAGAGAGAGGAAGAGGAGAGAGGAGGAAGAGAGAGGATGAGGAGAGAGGAGGAAGAAAGAGGAGGAAGAGAGAGCAGGAAGAGAGGAGGAAGAGAGAGCAGGAATAGAGAGGAGGAAGAGAGAGGAGGAAGAGAGAGGAGGAAGAGAGAGGAGGAAGAGAGAGGAAGAGGAGAGAGGAGGAAGAGAGAGGAGGAAGAGAGAGTTGGAAGAGAGAGGAGGAAGAGAGAGGAGGAAGAGAGAGGAGGAAGAGAGAGGAGGAGGAGAGAGGAGGAAGAGAGAGGAGGAAGAGAGAGGAGGAAGAGAGAGGAAGAGGAGAGAGGCGGAAGAGAGAAGAGGAAGAGAGAGGAGGAAGAGAGAGGAAGAGGAGAGAGGAAGAGGAGATAGGAGGAAGAGAGAGGAGGAAGAGAGAAGAGGAAGTGAGAGGAAGAGGAGAGAGGAGGAGGAGAGAGGAGGAATTGAGAGGAGGAAGTGTGAGGTAGAGGAGAGACGAGGAAGAGAGAGGACGAAGAGAGAGGAGGAAGAGTGAGGAGGAAGAGAGAGCAGGAAGAGAGAGGAAGAGGAGAGAGGAAGAGGAGAGAGGAGGAAGAGGAGGAAGAGAGAGGAGGAGGAGAGAGGAGGAAGAGAGAGGAGGAAGAGAGAGGAGGAAGAGAGAGGAGGAGGAGAGAGAAGGAAGAGAGAGGATGAAGAGAGAGGAGGAGGAGAGAGGAGGAAGAGAGAGGAGGAAGAGTGAGGAGGAAGAGAGAGGAGGAAGGGAGAGGAGGAAGAGAGAGTAAGACGAGCGGAGGAAGAGAGAGGAGGAAGAGCGAGGAGGAAGAGAGAGGAGGAATAGAGAGGAAGAGGAGAGAGGAAGAAGAGAGAGGAGGAGGAGAGAGGTGGAAGAGGGAGGAAGCAGAGAGAGGAGGAGGAGAGAGGTGGAAGAGAGAGGAGGAAGAGAGAGGAGGAAGAGAGATGAGGAAGACAGAGGAGGAAGAGAGCGGAGGAAGAGAGAGGAAGAGGAGAGAGGAGGAGGAGAGAGGAGGAAGAGAGAAGAGGAAGAGAGAGGAGTAAGAGAGAGGAGGAAGAGAGAGGAGGAAGAGAGAGGAGGAGGAGAGAGGTGGAAGAGAGAGGAAGAGGAGAGAGAAGGAATAGAGAGGAGGAAGAGAGAGGAGGAAGACAGAGGACGAAGAGAGACGAGGAAAAGAGAGGAAGAGGAGAGAGGAGGAAGAGAGAGTAGGAAGAGAGAGGAGGAAGAGAGAGGAGAAAGAGACAGGAGTAAGAGAGAGGAGGAAGAGAGAGGAGGAGGAGAGCGGTGTAAGAGAGGGGAGGAAGAGAGAGGAAGAGAAGAGAGAAGGAAGAGAGAGGAGGGAGAGAGGTGGAAGAGAGAGGAAGAGGAGAGGAGGAAGAGAGAGGAGGAAGAGAGAGGAGGAAGAGAGAGGAGGAAGAGAGAGGAGGAGGAGAGAGGTGGAAGAGAGAGGAAGAAGAGAGAGGAAGAGATGAGGAAGACAGAGGAGGAAGAGACACGAGGAACAGAGAGGAGGAAGAGAGAGGAGAAAGAGAGAGGAGGAGGAGAGAGGTGGAAGAGAGAGGAGGAAGAGAGAGGAGGAAGAGAGAGGATGAAGAGAGAGGAGGAGGAGAGAGTAGGAAGAGAGAGGAGGAAGACAGAGTTGGAAGAGAGAGGAGGAAGAGAGAGGAGGAAGAGAGAGGAGGAAGAGAGAGGAGGAGGAGAGAGGAGGAAGAGAGAGGAGGAAGAGAGAGGAGGAAGAGAGAGGAAGAGGAGAGAGGAGGAAGAGAGAGGATGAGGAGAGAGGAGGAAGAGAGAGGAGGAAGAGAGAGCAGGAAGAGAGGAGGAAGAGAGAGCAGGTATAGAGAGGAGGAAGAGAGAGGAGGAAGAGAGAGGAGGAAGAGAGAGGAGGAAGAGAGAGGAAGAGGAGAGAGGAGGAAGAGAGAGGAGGATGAGAGAGGAGGAGGAGAAAGAGGAAGAGAGAGGAGGAAGAGAGAGGAGGAAGAGAGAGGAGGAAGAGAGAGGAAGAGGAGAGAGCAGGAGGAGAGAGGAGGAAGAGAGAGGAGGAAGAGAGAGGAGGAAGAGAGAGGAGGAGGACAGAGGAGGAAGACAGAGGAGGAAGAGATAGGAGGAAGAGAGAGGAGGAAGATGCAGGAGGAAGAGAGAGGAGGAAGAGAGAGGAAGAGGTGAGAGGAGGAAGAGAGAGGAAGAGGAGAGAGGAGGAGGAGAGAGGAGGAAGATAGAGGAGGAAGAGAGAGGAGGAGAAGAGAGGTGGAAGAGAGAGGAGGAAGACAGAGGAGGAAGAGAGAGGAGGAAGAGAGAGGAGGAGGAGAGAGGAGGAAGAGAGACGAGGAAGAGAGAGGAAGAGGAGAGAGGAGGAAGAGAGAGGAGGATGAGAGAGGAGGAGGAGAGAGGAGGAATAGAGAGGAAGAAGAGAGAGGAGGAAGAGAGAGGAGGAAGAGAGAGGAGGAGGAGAGAGTAGGAAGAGAGAGGAGGAGGAGAGAGTAGGAAGAGAGAGGAGGAAGAGAGAGTTGGAAGAGAGAGGAGGAAGAGAGAGGAGGAAGAGAGAGGAGGAAGAGAGAGGAGGAGGAGAGAGGAGGAAGAGAGAGGAGGAGAGAGAGGAGGAAGAGAGAGGAAGAGGAGAGAGGAGGAAGAGAGAGGATGAGGAGAGAGGAGGAAGAGAGAGGAGGAAGAGAGAGCAGGAAGAGAGGAGGAAGAGAGAGCAGGAATAGAGAGGAGGAAGAGAGAGGAGGAAGAGAGAGGAGGAAGAGAGAGGAGGAAGAGAGAGGAAGAGGAGAGAGGAGGAAGAGTGAGGAGGAAGAGAGAGGAACAGGAGAGAGGAGGAAGAGAGAGGAGGATGAGAGAGGAGGAAGAGAGAGGAGGAAGAGAGAGGAGGAAGAGAGAGGAGGAAGAGAGAGGATGAGGAGAGAGGAGGATGACAGAGGAGGAGGAGAGAGGAAGATGAGAGAGGAGGAGGAGAGAGGAGGAAGAGAGAGGAGGAAGAGAGAGGAAGAGGAGAGAGGAGGAAGAGAGAGGAGGAATAGAGAGGAGGAAGAGAGAGGAAGAGGAGAAAGGAGGAAGAGAGAGGAGGATGAGAGGGGAGGAAGAGAGAGGAGGAATAGAGAGGAGGAAGAGAGAGGAAGAGGAGAAAGGAGGAAGAGAGAGGAGGAGGAGAGAGGAGGAAGAGAGAGGAGGAGGGGAGAGAAAGAAGAGAGAGGAGTAAGAGAGAGGAGGAAGAGACAGGAGGAAGAGAGAGTAGGAAGTGAGAGGAGGAATAGACAGGAGGAAGAGAGAGGAGGAAGAGAGAGGAGAAAGAGACAGGAGGAAGAGAGAGGAGGAGGAGAGAGGAGGAAGAGAGAGGAGGAAGAGAGAGGAGGAAGAGAGAGGAGGAAGAGAGAGGAGGAAGAGAGAGAAGGAAGAGAGAGGAGGAAGAGAGAGGAGGAAGAGACAGGAGGAAGAGAGAGGAGGAAGAGACAGGAGGAAGAGAAAGGAGGAAGAGAGAGGAGAAAGAGAGAGGAAGAGGAGAGAGGAGGAAGAGAGAGGAGGATGAGAGAGGAGGAGGAGAAAGAGGAAGAGAGAGGAGGAAGAGAGAGGAGGAAGAGAGAGGAGGAAGAGAGAGGAGGAAGAGAGAGGAAGAGGAGAGAGCAGGAGGAGAGAGGAGGAAGAGAGAGGAGGAAGATAGAGGAGGAAGAGAGAGGAGGAAGAGAGAGGAGGAAGATGCAGGAGGAAGAGAGAGGAGGAAGAGAGAGGAGGAGGTGAGAGGAGGAAGAGAGAGGAAGAGGAGAGAGGAGGAGGAGAGAGGAGGAAGATAGAGGAGGAAGAGAGAGGAGGAGAAGAGAGGTGGAAGAGAGAGGAGGAAGAGAGAGGAGGAAGAGAGAGGAGGAAGAGAGAGGAGGAGGAGAGAGGAGGAAGAGAGACGAGGAAGAGAGAGGAAGAGGAGAGAGGAGGAAGAGAGAGGAGGATGAGAGAGAAGGAGGAGAGAGGAGGAATAGATAGGAAGAAGAGAGAGGAGGAAGAGAGAGGAGGAAGAGAGAGGAGGAAGAGAGAGGAGGAAGAGAGAGGAAGAGGAGAGAGGAGGAAGAGAGAGGATGAGGAGAGAGGAGGAAGAAAGAGGAGGAAGAGAGAGCAGGAAGAGAGGAGGAAGAGAGAGCAGGAATAGAGAGGAGGAAGAGAGAGGAGGAAGAGAGAGGAGGAAGAGAGAGGAGGAAGAGAGAGGAAGAGGAGAGAGGAGGAAGAGAGAGGAGGAAGAGAGAGTTGGAAGAGAGAGGAGGAAGAGAGAGGAGGAAGAGAGAGGAGGAAGAGAGAGGAGGAGGAGAGAGGAGGAAGAGAGAGGAGGAAGAGAGAGGAGGAAGAGAGAGGAAGAGGAGAGAGGAGGAAGAGAGAGGATGAGGAGAGAGGAGGAAGAGAGAGGAGGAAGAGAGAGCAGGAAGAGAGGAGGAAGAGAGAGCAGGAATAGAGAGGAGGAAGAGAGAGGAGGAAGAGAGAGGAGGAAGAGAGAGGAACAGGAGAGAGGAGGAAGAGAGAGGAGGATGAGAGAGGAGGAAGAGAGAGGAGGAATAGAGAGGAAGAGGAGAGAGGCGGAAGAGAGAAGAGGAAGAGAGAGGAGGAAGAGAGAGGAAGAGGAGAGAGGAAGAGGAGATAGGAGGAAGAGAGAGGAGGAAGAGAGAAGAGGAAGTGAGAGGAAGAGGAGAGAGGAGGAGGAGAGAGGAGGAATTGAGAGGAGGAAGTGTGAGGTAGAGGAGAGACGAGGAAGAGAGAGGACGAAGAGAGAGGAGGAAGAGTGAGGAGGAAGAGAGAGCAGGAAGAGAGAGGAAGAGGAGAGAGGAAGAGGAGAGAGGAGGAAGAGGAGGAAGAGAGAGGAGGAGGAGAGAGGAGGAAGAGAGAGGAGGAAGAGAGAGGAGGAAGAGAGAGGAGGAGGAGAGAGAAGGAAGAGAGAGGATGAAGAGAGAGGAGGAGGAGAGAGGAGGAAGAGAGAGGAGGAAGAGTGAGGAGGAAGAGAGAGGAGGAAGGGAGAGGAGGAAGAGAGAGTAAGACGAGCGGAGGAAGAGAGAGGAGGAAGAGCGAGGAGGAAGAGAGAGGAGGAATAGAGAGGAAGAGGAGAGAGGAAGAAGAGAGAGGAGGAGGAGAGAGGTGGAAGAGGGAGGAGGCAGAGAGAGGAGGAGGAGAGAGGTGGAAGAGAGAGGAGGAAGAGAGAGGAGGAAGAGAGATGAGGAAGACAGAGGAGGAAGAGAGCGGAGGAAGAGAGAGGAAGAGGAGAGAGGAGGAGGAGAGAGGAGGAAGAGAGAAGAGGAAGAGAGAGGAGTAAGAGAGAGGAGGAAGAGAGAGGAGGAAGAGAGAGGAGGAGGAGAGAGGTGGAAGAGAGAGAAAGAGGAGAGAGAAGGAATAGAGAGGAGGAAGAGAGAGGAGGAAGACAGAGGAGGAAGAGAGACGAGGAAAAGAGAGGAAGAGGAGAGAGGAGGAAGAGAGAGTAGGAAGAGAGAGGAGGAAGAGAGAGGAGAAAGAGACAGGAGTAAGAGACAGGAGGAAGAGAGAGGAGGAGGAGAGCGGTGTAAGAGAGGGGAGGAAGAGAGAGGAAGAGAAGAGAGAAGGAAGAGAGAGGAGGGAGAGAGGTGGAAGAGAGAGGAAGAGGAGAGGAGGAAGAGAGAGGAGGAAGAGAGAGGAGGAAGAGAGAGGAGGAAGAGAGAGGAGGAGGAGAGAGGTGGAAGAGAGAGGAAGAAGAGAGAGGAAGAGATGAGGAAGACAGAGGAGGAAGAGACACGAGGAAGAGAGAGGAGGAAGAGAGAGGAGGAGGAGAGCGGTGTAAGAGAGGGGAGGAAGAGAGAGGAAGAGAAGAGAGAAGGAAGAGAGAGGAGGGAGAGAGGTGGAAGAGAGAGGAAGAGGAGAGGAGGAAGAGAGAGGAGGAAGAGAGAGGAGGAAGAGAGAGGAGGAAGAGAGAGGAGGAGGAGAGAGGTGGAAGAGAGAGGAAGAAGAGAGAGGAAGAGATGAGGAAGACAGAGGAGGAAGAGACACGAGGAAGAGAGAGGAGGAAGAGAGAGGAGAAAGAGAGAGGAGGAGGAGAGAGGTGGAAGAGAGAGGAGGAAGAGAGAGGAGGAAGAGAGAGGATGAAGAGAGAGGAGGAGGAGAGAGGAGGAAGAGAGACGAGGAAGAGAGAGGAAGAGGAGAGAGGAGGAAGATAGAGGAGGAAGAGAGAGGAGGAGGAGAGAGTAGGAAGAGAGAGGAGGAAGACAGAGTTGGAAGAGAGAGGAGGAAGAGAGAGGAGGAAGAGAGAGGAGGAAGAGAGAGGAGGAGGAGAGAGGAGGAAGAGAGAGGAGGAAGAGAGAGGAGGAAGAGAGAGGAAGAGGAGAGAGGAGGAAGAGAGAGGATGAGGAGAGAGGAGGAAGAGAGAGGAGGAAGAGAGAGCAGGAAGAGAGGAGGAAGAGAGAGCAGGTATAGAGAGGAGGAAGACAGAGGAGGAAGAGAGAGGAGGAAGAGAGAGGAGGAAGAGAGAGGAAGAGGAGAGAGGAGGAAGAGAGAGGAGGAAGAGAGAGGAACAGGAGAGAGGAGGAAGAGAGAGGAGGATGAGAGAGGAGGAGGAGAGAGGAGGAAGAGATAGGAGGAAGAGAGAGGAGGAAGAGAGAGGAGGAATACAGAGGAAGAGGAGAGAGAAGGAAGAGAGAGGAGGAAAAGAGAGGAGGAAGAGAGAGGAGGAATAGAGAGGAAGAGGAGAGAGGAGGAAGAGAGAAGAGGAAGAGAGAGGAGGAAGAGAGAGGAAGAGGAGAGAGGAAGAGGAGATAGGAGGAAGAGAGAGGAGGAAGAGAGAAGAGGAAGTGAGAGGAAGAGGAGAGAGGAGGAGGAGAGAGGAGGAATTGAGAGGAGGAAGTGTGAGGTAGAGGAGAGACGAGGAAGAGAGAGGACGAAGAGAGAGGAGGAAGAGTGAGGAGGAAGAGAGAGCAGGAAGAGAGAGGAAGAGGAGAGAGGAAGAGGAGAGAGGAGGAAGAGGAGGAAGAGAGAGGAGGAGGACAGAGGAGGAAGAGAGAGGAGGAAGAGAGAGGAGGAAGAGAGAGGAGGAGGAGAGAGAAGGAAGAGAGAGGATGAAGAGAGAGGAGGAGGAGAGAGGAGGAAGAGAGAGGAGGAAGAGTGAGGAGGAAGAGAGAGGAGGAAGGGAGAGGAGGAAGAGAGAGTAAGACGAGCGGAGGAAGAGAGAGGAGGAAGAGAGAGGAGGAAGTGAGAGGAGGAAGAGAGAGGAGGAAGAGAGAGGAAGAAGAGAGAGAAGGAAGAGAGAGGAGGAGGAGAGAGGAGGAAGAGAGAGGAGGAAGAGAGAGGAGGAAGAGAGAGGAGGAATAGAGAGGAGGGAGAGGAGGAGGAGAGTGGAGGAAGAGAGAGGAGGAAGAGAGAGTAGGAGGAGAGAGGAGGAGGAGAGTGGAGGAAGAGAGAGGAGGAAGAGAGAGGAGGAAGAGAGAGGAAGAGGAGAGAGGAAGAAGAGAGAGGAGGAAGAGAGAGGAAGAGGAGAGAGGATGTGGAGAATGGAGGAAGAGAGAGGAGGAAGAGAGAGGAAGAGGAGAGAGGAGGAGAAGAGCGGAGGAAGAGAGAGGAGGAAGACAGAGGAGGAAGAGAGAGGAGGAAGAGAGAGGAAGAGGAGAGAGGAGGAAGAGAGAGGAGGAAGAGAGAGGAGGAAGAGAGAGGAGGAAGTGAGAGGAGGAAGAGAGACGAGGAAGAGAGAGAAGGAAGACAGAGGAGGAAGAGAAAGGAGGAAGAGACAGGAGGAAGAGAGAGGAGGAAGAGAGAGGAGGAGTGGAGAGAAAGAAGAGAGAGGAGTAGGAGAGAGGAGGAAGAGACAGGAGGAAGAGAGAGTAGGAAGTGGGAGGAGGAATAGACAGGAGGAAGAGAGAGGAGGAAGAGAGAGGAGAAAGAGACAGGAGGAAGAGAGACGAGGAAGAGAGAGGAGGAAGAGAGAGGAGGAAGAGAGAGGAGGAAGAGAGAGGAGGAAGTGAGAGGAGGAAGAGACAGGAGGAAGTGAGAGGAGGAAGAGACAGGAGGAAGAGAAAGGAGGAAGAGAGAGGAGAAAGAGAGAGGAAGAGGAGAGAGGAGGAAGAGAGAGGAGGATGGAGAGGAGAAGGAGAAAGAGGAAGAGAGAGGAGGAAGAGAGAGGAGGAAGAGAGAGGAGGAAGAGAGAGGAGGAAGAGAGAGGAGGAGGTCAGAGGAGGAAGACAGAGGAGGAAGAGAGAGGAGGAAGAGAGAGGAGGAAGATACAGGAGGAAGAGAGAGGAGGAAGAGAGAGGAAGAGGAGAGAGATGAGAGAGGAAGAGGAGAGAGTAGGAGGAGAGAGGAGGAAGATAGAGGAGGAAGAGAGAGGAGTAGAAGAGATGTGGAAGAGAGAGGAGGAGGAGAGAGGAGGAAGAGAGAGGAGGAAGAGAGAGGAGGAGGAGAGAGGAGTAAGAGAGACGAGGAAGAGAGAGGAAGAGGAGAGAGGAGGAAGAGAGAGGAGGATGTGAGAGGAGGAGGAGAGAGGAGGAATAGAGAGGAAGAAGAGAGAGGAGGAAGAGAGAGGAGGAAGAGGGAGGAGGAGGAGAGAGTAGGAAGAGAGAGGAGGAAGAGAGAGTTGGAAAAGAGAGGAGGAAGAGAGAGGAGGAAGAGAGAGGAGGAAGAGAGAGGAGGAAGAGAGAGGAGGAGGAGAGAGGAGGAAGAGAGAGGAGGAAGAGAGAAGTGGGAGAGAGAGGAAGAGGAGAGAGCAGGAGGAGAGAGGAGGAAGAGAGAGGCGGAGGAGAGAGGAGGAAGAGAGAGGAGGAGGAGAGAGAAGGAAGAGAGAGGAGGAAGAGAGGAGGAAGAGAGAAGACGAAGAGAGAGGAGGAAGAGAGAGGAGGAAGAGAGAGGAGGAAGAGAGAGGAGGAAGAGAGAGGAAGAGGAGGGAGTAGTAGGAGAGAGGAGGAAGAGAGAGTAGGAAGAGAGAGGAGGAAGTGAGAGGAGTAAGAGAGACGAGGAAGAGAGAGAAGGAAGACAGAGGAGGAAGAGACAGGAGGAAGAGACAGGAGGAAGAGAGAGGAGGAAGAGACAGGAGGAAGAGAGAGGAGGAAGATAGAGGAAGAGGAGAGAGGAGGAAGAGAGACGAGGATGAGAGAGGAGGAGGAGAGAGGAGGAAGAGAGAGGAGGAAGAGAGAGGAGGAAGAGAGACGAGGAGGAGAGAGGAGGAAGAGAGAGGAGGAATAGAGAGGAGGAAGAGAGAGGAAGAGGAGAAAGGAGGAAGAGAGAGGAGGAGGAGACAGGAGGAAGAGAGAGGAGGAGGGGAGAGAAAGAAGAGAGAGGAGTAAGAGAGAGGAGGAAGAGACAGGAGGAAGAGAGAGTAGGAAGTGAGAGGAGGAATAGACAGGAGGAAGAGAGAGGAGGAAGAGAGAGGAGAAAGAGACAGGAGGAAGAGAGAGGAGGAAGAGAGAGGAGGAAGAGAGAGGAGGAAGAGAAAGGGGGATGAGAGAGGAAGAGCAGAGAGCAGGAGGAGAGAGGTGGAAGAGAGAGGAGGAGGAGAGAGAAGAAAGAGAGAGGAGGAAGAGAGAGGAGGAAGAGAGAGGAGGAAGAGAAAGGAGGAAGAGAGAGGAAGAGGAGAGAGCAGGAGGAGAGAGGAGGAAGAGAGAGGCGGAGGAGAGAGGTGGAAGAGAGAGGAGGAGGAGAGAGAAGGAAGATAGAGGAGGGAGAGAGAAGGAAGAGAGAAGAGGAAGAGAGAGGAGGAAGAGAGAGGAAGAGCAGAGAGGAGGAAGAGAGAGGAGGAAGAGAGAGGAGGAGGAGAGACGAGGAAGAGAGATGAGGAAGAGAGAGGAGTAAGAGAGAGGAGAAAGAGAGAGGAGGAAGAGTGAGGAGGAAGAGAGAGGAAGAGGAGAGAGGAGGAAGAGAGAGGAGGAAGAGAGAGGAGGAAGAGAGAGGAGGAAGTGAGAGGAGGAAGAGAGACGAGGAAGAGAGAGAAGGAAGACAGAGGAGGAAGAGAAAGGAGGAAGAGACAGGAGGAAGAGAGAGGAGGAAGAGAGAGGAGGAGGGGAGAGAAAGAAGAGAGAGGAGTAGGAGAGAGGAGGAAGAGACAGGAGGAAGAGAGAGTAGGAAGTGGGAGGAGGAATAGACAGGAGGAAGAGAGAGGAGGAAGAGAGAGGAGAAAGAGACAGGAGGAAGAGAGAGGAGGAAGAGAGAGGAGGAAGAGAGAGGAGGAAGAGAAAGGAGGATGAGAGAGGAAGAGGAGAGAGCAGGAGGAGAGAGGTGGAAGAGAGAGGAGGAGGAGAGAGGAGGAAGAGAGAGGAGGAAGAGAGAGGAGGAAGAGAGAGGAGGAAGTGAGAGGAGGAAGAGACAGGAGGAAGTGAGAGGAGGAAGAGACAGGAGGAAGAGAAAGGAGGAAGAGAGAGGAGAAAGAGAGAGGAAGAGGAGAGAGGAGGAAGAGAGAGGAGGATGGAGAGGAGGAGGAGAAAGAGGAAGAGAGAGGAGGAAGAGAGAGGAGGAAGAGAGAGGAGGAAGAGAGAGGAGGAAGAGAGAGGAAGAGGAGAGAGCAGGAGGAGAGAGGAGGAAGAGAGAGGAGGAAGAGAGAGGAGGAAGAGAGAGGAGGAGGTCAGAGGAGGAAGACAGAGGAGGAAGAGAGAGGAGGAAGAGAGAGGAGGAAGATACAGGAGGAAGAGAGAGGAGGAAGAGAGAGGAAGAGGAGAGAGATGAGAGAGGAAGAGGAGAGAGTAGGAGGAGAGAGGAGGAAGATAGAGGAGGAAGAGAGAGGAGGAGAAGAGAGGTGGAAGAGTGAGGAGGAGGAGAGAGGAGGAAGAGAGAGGAGGAAGAGAGAGGAGGAGGGGAGAGGAGGAAGAGAGACGAGGAAGAGAGAGGAAGAGGAGAGAGGAGGAAGAGAGAGGAGGATGTGAGAGGAGGAGGAGAGAGGAGGAATAGAGAGGAAGAAGAGAGAGGAGGAAGAGAGAGGAGGAAGAGAGAGGAGGAGGAGAGAGTAGGAAGAGAGAGGAGGAAGAGAGAGTTGGAAGAGGGAGGAGGAAGAGAGAGGAGGAGGAGAGAGGAGGAAGAGAGAGGAGGAAGAGAGAAGTGGGAGAGAGAGGAAGAGGAGAGAGCAGGAGGAGAGAGGAGGAAGAGAGAGGCGGAAGAGAGAGGAGGAAGAGAGAGGAGGAGGAGAGAGAAGGAAGAGAGAGGAGGAAGAGAGGAGGAAGAGAGAAGACGAAGAGAGAGGAGGAAGAGAGAGGAAGAGCAGAGAGGAGGAAGAGAGAGGAGGAAGAGAGAGGAGGAAGAGAGAGGAGGAAGAGAGATGAGGAAGAGAGAGGAGGAAGAGAGAGGAGGAAGAGAGAGGAGGAAGAGAGAGGAGGAAGAGAGAGGAAGATGAGGGAGTAGTAGGAGAGAGGAGGAAGAGAGAGTAGGAAGAGAGAGGAGGAAGTGAGAGGAGTAAGAGAGAGGAGGAAGATAGAGGAAGAGGAGAGAGGAGGAACAGAGAGGAGGAAGAGACACGAGGAAGAGAGAGTAGGAAGTGAGAGGAGGAAGAGAGACGAGGAAGAGATAGAAGGAAGACAGAGGAGGAAGAGACAGGAGGAAGAGAGAGGAGGAAGATAGAGGAAGAGGAGAGAGGAGGAAGAGAGAGGAGGATGAGAGAGGAGGAGGAGAGAGGAGGATGGGAGAGGAGGAGGAGAGAGGAGGAAGAGAGAGGAGGAAGAGAGAGGAGGAAGAGAGAGGAGGAAGAGAGAGGAGGAAGTGAGAGGAGGAAGAGACAGGAGGAAGAGAAAGGAGGAAGAGAGAGGAGAAAGAGAGAGGAAGAGGAGAGAGGAGGAAGAGAGAGGAGGATGGAGAGGAGGAGGAGAAAGAGGAAGAGAGAGGAGGAAGAGAGAGGAGGAAGAGAGAGGAGGAAGAGAGAGGAAGAGGAGAGAGCAGGAGGAGAGAGGCGGAAGAGAGAGGAGGAAGAGAGAGGAGGAAGAGAGAGGAGGAGGTCAGAGGAGGAAGAGAGAGGAGGAAGAGAGAGCAGTAAGAGAGAGGAGGAAGAGAGACGAGGAGAAGAGAGGAGGAAGAGAGAGGAAGAGGAGAGAGATGAGAGAGGAAGAGGAGAGAGTAGGAGGAGAGAGGAGGAAGATAGAGGAGGAAGAGAGAGGAGGAGAAGAGAGTTGGAAGAGAGAGGAGGAGGAGAGAGGAGGAAGAGAGAGGAGGAAGAGAGAGGAAGAGGAGAGAGGAGGAAGAGAGACGAGGAAGAGAGAGGAAGAGGAGAGAGGAGGAAGAGAGAGGAGGATGTGAGAGGAGGAGGAGAGAGGAGTAATAGAGAGGAAGAAGAGAGAGGAGGAAGAGAGAGGAGGAAGAGAGAGGAGGAATAGAGAGGAGGAAGAGAGAGGAGGAAGAGAGAGGAAGATGAGGGAGTAGTAGGAGTGAGGAGGAAGAGAGAGTAGGAGGAGAGAGGAGGAATAGAGAGGAAGAAGAGAGAGGAGGAAGAGACAGGAGGAAGAGAGAGGAGGAGGGGAGAGAAAGAAGAGAGAGGAGTAAGAGAGAGGAGGAAGAGACAGGAGGAAGAGAGAGTAGGAAGTGAGAGGAGGAATAGACAGGAGGAAGAGAGAGGAGGAAGAGAGAGGAGAAAGAGACAGGAGGAAGAGAGAGGAGGAAGAGAGAGGAGGAAGAGAGAGGAGGAAGAGAAAGGGGGATGAGAGAGGAAGAGGAGAGAGCAGGAGGAGAGAGGTGGAAGAGAGAGGAGGAGGAGAGAGAAGAAAGAGAGAGGAGGAAGAGAGAGGAGGAAGAGAGAGGAGGAAGAGAAAGGAGGAAGAGAGAGGAAGAGGAGAGAGCAGGAGGAGAGAGGAGGAAGAGAGAGGCGGAGGAGAGAGGAGGAAGAGAGAGGAGGAGGAGAGAGAAGGAAGATAGAGGAGGGAGAGAGAAGGAAGAGAGAAGAGGAAGAGAGAGGAGGAAGAGAGAGGAGGAAGTGAGAGGAGGAAGAGAGACGAGGAAGAGAGAGAAGGAAGACAGAGGAGGAAGAGAAAGGAGGAAGAGACAGGAGGAAGAGAGAGGAGGAAGAGAGAGGAGGAGGGGAGAGAAAGAAGAGAGAGGAGTAGGAGAGAGGAGGAAGAGACAGGAGGAAGAGAGAGTAGGAAGTGGGAGGAGGAATAGACAGGAGGAAGAGAGAGGAGGAAGAGAGAGGAGAAAGAGACAGGAGGAAGAGAGAGGAGGAAGAGAGAGGAGGAAGAGAGAGGAGGAAGAGAAAGGAGGATGAGAGAGGAAGAGGAGAGAGCAGGAGGAGAGAGGTGGAAGAGAGAGGAGGAGGAGAGAGGAGGAAGAGAGAGGAGGAAGAGAGAGGAGGAAGAGAGAGGAGGAAGTGAGAGGAGGAAGAGACAGGAGGAAGAGAAAGGAGGAAGAGAGAGGAGAAAGAGAGAGGAAGAGGAGAGAGGAGGAAGAGAGAGGAGGATGGAGAGGAGGAGGAGAAAGAGGAAGAGAGAGGAGGAAGAGAGAGGAGGAAGAAAGAGGAGGAAGAGAGAGGAGGAAGAGAGAGGAAGAGGAGAGAGCAGGAGGAGAGAGGAGGAAGAGAGAGGAGGAAGAGAGAGGAGGAAGAGAGAGGAGGAGGTCAGAGGAGGAAGACAGAGGAGGAAGAGAGAGGAGGAAGAGAGAGGAGGAAGATACAGGAGGAAGAGAGAGGAGGAAGAGAGAGGAAGAGGAGAGAGATGAGAGAGGAAGAGGAGAGAGTAGGAGGAGAGAGGAGGAAGATAGAGGAGGAAGAGAGAGGAGGAGAAGAGAGTTGGAAGAGAGAGGAGGAGGAGAGAGGAG
Source organism: Strix occidentalis (assembly GCA_030819815.1). Lineage (NCBI taxonomy): Eukaryota > Metazoa > Chordata > Aves > Strigiformes > Strigidae > Strix > Strix occidentalis. Next base: position 117,553 of record JASWHU010000245.1, on the reverse strand, counting down.
GAAGAGAGAGGAGGAAGAGAGAGGAAGAGGAGAGAGGAGGAAGAGAGACGAGGAAGAGAGAGGAAGAGGAGAGAGGAGGAAGAGAGAGGAGGATGTGAGAGGAGGAGGAGAGAGGAGGAATAGAGAGGAAGAAGAGAGAGGAGGAAGAGAGAGGAGGAAGAGAGAGGAGGAAGAGAGAGGAAGATGAGGGAGTAGTAGGAGTGAGGAGGAAGAGAGAGTAGGAGGAGAGAGGAGGAATAGAGATGAGGAAGAGTGAGGAGGAAGAGAGAGGAGGAAGAGAGAGGAAGAGGAGAGAGGAGGAAGAGAGAGGAGGAAGAGAGAGGAGGAAGAGAGAGGAGGAAGTGAGAGGAGGAAGAGAGACGAGGAAGAGAGAGAAGGAAGACAGAGTAGGAAGAGACAGGAGGAAGAGACAGGAGGAAGAGAGAGGAGGAAGAGACAGGAGGAAGAGAGAGGAGGAAGATAGAGGAAGAGGAGAGAGGAGGAAGAGAGAGGAGGAAGAGAGAGGAGGAAGAGAGAGGAGGAAGTGAGAGGAGGAAGAGAGAGGAGGAAGAGAGAGGAGGAGGTCAGAGGAGGAAGACAGAGGAGGAAGAGAGAGGAGGAAGAGAGAGGAGGAAGATACAGGAGGAAGAGAGAGGAGGAAGAGAGAGGAAGAGGAGAGAGATGAGAGAGGAAGAGGAGAGAGTAGGAGGAGAGAGGAGGAAGATAGAGGAGGAAGAGAGAGGAGGAGAAGAGAGGTGGAAGAGAGAGGAGGAGGAGAGAGGAGGAAGAGAGAGGAGGAAGAGAGAGGAGGAGGGGAGAGGAGGAAGAGAGACAAGGAAGAGAGAGGAAGAGGAGAGAGGAGGAAGAGAGAGGAGGATGTGAGAGGAGGAGGAGAGAGGAGGAATAGAGAGGAAGAAGAGAGAGGAGGAAGAGAGAGGAGGAAGAGAGAGGAGGAGGAGAGAGTAGGAAGAGAGAGGAGGAAGAGAGAGTTGGAAGAGGGAGGAGGAAGAGAGAGGAGGAGGAGAGAGGAGGAAGAGAGAGGAGGAAGAGAGAAGTGGGAGAGAGAGGAAGAGGAGAGAGCAGGAGGAGAGAGGAGGACGAGAGAGGCGGAAGAGAGAGGAGGAAGAGAGAGGAGGAGGAGAGAGAAGGAAGAGAGAGGAGGAAGAGAGGAGGAAGAGAGAAGACGAAGAGAGAGGAGGAAGAGAGAGGAAGAGCAGAGAGGAGGAAGAGAGAGGAGGAAGAGAGAGGAGGAAGAGAGAGGAGGAAGAGAGATGAGGAAGAGAGAGGAGGAAGAGAGAGGAGGAAGAGAGAGGAGGAAGAGAGAGGAGGAAGAGAGAGGAAGATGAGGGAGTAGTAGGAGAGAGGAGGAAGAGAGAGTAGGAAGAGAGAGGAGGAAGTGAGAGGAGTAAGAGAGAGGAGGAAGATAGAGGAAGAGGAGAGAGGAGGAACAGAGAGGAGGAAGAGAGAGGAGGAAGAGAGAGGAGGAAGTGAGAGGAGGAAGAGAGACGAGGAAGAGATAGAAGGAAGACAGAGGAGGAAGAGACAGGAGGAAGAGAGAGGAGGAAGATAGAGGAAGAGGAGAGAGGAGGAAGAGAGAGGAGGATGAGAGAGGAGGAGGAGAGAGGAGGATGGGAGAGGAGGAGGAGAGAGGAGGAAGAGAGAGGAGGAAGAGAGAGGAGGAAGAGAGAGGAGGAAGAGAGAGGAGGAAGTGAGAGGAGGAAGAGACAGGAGGAAGTGAGAGGAGGAAGAGACAGGAGGAAGAGAAAGGAGGAAGAGAGAGGAGAAAGAGAGAGGAAGAGGAGAGAGGAGGAAGAGAGAGGAGGATGGAGAGGAGGAGGAGAAAGAGGAAGAGAGAGGAGGAAGAGAGAGGAGGAAGAGAGAGGAGGAAGAGAGAGGAAGAGGAGAGAGCAGGAGGAGAGAGGAGGAAGAGAGAGGAGGAAGAGAGAGGAGGAAGAGAGAGGAGGAGGTCAGAGGAGGAAGAGAGAGGAGGAAGAGAGAGCAGTAAGAGAGAGGAGGAAGAGAGACGAGGAGAAGAGAGGAGGAAGAGAGAGGAAGAGGAGAGAGATGAGAGAGGAAGAGGAGAGAGTAGGAGGAGAGAGGAGGAAGATAGAGGAGGAAGAGAGAGGAGGAGAAGAGAGTTGGAAGAGAGAGGAGGAGGAGAGAGGAGGAAGAGAGAGGAGGAAGAGAGAGGAAGAGGAGAGAGGAGGAAGAGAGACGAGGAAGAGAGAGGAAGAGGAGAGAGGAGGAAGAGAGAGGAGGATGTGAGAGGAGGAGGAGAGAGGAGGAATAGAGAGGAAGAAGAGAGAGGAGGAAGAGAGAGGAGGAAGACAGAGGAGGAATAGAGAGGAGGAAGAGAGAGGAGGAAGAGAGAGGAAGATGAGGGAGTAGTAGGAGTGAGGAGGAAGAGAGAGTAGGAGGAGAGAGGAGGAATAGAGATGAGGAAGAGTGAGGAGGAAGAGAGAGGAGGAAGAGAGAGGAAGAGGAGAGAGGAGGAAGAGAGAGGAGGAAGAGAGAGGAGGAAGAGAGAGGAGGAAGTGAGAGGAGGAAGAGAGACGAGGAAGAGAGAGAAGGAAGACAGAGTAGGAAGAGACAGGAGGAAGAGACAGGAGGAAGAGAGAGGAGGAAGAGACAGGAGGAAGAGAGAGGAGGAAGATAGAGGAAGAGGAGAGAGGAGGAAGAGAGAGGAGGAAGAGAGAGGAGGAAGAGAGAGGAGGAAGTGAGAGGAGGAAGAGAGACGAGGAAGAGGGAGAAGGAAGACAGAGGAGGAAGAGACAGGAGGAAGAGAGAGGAGGAAGATAGAGGAAGAGGAGAGAGGAGGAAGAGAGAGGAGGATGAGAGAGGAGGAGGAGAGAGGAGGATGGGAGATGAGGAGGAGAGAGGAGGAAGAGAGAGGAAGAGGAGAAAGGAGGAAGAGAGAGGAGGAGGAGACAGGAGGAAGAGAGAGGAGGAGGGGAGAGAAAGAAGAGAGAGGAGTAAGAGAGAGGAGGAAGAGACAGGAGGAAGAGAGAGTAGGAAGTGAGAGGAGGAATAGACAGGAGGAAGAGAGAGGAGGAAGAGAGAGGAGAAAGAGACAGGAGGAAGTGAGAGGAGGAAGAGAGAGCAGGAAGAGAGAGGAGGAAGAGAAAGGGGGATGAGAGAGGAAGAGGAGAGAGCAGGAGGAGAGAGGTGGAAGAGAAAGGAGGAGGAGAGAGAAGGAAGAGAGAGGAGGAAGAGAGAGGAGGAAAAGAGAGGAGGAAGAGAGAGGAAGAGGAGAGACCAGGAGGAGAGAGGAGGAAGAGAGAGGCGGACGAGAGAACGAAGAGAGAGGAGGAGGAGAGAGAAGGAAGAGAGAGGAGGAAGAGAGGAGGAAGAGAGAGGAGGAAGAGAGAGGAGGAAGAGAGAGGAGGAAGAGAGAGGAGGAAGAGAGAGGAGGAAGAGATACGAGGAAGAGATACGAGGAAGAGAGAGAAGGAAGACAGAGGAGGAAAAGAAAGGAGGAAGAGTCAGGAGGAAGAGAGAGGAGGAAGAGACAGGAGGAAGAGAGAGGAGGAAGATAGAGGAAGAGGAGAGAGGAGGAAGAGAGAGGAGGATGAGAGAGGAGGAGGAGAGAGGAGGATGAGAGAGGAGGAGGAGAGAGGAGGAAGAGAGAGGAAGAGGAGAAAGGAGGAAGAGAGAGGAGGAGGAGAGAGGAGGAAGACAGAGGAGGAGGGGAGAGAAAGAAGAGAGAGGAATAAGAGAGATGAGGAAGAGACAGGAGGAAGAGAGAGTAGGAAGTGAGAGGAGGAATAGATAGGAGGAAGAGAGAGGAGGAAGAGAGAGGAGGAAGAGAGAGGAGGAAAAGAAAGGGGGATGAGAGAGGAAGAGGAGAGAGGAGGAAGAGAGAGGAGGAAGAGAGAGGAGGAAGAGAAAGGAGGATGAGAGAGGAAGAGGAGAGAGCAGGAGGAGAGAGGTGGAAGAGAGAGGAGGAGGAGAGAGGAGGAAGAGAGAGGAGGAAGAGAGAGGAGGAAGAGAGAGGAGGAAGTGAGAGGAGGAAGAGACAGGAGGAAGTGAGAGGAGGAAGAGACAGGAGGAAGAGAAAGGAGGAAGAGAGAGGAGAAAGAGAGAGGAAGAGGAGAGAGGAGGAAGAGAGAGGAGGATGGAGAGGAGGAGGAGAAAGAGGAAGAGAGAGGAGGAAGAGAGAGGAGGAAGAGAGAGGAGGAAGAGAGAGGAAGAGGAGAGAGCAGGAGGAGAGAGGAGGAAGAGAGAGGAGGAAGAGAGAGGAAGAAGAGAGAGGAGGAGGTCAGAGGAGGAAGACAGAGGAGGAAGAGAGAGGAAGAGGAGAGAGCAGGAGGAGAGAGGAGGAAGATAGAGGAAGAGGAGAGAGGAGGAAGAGAGAGGAGGATGAGAGAGGAGGAGGAGAGAGGAGGATGGGAGAGGAGGAGGAGAGAGGAGGAAGAGAGAGGAGGAAGAGAGAGGAGGAAGAGAGAGGAGGAAGAGAGAGGAGGAAGTGAGAGGAGGAAGAGACAGGAGGAAGAGAAAGGAGGAAGAGAGAGGAGAAAGAGAGAGGAAGAGGAGAGAGGAGGAAGAGAGAGGAGGATGGAGAGGAGGAGGAGAAAGAGGAAGAGAGAGGAGGAAGAGAGAGGAGGAAGAGAGAGGAGGAAGAGAGAGGAAGAGGAGAGAGCAGGAGGAGAGAGGCGGAAGAGAGAGGAGGAAGAGAGAGGAGGAAGAGAGAGGAGGAGGTCAGAGGAGGAAGAGAGAGGAGGAAGAGAGAGCAGTAAGAGAGAGGAGGAAGAGAGACGAGGAGAAGAGAGGAGGAAGAGAGAGGAAGAGGAGAGAGATGAGAGAGGAAGAGGAGAGAGTAGGAGGAGAGAGGAGGAAGATAGAGGAGGAAGAGAGAGGAGGAGAAGAGAGTTGGAAGAGAGAGGAGGAGGAGAGAGGAGGAAGAGAGAGGAGGAAGAGAGAGGAAGAGGAGAGAGGAGGAAGAGAGACGAGGAAGAGAGAGGAAGAGGAGAGAGGAGGAAGAGAGAGGAGGATGTGAGAGGAGGAGGAGAGAGGAGGAATAGAGAGGAAGAAGAGAGAGGAGGAAGAGAGAGGAGGAAGAGAGAGGAGGAATAGAGAGGAGGAAGAGAGAGGAGGAAGAGAGAGGAAGATGAGGGAGTAGTAGGAGTGAGGAGGAAGAGAGAGTAGGAGGAGAGAGGAGGAATAGAGAGGAAGAAGAGAGAGGAGGAAGAGACAGGAGGAAGAGAGAGGAGGAGGGGAGAGAAAGAAGAGAGAGGAGTAAGAGAGAGGAGGAAGAGACAGGAGGAAGAGAGAGTAGGAAGTGAGAGGAGGAATAGACAGGAGGAAGAGAGAGGAGGAAGAGAGAGGAGAAAGAGACAGGAGGAAGAGAGAGGAGGAAGAGAGAGGAGGAAGAGAGAGGAGGAAGAGAAAGGGGGATGAGAGAGGAAGAGGAGAGAGCAGGAGGAGAGAGGTGGAAGAGAGAGGAGGAGGAGAGAGAAGAAAGAGAGAGGAGGAAGAGAGAGGAGGAAGAGAGAGGAGGAAGAGAAAGGAGGAAGAGAGAGGAAGAGGAGAGAGCAGGAGGAGAGAGGAGGAAGAGAGAGGCGGAGGAGAGAGGAGGAAGAGAGAGGAGGAGGAGAGAGAAGGAAGATAGAGGAGGGAGAGAGAAGGAAGAGAGAAGAGGAAGAGAGAGGAGGAAGAGAGAGGAGGAAGTGAGAGGAGGAAGAGAGACGAGGAAGAGAGAGAAGGAAGACAGAGGAGGAAGAGAAAGGAGGAAGAGACAGGAGGAAGAGAGAGGAGGAAGAGAGAGGAGGAGGGGAGAGAAAGAAGAGAGAGGAGTAGGAGAGAGGAGGAAGAGACAGGAGGAAGAGAGAGTAGGAAGTGGGAGGAGGAATAGACAGGAGGAAGAGAGAGGAGGAAGAGAGAGGAGAAAGAGACAGGAGGAAGAGAGAGGAGGAAGAGAGAGGAGGAAGAGAGAGGAGGAAGAGAAAGGAGGATGAGAGAGGAAGAGGAGAGAGCAGGAGGAGAGAGGTGGAAGAGAGAGGAGGAGGAGAGAGGAGGAAGAGAGAGGAGGAAGAGAGAGGAGGAAGAGAGAGGAGGAAGTGAGAGGAGGAAGAGACAGGAGGAAGAGAAAGGAGGAAGAGAGAGGAGAAAGAGAGAGGAAGAGGAGAGAGGAGGAAGAGAGAGGAGGATGGAGAGGAGGAGGAGAAAGAGGAAGAGAGAGGAGGAAGAGAGAGGAGGAAGAAAGAGGAGGAAGAGAGAGGAGGAAGAGAGAGGAAGAGGAGAGAGCAGGAGGAGAGAGGAGGAAGAGAGAGGAGGAAGAGAGAGGAGGAAGAGAGAGGAGGAGGTCAGAGGAGGAAGACAGAGGAGGAAGAGAGAGGAGGAAGAGAGAGGAGGAAGATACAGGAGGAAGAGAGAGGAGGAAGAGAGAGGAAGAGGAGAGAGATGAGAGAGGAAGAGGAGAGAGTAGGAGGAGAGAGGAGGAAGATAGAGGAGGAAGAGAGAGGAGGAGAAGAGAGTTGGAAGAGAGAGGAGGAGGAGAGAGGAGGAAGAGAGAGGAGGAAGAGAGAGGAAGAGGAGAGAGGAGGAAGAGAGACGAGGAAGAGAGAGGAAGAGGAGAGAGGAGGAAGAGAGAGGAGGATGTGAGAGGAGGAGGAGAGAGGAGGAATAGAGAGGAAGAAGAGAGAGGAGGAAGAGAGAGGAGGAAGAGAGAGGAGGAAGAGAGAGGAAGATGAGGGAGTAGTAGGAGTGAGGAGGAAGAGAGAGTAGGAGGAGAGAGGAGGAATAGAGATGAGGAAGAGTGAGGAGGAAGAGAGAGGAGGAAGAGAGAGGAAGAGGAGAGAGGAGGAAGAGAGAGGAGGAAGAGAGAGGAGGAAGAGAGAGGAGGAAGTGAGAGGAGGAAGAGAGACGAGGAAGAGAGAGAAGGAAGACAGAGTAGGAAGAGACAGGAGGAAGAGACAGGAGGAAGAGAGAGGAGGAAGAGACAGGAGGAAGAGAGAGGAGGAAGATAGAGGAAGAGGAGAGAGGAGGAAGAGAGAGGAGGAAGAGAGAGGAGGAAGAGAGAGGAGGAAGTGAGAGGAGGAAGAGAGAGGAGGAAGAGAGAGGAGGAGGTCAGAGGAGGAAGACAGAGGAGGAAGAGAGAGGAGGAAGAGAGAGGAGGAAGATACAGGAGGAAGAGAGAGGAGGAAGAGAGAGGAAGAGGAGAGAGATGAGAGAGGAAGAGGAGAGAGTAGGAGGAGAGAGGAGGAAGATAGAGGAGGAAGAGAGAGGAGGAGAAGAGAGGTGGAAGAGAGAGGAGGAGGAGAGAGGAGGAAGAGAGAGGAGGAAGAGAGAGGAGGAGGGGAGAGGAGGAAGAGAGACAAGGAAGAGAGAGGAAGAGGAGAGAGGAGGAAGAGAGAGGAGGATGTGAGAGGAGGAGGAGAGAGGAGGAATAGAGAGGAAGAAGAGAGAGGAGGAAGAGAGAGGAGGAAGAGAGAGGAGGAGGAGAGAGTAGGAAGAGAGAGGAGGAAGAGAGAAGTGGGAGAGAGAGGAAGAGGAGAGAGCAGGAGGAGAGAGGAGGACGAGAGAGGCGGAAGAGAGAGGAGGAAGAGAGAGGAGGAGGAGAGAGAAGGAAGAGAGAGGAGGAAGAGAGGAGGAAGAGAGAAGACGAAGAGAGAGGAGGAAGAGAGAGGAAGAGCAGAGAGGAGGAAGAGAGAGGAGGAAGAGAGAGGAGGAAGAGAGAGGAGGAAGAGAGATGAGGAAGAGAGAGGAGGAAGAGAGAGGAGGAAGAGAGAGGAGGAAGAGAGAGGAGGAAGAGAGAGGAAGATGAGGGAGTAGTAGGAGAGAGGAGGAAGAGAGAGTAGGAAGAGAGAGGAGGAAGTGAGAGGAGTAAGAGAGAGGAGGAAGATAGAGGAAGAGGAGAGAGGAGGAACAGAGAGGAGGAAGAGAGAGGAGGAAGAGAGAGGAGGAAGTGAGAGGAGGAAGAGAGACGAGGAAGAGATAGAAGGAAGACAGAGGAGGAAGAGACAGGAGGAAGAGAGAGGAGGAAGATAGAGGAAGAGGAGAGAGGAGGAAGAGAGAGGAGGATGAGAGAGGAGGAGGAGAGAGGAGGATGGGAGAGGAGGAGGAGAGAGGAGGAAGAGAGAGGAGGAAGAGAGAGGAGGAAGAGAGAGGAGGAAGAGAGAGGAGGAAGTGAGAGGAGGAAGAGACAGGAGGAAGTGAGAGGAGGAAGAGACAGGAGGAAGAGAAAGGAGGAAGAGAGAGGAGAAAGAGAGAGGAAGAGGAGAGAGGAGGAAGAGAGAGGAGGATGGAGAGGAGGAGGAGAAAGAGGAAGAGAGAGGAGGAAGAGAGAGGAGGAAGAGAGAGGAGGAAGAGAGAGGAAGAGGAGAGAGCAGGAGGAGAGAGGAGGAAGAGAGAGGAGGAAGAGAGAGGAGGAAGAGAGAGGAGGAGGTCAGAGGAGGAAGAGAGAGGAGGAAGAGAGAGCAGTAAGAGAGAGGAGGAAGAGAGACGAGGAGAAGAGAGGAGGAAGAGAGAGGAAGAGGAGAGAGATGAGAGAGGAAGAGGAGAGAGTAGGAGGAGAGAGGAGGAAGATAGAGGAGGAAGAGAGAGGAGGAGAAGAGAGTTGGAAGAGAGAGGAGGAGGAGAGAGGAGGAAGAGAGAGGAGGAAGAGAGAGGAAGAGGAGAGAGGAGGAAGAGAGACGAGGAAGAGAGAGGAAGAGGAGAGAGGAGGAAGAGAGAGGAGGATGTGAGAGGAGGAGGAGAGAGGAGGAATAGAGAGGAAGAAGAGAGAGGAGGAAGAGAGAGGAGGAAGAGAGAGGAGGAATAGAGAGGAGGAAGAGAGAGGAGGAAGAGAGAGGAAGATGAGGGAGTAGTAGGAGTGAGGAGGAAGAGAGAGTAGGAGGAGAGAGGAGGAATAGAGATGAGGAAGAGTGAGGAGGAAGAGAGAGGAGGAAGAGAGAGGAAGAGGAGAGAGGAGGAAGAGAGAGGAGGAAGAGAGAGGAGGAAGAGAGAGGAGGAAGTGAGAGGAGGAAGAGAGACGAGGAAGAGAGAGAAGGAAGACAGAGTAGGAAGAGACAGGAGGAAGAGACAGGAGGAAGAGAGAGGAGGAAGAGACAGGAGGAAGAGAGAGGAGGAAGATAGAGGAAGAGGAGAGAGGAGGAAGAGAGAGGAGGAAGAGAGAGGAGGAAGTGAGAGGAGGAAGAGAGACGAGGAAGAGGGAGAAGGAAGACAGAGGAGGAAGAGACAGGAGGAAGAGAGAGGAGGAAGATAGAGGAAGAGGAGAGAGGAGGAAGAGAGAGGAGGATGAGAGAGGAGGAGGAGAGAGGAGGATGGGAGATGAGGAGGAGAGAGGAGGAAGAGAGAGGAAGAGGAGAAAGGAGGAAGAGAGAGGAGGAGGAGACAGGAGGAAGAGAGAGGAGGAGGGGAGAGAAAGAAGAGAGAGGAGTAAGAGAGAGGAGGAAGAGACAGGAGGAAGAGAGAGTAGGAAGTGAGAGGAGGAATAGACAGGAGGAAGAGAGAGGAGGAAGAGAGAGGAGAAAGAGACAGGAGGAAGTGAGAGGAGGAAGAGAGAGCAGGAAGAGAGAGGAGGAAGAGAGAGGAGGAAAAGAGAGGAGGAAGAGAGAGGAAGAGGAGAGACCAGGAGGAGAGAGGAGGAAGAGAGAGGCGGACGAGAGAACGAAGAGAGAGGAGGAGGAGAGAGAAGGAAGAGAGAGGAGGAAGAGAGGAGGAAGAGAGAGGAGGAAGAGAGAGGAGGAAGAGAGAGGAGGAAGAGAGAGGAGGAAGAGAGAGGAGGAAGAGATACGAGGAAGAGATACGAGGAAGAGAGAGAAGGAAGACAGAGGAGGAAAAGAAAGGAGGAAGAGTCAGGAGGAAGAGAGAGGAGGAAGAGACAGGAGGAAGAGAGAGGAGGAAGATAGAGGAAGAGGAGAGAGGAGGAAGAGAGAGGAGGATGAGAGAGGAGGAGGAGAGAGGAGGATGAGAGAGGAGGAGGAGAGAGGAGGAAGAGAGAGGAAGAGGAGAAAGGAGGAAGAGAGAGGAGGAGGAGAGAGGAGGAAGACAGAGGAGGAGGGGAGAGAAAGAAGAGAGAGGAATAAGAGAGATGAGGAAGAGACAGGAGGAAGAGAGAGTAGGAAGTGAGAGGAGGAATAGATAGGAGGAAGAGAGAGGAGGAAGAGAGAGGAGGAAGAGAGAGGAGGAAAAGAAAGGGGGATGAGAGAGGAAGAGGAGAGAGGAGGAAGAGAGAGGAGGAAGAGAGAGGAGGAAGAGAAAGGAGGATGAGAGAGGAAGAGGAGAGAGCAGGAGGAGAGAGGTGGAAGAGAGAGGAGGAGGAGAGAGGAGGAAGAGAGAGGAGGAAGAGAGAGGAGGAAGAGAGAGGAGGAAGTGAGAGGAGGAAGAGACAGGAGGAAGTGAGAGGAGGAAGAGACAGGAGGAAGAGAAAGGAGGAAGAGAGAGGAGAAAGAGAGAGGAAGAGGAGAGAGGAGGAAGAGAGAGGAGGATGGAGAGGAGGAGGAGAAAGAGGAAGAGAGAGGAGGAAGAGAGAGGAGGAAGAGAGAGGAGGAAGAGAGAGGAAGAGGAGAGAGCAGGAGGAGAGAGGAGGAAGAGAGAGGAGGAAGAGAGAGGAAGAAGAGAGAGGAGGAGGTCAGAGGAGGAAGACAGAGGAGGAAGAGAGAGGAGGAAGAGAGAGGAGGAAGATACAGGAGGAAGAGAGAGGAGGAAAAGAGAGGAAGAGGAGAGAGATGAGAGAGGAAGAGGAGAGAGTAGGAGGAGAGAGGAGGAAGATAGAGGAGGAAGAGAGATTAGGAGAAGAGAGGTGGAAGAGAGAGGAGGAGGAGAGAGGAGGAAGAGAGAGGAGGAAGAGAGAGGAGGAGGAGAGAGGAGGAAGAGAGACGAGGAAGAGAGAGGAAGAGGAGAGAGGAGGAAGAGAGAGGAGGATGTGAGAGGAGGAGGAGAGAGGAGGAATAGAGAGGAAGAAGAGAGAGGAGGAAGAGAGAGGAGGAAGAGAGAGGAGGAATAGAGAGGAGGAAGAGAGAGGAGGAAGAGAGAGGAAGATGAGGGAGTAGTAGGAGTGAGGAGGAAGAGAGAGTAGGAGGAGAGAGGAAGAATAGAGATGAGGAAGAGTGAGGAGGAAGAGAGAGGAGGAAGAGAGAGGAAGAGGAGAGAGGAGGAAGAGAGAGGAGGAAGAGAGAGGAGGAAGAGAGAGGAGGAAGTGAGAGGAGGAAGAGAGACGAGGAAGAGAGAGAAGGAAGACAGAGGAGGAAGAGACAGGAGGAAGAGACAGGAGGAAGAGAGAGGAGGAAGAGACAGGAGGAAGAGAGAGGAGGAAGATAGAGGAAGAGGAGAGAGGAGGAAGAGAGAGGAGGAAGAGAGAGGAGGAAGAGAGAGGAGGAAGTGAGAGGAGGAAGAGAGACGAGGAAGAGGGAGAAGGAAGACAGAGGAGGAAGAGACAGGAGGAAGAGAGAGGAGGAAGATAGAGGAAGAGGAGAGAGGAGGAAGAGAGAGGAGGATGAGAGAGGAGGAGGAGAGAGGAGGATGGGAGAGGAGGAGGAGAGAGGAGGAATAGAGAGGAGGAAGAGAGAGGAGGAAGAGAGAGGAGGAGGAGAGAGGAGGAAGAGAGAGGAGGAATAGAGAGGAGGAAGAGAGAGGAAGAGGAGAAAGGAGGAAGAGAGAGGAGGAGGAGACAGGAGGAAGAGAGAGGAGGAGGGGAGAGAAAGAAGAGAGAGGAGTAAGAGAGAGGAGGAAGAGACAGGAGGAAGAGAGAGTAGGAAGTGAGAGGAGGAATAGACAGGAGGAAGAGAGAGGAGGAAGAGAGAGGAGAAAGAGACAGGAGGAATTGAGAGGAGGAAGAGAGAGCAGGAAGAGAGAGGAGGAAGAGAAAGGGGGATGAGAGAGGAAGAGGAGAGAGCAGGAGGAGAGAGGTGGAAGAGAAAGGAGGAGGAGAGAGAAGGAAGAGAGAGGAGGAAGAGAGAGGAGGAAAAGAGAGGAGGAAGAGAGAGGAAGAGGGGAGACCAGGAGGAGAGAGGAGGAAGAGAGAGGAGGATGAGAGAGGAGGAAGAGAGAGGAGGAATAGAGAGGAAGAGGAGAGAGGCGGAAGAGAGAAGAGGAAGAGAGAGGAGGAAGAGAGAGGAAGAGGAGAGAGGAAGAGGAGATAGGAGGAAGAGAGAGGAGGAAGAGAGAAGAGGAAGTGAGAGGAAGAGGAGAGAGGAGGAGGAGAGAGGAGGAATTGAGAGGAGGAAGTGTGAGGTAGAGGAGAGACGAGGAAGAGAGAGGACGAAGAGAGAGGAGGAAGAGTGAGGAGGAAGAGAGAGCAGGAAGAGAGAGGAAGAGGAGAGAGGAAGAGGAGAGAGGAGGAAGAGGAGGAAGAGAGAGGAGGAGGAGAGAGGAGGAAGAGAGAGGAGGAAGAGAGAGGAGGAAGAGAGAGGAGGAGGAGAGAGAAGGAAGAGAGAGGATGAAGAGAGAGGAGGAGGAGAGAGGAGGAAGAGAGAGGAGGAAGAGTGAGGAGGAAGAGAGAGGAGGAAGGGAGAGGAGGAAGAGAGAGTAAGACGAGCGGAGGAAGAGAGAGGAGGAAGAGCGAGGAGGAAGAGAGAGGAGGAATAGAGAGGAAGAGGAGAGAGGAAGAAGAGAGAGGAGGAGGAGAGAGGTGGAAGAGGGAGGAGGCAGAGAGAGGAGGAGGAGAGAGGTGGAAGAGAGAGGAGGAAGAGAGAGGAGGAAGAGAGATGAGGAAGACAGAGGAGGAAGAGAGCGGAGGAAGAGAGAGGAAGAGGAGAGAGGAGGAGGAGAGAGGAGGAAGAGAGAAGAGGAAGAGAGAGGAGTAAGAGAGAGGAGGAAGAGAGAGGAGGAAGAGAGAGGAGGAGGAGAGAGGTGGAAGAGAGAGAAAGAGGAGAGAGAAGGAATAGAGAGGAGGAAGAGAGAGGAGGAAGAGAGAGGAGAAAGAGACAGGAGTAAGAGAGAGGAGGAAGAGAGAGGAGGAGGAGAGCGGTGTAAGAGAGGGGAGGAAGAGAGAGGAAGAGAAGAGAGAAGGAAGAGAGAGGAGGGAGAGAGGTGGAAGAGAGAGGAAGAGGAGAGGAGGAAGAGAGAGGAGGAAGAGAGAGGAGGAAGAGAGAGGAGGAAGAGAGAGGAGGAGGAGAGAGGTGGAAGAGAGAGGAAGAAGAGAGAGGAAGAGATGAGGAAGACAGAGGAGGAAGAGACACGAGGAAGAGAGAGGAGGAAGAGAGAGGAGAAAGAGAGAGGAGGAGGAGAGAGGTGGAAGAGAGAGGAGGAAGAGAGAGGAGGAAGAGAGAGGATGAAGAGAGAGGAGGAGGAGAGAGGAGGAAGAGAGACGAGGAAGAGAGAGGAAGAGGAGAGAGGAGGAAGATAGAGGAGGAAGAGAGAGGAGGAGGAGAGAGTAGGAAGAGAGAGGAGGAAGACAGAGTTGGAAGAGAGAGGAGGAAGAGAGAGGAGGAAGAGAGAGGAGGAAGAGAGAGGAGGAGGAGAGAGGAGGAAGAGAGAGGAGGAAGAGAGAGGAGGAAGAGAGAGGAAGAGGAGAGAGGAGGAAGAGAGAGGATGAGGAGAGAGGAGGAAGAGAGAGGAGGAAGAGAGAGCAGGAAGAGAGGAGGAAGAGAGAGCAGGTATAGAGAGGAGGAAGAGAGAGGAGGAAGAGAGAGGAGGAAGAGAGAGGAGGAAGAGAGAGGAAGAGGAGAGAGGAGGAAGAGAGAGGAGGAAGAGAGAGGAACAGGAGAGAGGAGGAAGAGAGAGGAGGATGAGAGAGGAGGAGGAGAGAGGAGGAAGAGATAGGAGGAAGAGAGAGGAGGAAGAGAGAGGAGGAATACAGAGGAAGAGGAGAGAGAAGGAAGAGAGAGGAGGAAAAGAGAGGAGGAAGAGAGAGGAGGAATAGAGAGGAAGAGGAGAGAGGAGGAAGAGAGAAGAGGAAGAGAGAGGAGGAAGAGAGAGGAAGAGGAGAGAGGAAGAGGAGATAGGAGGAAGAGAGAGGAGGAAGAGAGAAGAGGAAGTGAGAGGAAGAGGAGAGAGGAGGAGGAGAGAGGAGGAATTGAGAGGAGGAAGTGTGAGGTAGAGGAGAGACGAGGAAGAGAGAGGACGAAGAGAGAGGAGGAAGAGTGAGGAGGAAGAGAGAGCAGGAAGAGAGAGGAAGAGGAGAGAGGAAGAGGAGAGAGGAGGAAGAGGAGGAAGAGAGAGGAGGAGGAGAGAGGAGGAAGAGAGAGGAGGAAGAGAGAGGAGGAAGAGAGAGGAGGAGGAGAGAGAAGGAAGAGAGAGGATGAAGAGAGAGGAGGAGGAGAGAGGAGGAAGAGAGAGGAGGAAGAGTGAGGAGGAAGAGAGAGGAGGAAGGGAGAGGAGGAAGAGAGAGTAAGACGAGTGGAGGAAGAGAGAGGAGGAAGAGAGAGGAGGAAGTGAGAGGAGGAAGAGAGAGGAGGAAGAGAGAGGAAGAAGAGAGAGAAGGAAGAGAGAGGAGGAGGAGAGAGGAGGAAGAGAGAGGAGGAAGAGAGAGGAGGAAGAGAGAGGAGGAATAGAGAGGAGGGAGAGGAGGAGGAGAGTGGAGGAAGAGAGAGGAGGAAGAGAGAGTAGGAGGAGAGAGGAGGAGGAGAGTGGAGGAAGAGAGAGGAGGAAGAGAGAGGAGGAAGAGAGAGGAAGAGGAGAGAGGAAGAAGAGAGAGGAGGAAGAGAGAGGAAGAGGAGAGAGGATGTGGAGAATGGAGGAAGAGAGAGGAGGAAGAGAGAGGAAGAGGAGAGAGGAGGAGAAGAGCGGAGGAAGAGAGAGGAGGAAGACAGAGGAGGAAGAGAGAGGAGGAAGAGAGAGGAAGAGGAGAGAGGAGGAAGAGAGAGGAGGAAGAGAGAGGAGGAAGAGAGAGGAGGAAGTGAGAGGAGGAAGAGAGACGAGGAAGAGAGAGAAGGAAGACAGAGGAGGAAGAGAAAGGAGGAAGAGACAGGAGGAAGAGAGAGGAGGAAGAGAGAGGAGGAGTGGAGAGAAAGAAGAGAGAGGAGTAGGAGAGAGGAGGAAGAGACAGGAGGAAGAGAGAGTAGGAAGTGGGAGGAGGAATAGACAGGAGGAAGAGAGAGGAGGAAGAGAGAGGAGAAAGAGACAGGAGGAAGAGAGACGAGGAAGAGAGAGGAGGAAGAGAGAGGAGGAAGAGAGAGGAGGAAGAGAGAGGAGGAAGTGAGAGGAGGAAGAGACAGGAGGAAGTGAGAGGAGGAAGAGACAGGAGGAAGAGAAAGGAGGAAGAGAGAGGAGAAAGAGAGAGGAAGAGGAGAGAGGAGGAAGAGAGAGGAGGATGGAGAGGAGAAGGAGAAAGAGGAAGAGAGAGGAGGAAGAGAGAGGAGGAAGAGAGAGGAGGAAGAGAGAGGAGGAAGAGAGAGGAGGAGGTCAGAGGAGGAAGACAGAGGAGGAAGAGAGAGGAGGAAGAGAGAGGAGGAAGATACAGGAGGAAGAGAGAGGAGGAAGAGAGAGGAAGAGGAGAGAGATGAGAGAGGAAGAGGAGAGAGTAGGAGGAGAGAGGAGGAAGATAGAGGAGGAAGAGAGAGGAGTAGAAGAGATGTGGAAGAGAGAGGAGGAGGAGAGAGGAGGAAGAGAGAGGAGGAAGAGAGAGGAGGAGGAGAGAGGAGTAAGAGAGACGAGGAAGAGAGAGGAAGAGGAGAGAGGAGGAAGAGAGAGGAGGAAGAGAGAAGTGGGAGAGAGAGGAAGAGGAGAGAGCAGGAGGAGAGAGGAGGAAGAGAGAGGCGGAGGAGAGAGGAGGAAGAGAGAGGAGGAGGAGAGAGAAGGAAGAGAGAGGAGGAAGAGAGGAGGAAGAGAGAAGACGAAGAGAGAGGAGGAAGAGAGAGGAGGAAGAGAGAGGAGGAAGAGAGAGGAGGAAGAGAGAGGAAGAGGAGGGAGGAGGAAGAGAGAGGAGGAAGAGGGAGGAGGAGGAGAGAGTAGGAAGAGAGAGGAGGAAGAGAGAGTTGGAAAAGAGAGGAGGAAGAGAGAGGAGGAAGAGAGAGGAGGAAGAGAGAGGAGGAAGAGAGAGGAGGAGGAGAGAGGAGGAAGAGAGAGGAGGAAGAGAGAAGTGGGAGAGAGAGGAAGAGGAGAGAGCAGGAGGAGAGAGGAGGAAGAGAGAGGCGGAGGAGAGAGGAGGAAGAGAGAGGAGGAGGAGAGAGAAGGAAGAGAGAGGAGGAAGAGAGGAGGAAGAGAGAAGACGAAGAGAGAGGAGGAAGAGAGAGGAGGAAGAGAGAGGAGGAAGAGAGAGGAGGAAGAGAGAGGAAGAGGAGGGAGTAGTAGGAGAGAGGAGGAAGAGAGAGTAGGAAGAGAGAGGAGGAAGTGAGAGGAGTAAGAGAGACGAGGAAGAGAGAGAAGGAAGACAGAGGAGTAAGAGAGAGGAGGAAGAGACAGGAGGAAGAGAGAGGAGGAAGAGACAGGAGGAAGAGAGAGGAGGAAGATAGAGGAAGAGGAGAGAGGAGGAAGAGAGACGAGGATGAGAGAGGAGGAGGAGAGAGGAGGAAGAGAGAGGAGGAAGAGAGAGGAGGAAGAGAGAAGAGGAGGAGAGAGGAGGAAGAGAGAGGAGGAATAGAGAGGAGGAAGAGAGAGGAAGAGGAGAAAGGAGGAAGAGAGAGGAGGAGGAGACAGGAGGAAGAGAGAGGAGGAGGGGAGAGAAAGAAGAGAGAGGAGTAAGAGAGAGGAGGAAGAGACAGGAGGAAGAGAGAGTAGGAAGTGAGAGGAGGAATAGACAGGAGGAAGAGAGAGGAGGAAGAGAGAGGAGAAAGAGACAGGAGGAAGAGAGAGGAGGAAGAGAGAGGAGGAAGAGAGAGGAGGAAGAGAAAGGGGGATGAGAGAGGAAGAGGAGAGAGCAGGAGGAGAGAGGTGGAAGAGAGAGGAGGAGGAGAGAGAAGAAAGAGAGAGGAGGAAGAGAGAGGAGGAAGAGAGAGGAGGAAGAGAAAGGAGGAAGAGAGAGGAAGAGGAGAGAGCAGGAGGAGAGAGGAGGAAGAGAGAGGCGGAGGAGAGAGGTGGAAGAGAGAGGAGGAGGAGAGAGAAGGAAGATAGAGGAGGGAGAGAGAAGGAAGAGAGAAGAGGAAGAGAGAGGAGGAAGAGAGAGGAAGAGCAGAGAGGAGGAAGAGAGAGGAGGAAGAGAGAGGAGGAGGAGAGACGAGGAAGAGAGATGAGGAAGAGAGAGGAGTAAGAGAGAGGAGAAAGAGAGAGGAGGAAGAGTGAGGAGGAAGAGAGAGGAAGAGGAGAGACGAGGAAGAGAGAGAAGGAAGACAGAGGAGGAAGAGAAAGGAGGAAGAGACAGGAGGAAGAGAGAGGAGGAAGAGAGAGGAGGAGGGGAGAGAAAGAAGAGAGAGGAGTAGGAGAGAGGAGGAAGAGACAGGAGGAAGAGAGAGTAGGAAGTGGGAGGAGGAATAGACAGGAGGAAGAGAGAGGAGGAAGAGAGAGGAGAAAGAGACAGGAGGAAGAGAGAGGAGGAAGAGAGAGGAGGAAGAGAGAGGAGGAAGAGAAAGGAGGATGAGAGAGGAAGAGGAGAGAGCAGGAGGAGAGAGGTGGAAGAGAGAGGAGGAGGAGAGAGGAGGAAGAGAGAGGAGGAAGAGAGAGGAGGAAGAGAGAGGAGGAAGTGAGAGGAGGAAGAGACAGGAGGAAGTGAGAGGAGGAAGAGACAGGAGGAAGAGAAAGGAGGAAGAGAGAGGAGAAAGAGAGAGGAAGAGGAGAGAGGAGGAAGAGAGAGGAGGATGGAGAGGAGGAGGAGAAAGAGGAAGAGAGAGGAGGAAGAGAGAGGAGGAAGAGAGAGGAGGAAGAGAGAGGAGGAAGAGAGAGGAAGAGGAGAGAGCAGGAGGAGAGAGGAGGAAGAGAGAGGAGGAAGAGAGAGGAGGAAGAGAGAGGAGGAGGTCAGAGGAGGAAGACAGAGGAGGAAGAGAGAGGAGGAAGAGAGAGGAGGAAGATACAGGAGGAAGAGAGAGGAGGAAGAGAGAGGAAGAGGAGAGAGATGAGAGAGGAAGAGGAGAGAGTAGGAGGAGAGAGGAGGAAGATAGAGGAGGAAGAGAGAGGAGGAGAAGAGAGGTGGAAGAGTGAGGAGGAGGAGAGAGGAGGAAGAGAGAGGAGGAAGAGAGAGGAGGAGGGGAGAGGAGGAAGAGAGACGAGGAAGAGAGAGGAAGAGGAGAGAGGAGGAAGAGAGAGGAGGATGTGAGAGGAGGAGGAGAGAGGAGGAATAGAGAGGAAGAAGAGAGAGGAGGAAGAGAGAGGAGGAAGAGAGAGGAGGAGGAGAGAGTAGGAAGAGAGAGGAGGAAGAGAGAGTTGGAAGAGGGAGGAGGAAGAGAGAGGAGGAGGAGAGAGGAGGAAGAGAGAGGAGGAAGAGAGAAGTGGGAGAGAGAGGAAGAGGAGAGAGCAGGAGGAGAGAGGAGGAAGAGAGAGGCGGAAGAGAGAGGAGGAAGAGAGAGGAGGAGGAGAGAGAAGGAAGAGAGAGGAGGAAGAGAGGAGGAAGAGAGAAGACGAAGAGAGAGGAGGAAGAGAGAGGAAGAGCAGAGAGGAGGAAGAGAGAGGAGGAAGAGAGAGGAGGAAGAGAGAGGAGGAAGAGAGATGAGGAAGAGAGAGGAGGAAGAGAGAGGAGGAAGAGAGAGGAGGAAGAGAGAGGAGGAAGAGAGAGGAAGATGAGGGAGTAGTAGGAGAGAGGAGGAAGAGAGAGTAGGAAGAGAGAGGAGGAAGTGAGAGGAGTAAGAGAGAGGAGGAAGATAGAGGAAGAGGAGAGAGGAGGAACAGAGAGGAGGAAGAGAGAGGAGGAAGAGAGAGGAGGAAGTGAGAGGAGGAAGAGAGACGAGGAAGAGATAGAAGGAAGACAGAGGAGGAAGAGACAGGAGGAAGAGAGAGGAGGAAGATAGAGGAAGAGGAGAGAGGAGGAAGAGAGAGGAGGATGAGAGAGGAGGAGGAGAGAGGAGGATGGGAGAGGAGGAGGAGAGAGGAGGAAGAGAGAGGAGGAAGAGAGAGGAGGAAGAGAGAGGAGGAAGAGAGAGGAGGAAGTGAGAGGAGGAAGAGACAGGAGGAAGAGAAAGGAGGAAGAGAGAGGAGAAAGAGAGAGGAAGAGGAGAGAGGAGGAAGAGAGAGGAGGATGGAGAGGAGGAGGAGAAAGAGGAAGAGAGAGGAGGAAGAGAGAGGAGGAAGAGAGAGGAGGAAGAGAGAGGAAGAGGAGAGAGCAGGAGGAGAGAGGCGGAAGAGAGAGGAGGAAGAGAGAGGAGGAAGAGAGAGGAGGAGGTCAGAGGAGGAAGAGAGAGGAGGAAGAGAGAGCAGTAAGAGAGAGGAGGAAGAGAGACGAGGAGAAGAGAGGAGGAAGAGAGAGGAAGAGGAGAGAGATGAGAGAGGAAGAGGAGAGAGTAGGAGGAGAGAGGAGGAAGATAGAGGAGGAAGAGAGAGGAGGAGAAGAGAGTTGGAAGAGAGAGGAGGAGGAGAGAGGAGGAAGAGAGAGGAGGAAGAGAGAGGAAGAGGAGAGAGGAGGAAGAGAGACGAGGAAGAGAGAGGAAGAGGAGAGAGGAGGAAGAGAGAGGAGGATGTGAGAGGAGGAGGAGAGAGGAGGAATAGAGAGGAAGAAGAGAGAGGAGGAAGAGAGAGGAGGAAGAGAGAGGAGGAATAGAGAGGAGGAAGAGAGAGGAGGAAGAGAGAGGAAGATGAGGGAGTAGTAGGAGTGAGGAGGAAGAGAGAGTAGGAGGAGAGAGGAGGAATAGAGAGGAAGAAGAGAGAGGAGGAAGAGACAGGAGGAAGAGAGAGGAGGAGGGGAGAGAAAGAAGAGAGAGGAGTAAGAGAGAGGAGGAAGAGACAGGAGGAAGAGAGAGTAGGAAGTGAGAGGAGGAATAGACAGGAGGAAGAGAGAGGAGGAAGAGAGAGGAGAAAGAGACAGGAGGAAGAGAGAGGAGGAAGAGAGAGGAGGAAGAGAGAGGAGGAAGAGAAAGGGGGATGAGAGAGGAAGAGGAGAGAGCAGGAGGAGAGAGGTGGAAGAGAGAGGAGGAGGAGAGAGAAGAAAGAGAGAGGAGGAAGAGAGAGGAGGAAGAGAGAGGAGGAAGAGAAAGGAGGAAGAGAGAGGAAGAGGAGAGAGCAGGAGGAGAGAGGAGGAAGAGAGAGGCGGAGGAGAGAGGAGGAAGAGAGAGGAGGAGGAGAGAGAAGGAAGATAGAGGAGGGAGAGAGAAGGAAGAGAGAAGAGGAAGAGAGAGGAGGAAGAGAGAGGAGGAAGTGAGAGGAGGAAGAGAGACGAGGAAGAGAGAGAAGGAAGACAGAGGAGGAAGAGAAAGGAGGAAGAGACAGGAGGAAGAGAGAGGAGGAAGAGAGAGGAGGAGGGGAGAGAAAGAAGAGAGAGGAGTAGGAGAGAGGAGGAAGAGACAGGAGGAAGAGAGAGTAGGAAGTGGGAGGAGGAATAGACAGGAGGAAGAGAGAGGAGGAAGAGAGAGGAGAAAGAGACAGGAGGAAGAGAGAGGAGGAAGAGAGAGGAGGAAGAGAGAGGAGGAAGAGAAAGGAGGATGAGAGAGGAAGAGGAGAGAGCAGGAGGAGAGAGGTGGAAGAGAGAGGAGGAGGAGAGAGGAGGAAGAGAGAGGAGGAAGAGAGAGGAGGAAGAGAGAGGAGGAAGTGAGAGGAGGAAGAGACAGGAGGAAGAGAAAGGAGGAAGAGAGAGGAGAAAGAGAGAGGAAGAGGAGAGAGGAGGAAGAGAGAGGAGGATGGAGAGGAGGAGGAGAAAGAGGAAGAGAGAGGAGGAAGAGAGAGGAGGAAGAAAGAGGAGGAAGAGAGAGGAGGAAGAGAGAGGAAGAGGAGAGAGCAGGAGGAGAGAGGAGGAAGAGAGAGGAGGAAGAGAGAGGAGGAAGAGAGAGGAGGAGGTCAGAGGAGGAAGACAGAGGAGGAAGAGAGAGGAGGAAGAGAGAGGAGGAAGATACAGGAGGAAGAGAGAGGAGGAAGAGAGAGGAAGAGGAGAGAGATGAGAGAGGAAGAGGAGAGAGTAGGAGGAGAGAGGAGGAAGATAGAGGAGGAAGAGAGAGGAGGAGAAGAGAGTTGGAAGAGAGAGGAGGAGGAGAGAGGAGGAAGAGAGAGGAGGAAGAGAGAGGAAGAGGAGAGAGGAGGAAGAGAGACGAGGAAGAGAGAGGAAGAGGAGAGAGGAGGAAGAGAGAGGAGGATGTGAGAGGAGGAGGAGAGAGGAGGAATAGAGAGGAAGAAGAGAGAGGAGGAAGAGAGAGGAGGAAGAGAGAGGAGGAAGAGAGAGGAAGATGAGGGAGTAGTAGGAGTGAGGAGGAAGAGAGAGTAGGAGGAGAGAGGAGGAATAGAGATGAGGAAGAGTGAGGAGGAAGAGAGAGGAGGAAGAGAGAGGAAGAGGAGAGAGGAGGAAGAGAGAGGAGGAAGAGAGAGGAGGAAGAGAGAGGAGGAAGTGAGAGGAGGAAGAGAGACGAGGAAGAGAGAGAAGGAAGACAGAGTAGGAAGAGACAGGAGGAAGAGACAGGAGGAAGAGAGAGGAGGAAGAGACAGGAGGAAGAGAGAGGAGGAAGATAGAGGAAGAGGAGAGAGGAGGAAGAGAGAGGAGGAAGAGAGAGGAGGAAGAGAGAGGAGGAAGTGAGAGGAGGAAGAGAGAGGAGGAAGAGAGAGGAGGAGGTCAGAGGAGGAAGACAGAGGAGGAAGAGAGAGGAGGAAGAGAGAGGAGGAAGATACAGGAGGAAGAGAGAGGAGGAAGAGAGAGGAAGAGGAGAGAGATGAGAGAGGAAGAGGAGAGAGTAGGAGGAGAGAGGAGGAAGATAGAGGAGGAAGAGAGAGGAGGAGAAGAGAGGTGGAAGAGAGAGGAGGAGGAGAGAGGAGGAAGAGAGAGGAGGAAGAGAGAGGAGGAGGGGAGAGGAGGAAGAGAGACAAGGAAGAGAGAGGAAGAGGAGAGAGGAGGAAGAGAGAGGAGGATGTGAGAGGAGGAGGAGAGAGGAGGAATAGAGAGGAAGAAGAGAGAGGAGGAAGAGAGAGGAGGAAGAGAGAGGAGGAGGAGAGAGTAGGAAGAGAGAGGAGGAAGAGAGAGTTGGAAGAGGGAGGAGGAAGAGAGAGGAGGAGGAGAGAGGAGGAAGAGAGAGGAGGAAGAGAGAAGTGGGAGAGAGAGGAAGAGGAGAGAGCAGGAGGAGAGAGGAGGACGAGAGAGGCGGAAGAGAGAGGAGGAAGAGAGAGGAGGAGGAGAGAGAAGGAAGAGAGAGGAGGAAGAGAGGAGGAAGAGAGAAGACGAAGAGAGAGGAGGAAGAGAGAGGAAGAGCAGAGAGGAGGAAGAGAGAGGAGGAAGAGAGAGGAGGAAGAGAGAGGAGGAAGAGAGATGAGGAAGAGAGAGGAGGAAGAGAGAGGAGGAAGAGAGAGGAGGAAGAGAGAGGAGGAAGAGAGAGGAAGATGAGGGAGTAGTAGGAGAGAGGAGGAAGAGAGAGTAGGAAGAGAGAGGAGGAAGTGAGAGGAGTAAGAGAGAGGAGGAAGATAGAGGAAGAGGAGAGAGGAGGAACAGAGAGGAGGAAGAGAGAGGAGGAAGAGAGAGGAGGAAGTGAGAGGAGGAAGAGAGACGAGGAAGAGATAGAAGGAAGACAGAGGAGAAAGAGACAGGAGGAAGAGAGAGGAGGAAGATAGAGGAAGAGGAGAGAGGAGGAAGAGAGAGGAGGATGAGAGAGGAGGAGGAGAGAGGAGGATGGGAGAGGAGGAGGAGAGAGGAGGAAGAGAGAGGAGGAAGAGAGAGGAGGAAGAGAGAGGAGGAAGAGAGAGGAGGAAGTGAGAGGAGGAAGAGACAGGAGGAAGTGAGAGGAGGAAGAGACAGGAGGAAGAGAAAGGAGGAAGAGAGAGGAGAAAGAGAGAGGAAGAGGAGAGAGGAGGAAGAGAGAGGAGGATGGAGAGGAGGAGGAGAAAGAGGAAGAGAGAGGAGGAAGAGAGAGGAGGAAGAGAGAGGAGGAAGAGAGAGGAAGAGGAGAGAGCAGGAGGAGAGAGGAGGAAGAGAGAGGAGGAAGAGAGAGGAGGAAGAGAGAGGAGGAGGTCAGAGGAGGAAGAGAGAGGAGGAAGAGAGAGCAGTAAGAGAGAGGAGGAAGAGAGACGAGGAGAAGAGAGGAGGAAGAGAGAGGAAGAGGAGAGAGATGAGAGAGGAAGAGGAGAGAGTAGGAGGAGAGAGGAGGAAGATAGAGGAGGAAGAGAGAGGAGGAGAAGAGAGTTGGAAGAGAGAGGAGGAGGAGAGAGGAGGAAGAGAGAGGAGGAAGAGAGAGGAAGAGGAGAGAGGAGGAAGTGAGACGAGGAAGAGAGAGGAAGAGGAGAGAGGAGGAAGAGAGAGGAGGATGTGAGAGGAGGAGGAGAGAGGAGGAATAGAGAGGAAGAAGAGAGAGGAGGAAGAGAGAGGAGGAAGAGAGAGGAGGAATAGAGAGGAGGAAGAGAGAGGAGGAAGAGAGAGGAAGATGAGGGAGTAGTAGGAGTGAGGAGGAAGAGAGAGTAGGAGGAGAGAGGAGGAATAGAGATGAGGAAGAGTGAGGAGGAAGAGAGAGGAGGAAGAGAGAGGAAGAGGAGAGAGGAGGAAGAGAGAGGAGGAAGAGAGAGGAGGAAGAGAGAGGAGGAAGTGAGAGGAGGAAGAGAGACGAGGAAGAGAGAGAAGGAAGACAGAGTAGGAAGAGACAGGAGGAAGAGACAGGAGGAAGAGAGAGGAGGCAGAGACAGGAGGAAGAGAGAGGAGGAAGATAGAGGAAGAGGAGAGAGGAGGAAGAGAGAGGAGGAAGAGAGAGGAGGAAGAGAGAGGAGGAAGTGAGAGGAGGAAGAGAGACGAGGAAGAGGGAGAAGGAAGACAGAGGAGGAAGAGACAGGAGGAAGAGAGAGGAGGAAGATAGAGGAAGAGGAGAGAGGAGGAAGAGAGAGGAGGATGAGAGAGGAGGAGGAGAGAGGAGGATGGGAGATGAGGAGGAGAGAGGAGGAAGAGAGAGGAAGAGGAGAAAGGAGGAAGAGAGAGGAGGAGGAGACAGGAGGAAGAGAGAGGAGGAGGGGAGAGAAAGAAGAGAGAGGAGTAAGAGAGAGGAGGAAGAGACAGGAGGAAGAGAGAGTAGGAAGTGAGAGGAGGAATAGACAGGAGGAAGAGAGAGGAGGAAGAGAGAGGAGAAAGAGACAGGAGGAAGTGAGAGGAGGAAGAGAGAGCAGGAAGAGAGAGGAGGAAGAGAAAGGGGGATGAGAGAGGAAGAGGAGAGAGCAGGAGGAGAGAGGTGGAAGAGAAAGGAGGAGGAGAGAGAAGGAAGAGAGAGGAGGAAGAGAGAGGAGGAAAAGAGAGGAGGAAGAGAGAGGAAGAGGAGAGACCAGGAGGAGAGAGGAGGAAGAGAGAGGCGGACGAGAGAACGAAGAGAGAGGAGGAGGAGAGAGAAGGAAGAGAGAGGAGGAAGAGAGGAGGAAGAGAGAGGAGGAAGAGAGAGGAGGAAGAGAGAGGAGGAAGAGAGAGGAGGAAGAGAGAGGAGGAAGAGATACGAGGAAGAGATACGAGGAAGAGAGAGAAGGAAGACAGAGGAGGAAAAGAAAGGAGGAAGAGTCAGGAGGAAGAGAGAGGAGGAAGAGACAGGAGGAAGAGAGAGGAGGAAGATAGAGGAAGAGGAGAGAGGAGGAAGAGAGAGGAGGATGAGAGAGGAGGAGGAGAGAGGAGGATGAGAGAGGAGGAGGAGAGAGGAGGAAGAGAGAGGAAGAGGAGAAAGGAGGAAGAGAGAGGAGGAGGAGAGAGGAGGAAGACAGAGGAGGAGGGGAGAGAAAGAAGAGAGAGGAATAAGAGAGATGAGGAAGAGACAGGAGGAAGAGAGAGTAGGAAGTGAGAGGAGGAATAGATAGGAGGAAGAGAGAGGAGGAAGAGAGAGGAGGAAGAGAGAGGAGGAAAAGAAAGGGGGATGAGAGAGGAAGAGGAGAGAGGAGGAAGAGAGAGGAGGAAGAGAGAGGAGGAAGAGAAAGGAGGATGAGAGAGGAAGAGGAGAGAGCAGGAGGAGAGAGGTGGAAGAGAGAGGAGGAGGAGAGAGGAGGAAGAGAGAGGAGGAAGAGAGAGGAGGAAGAGAGAGGAGGAAGTGAGAGGAGGAAGAGACAGGAGGAAGTGAGAGGAGGAAGAGACAGGAGGAAGAGAAAGGAGGAAGAGAGAGGAGAAAGAGAGAGGAAGAGGAGAGAGGAGGAAGAGAGAGGAGGATGGAGAGGAGGAGGAGAAAGAGGAAGAGAGAGGAGGAAGAGAGAGGAGGAAGAGAGAGGAGGAAGAGAGAGGAAGAGGAGAGAGCAGGAGGAGAGAGGAGGAAGAGAGAGGAGGAAGAGAGAGGAGGAAGAGAGAGGAGGAGGTCAGAGGAGGAAGACAGAGGAGGAAGAGAGAGGAGGAAGAGAGAGGAGGAAGATACAGGAGGAAGAGAGAGGAGGAAAAGAGAGGAAGAGGAGAGAGATGAGAGAGGAAGAGGAGAGAGTAGGAGGAGAGAGGAGGAAGATAGAGGAGGAAGAGAGATTAGGAGAAGAGAGGTGGAAGAGAGAGGAGGAGGAGAGAGGAGGAAGAGAGAGGAGGAAGAGAGAGGAGGAGGAGAGAGGAGGAAGAGAGACGAGGAAGAGAGAGGAAGAGGAGAGAGGAGGAAGAGAGAGGAGGATGTGAGAGGAGGAGGAGAGAGGAGGAATAGAGAGGAAGAAGAGAGAGGAGGAAGAGAGAGGAGGAAGAGAGAGGAGGAATAGAGAGGAGGAAGAGAGAGGAGGAAGAGAGAGGAAGATGAGGGAGTAGTAGGAGTGAGGAGGAAGAGAGAGTAGGAGGAGAGAGGAAGAATAGAGATGAGGAAGAGTGAGGAGGAAGAGAGAGGAGGAAGAGAGAGGAAGAGGAGAGAGGAGGAAGAGAGAGGAGGAAGAGAGAGGAGGTAGAGAGAGGAGGAAGTGAGAGGAGGAAGAGAGACGAGGAAGAGAGAGAAGGAAGACAGAGGAGGAAGAGACAGGAGGAAGAGACAGGAGGAAGAGAGAGGAGGAAGAGACAGGAGGAAGAGAGAGGAGGAAGATAGAGGAAGAGGAGAGAGGAGGAAGAGAGAGGAGGAAGAGAGAGGAGGAAGAGAGAGGAGGAAGTGAGAGGAGGAAGAGAGACGAGGAAGAGGGAGAAGGAAGACAGAGGAGGAAGAGACAGGAGGAAGAGAGAGGAGGAAGATAGAGGAAGAGGAGAGAGGAGGAAGAGAGAGGAGGATGAGAGAGGAGGAGGAGAGAGGAGGATGGGAGAGGAGGAGGAGAGAGGAGGAATAGAGAGGAGGAAGAGAGAGGAGGAAGAGAGAGGAGGAGGAGAGAGGAGGAAGAGAGAGGAGGAATAGAGAGGAGGAAGAGAGAGGAAGAGGAGAAAGGAGGAAGAGAGAGGAGGAGGAGACAGGAGGAAGAGAGAGGAGGAGGGGAGAGAAAGAAGAGAGAGGAGTAAGAGAGAGGAGGAAGAGACAGGAGGAAGAGAGAGTAGGAAGTGAGAGGAGGAATAGACAGGAGGAAGAGAGAGGAGGAAGAGAGAGGAGAAAGAGACAGGAGGAATTGAGAGGAGGAAGAGAGAGCAGGAAGAGAGAGGAGGAAGAGAAAGGGGGATGAGAGAGGAAGAGGAGAGAGCAGGAGGAGAGAGGTGGAAGAGAAAGGAGGAGGAGAGAGAAGGAAGAGAGAGGAGGAAGAGAGAGGAGGAAAAGAGAGGAGGAAGAGAGAGGAAGAGGAGAGACCAGGAGGAGAGAGGAGGAAGAGAGAGGCGGACGAGAGAAGGAAGAGAGAGGAGGAGGAGAGAGAAGGAAGAGAGAGGAGGAAGAGAGGAGGAAGAGAGAGGAGGAAGAGAGAGGAGGAAGAGAGAGGAGGAAGAGTGAGGAGGAAGAGAGAGGAAGAGGAGAGAGGAGGAAGAGAGAGGAGGAAGAGAGAGGAGGAACAGAGAGGAGGAAGAGAGAGGAGGAAGAGAGAGGAGGAAGAGATACGAGGAAGAGAGAGAAGGAAGACAGAGGAGGAAAAGAAAGGAGGAAGAGTCAGGAGGAAGAGAGAGGAGGAAGAGACAGGAGGAAGAGAGAGGAGGAAGATAGAGGAAGAGGAGAGAGGAGGAAGAGAGAGGAGGATGAGAGAGGAGGAGGAGAGAGGAGGATGAGAGAGGAGGAGGAGAGAGGAGGAAGAGAGAGGAAGAGGAGAAAGGAGGAAGAGAGAGGAGGAGGAGAGAGGAGGAAGACAGAGGAGGAGGGGAGAGAAAGAAGAGAGAGGAATAAGAGAGATGAGGAAGAGACAGGAGGAAGAGAGAGTAGGAAGTGAGAGGAGGAATAGATAGGAGGAAGAGAGAGGAGGAAGAGAGAGGAGGAAGAGAGAGGAGGAAAAGAAAGGGGGATGAGAGAGGAAGAGGAGAGAGCAGGCAGAGAGAGGTGGAAGAGAGAGGAGGAGGAGAGAGAAGGAAGAGAGAGGAGGAAGAGAGAGGAGGAAGAGAGAGGAGGAAGAGAGAGGAGGAAGAGAGAGGAAGAGGAGAGAGCAGGAGGAGAGAGGAGGAAGAGAGAGGCGGAGGAGAGAGGAGGAAGAGAGAGGAGGAGGAGATAGAAGGAAGAGAGAGGAGGAAGAGAGGAGGAAGAGAGAGGAGGAAAAGAAAGGAGGAAGGGACAGGAGGAAGAGAGAGGAGGAAGAGAGGAGGAAGAGTGAGGAGGAAGAGACAGGAGGAAGAGAGAGGAGGAAGAGAGAGGAGGAAGTGAGAGGAGGAAGAGACAGGAGGAAGTGAGAGGAGGAAGAGACAGGAGGAAGAGAAAGGAGGAAGAGAGAGGAGAAAGAGAGAGGAAGAGGAGAGAGGAGGAAGAGAGAGGAGGATGGAGAGGAGGAGGAGAAAGAGGAAGAGAGAGGAGGAAGAGAGAGGAGGAAGAGAGAGGAGGAAGAGAGAGGAAGAGGAGAGAGCAGGAGGAGAGAGGAGGAAGAGAGAGGAGGAAGAGAGAGGAGGAAGAGAGAGGAGGAGGTCAGAGGAGGAAGAGAGAGGAGGAAGAGAGAGCAGTAAGAGAGAGGAGGAAGAGAGACGAGGAGAAGAGAGGAGGAAGAGAGAGGAAGAGGAGAGAGATGAGAGAGGAAGAGGAGAGAGTAGGAGGAGAGAGGAGGAAGATAGAGGAGGAAGAGAGAGGAGGAGAAGAGAGTTGGAAGAGAGAGGAGGAGGAGAGAGGAGGAAGAGAGAGGAGGAAGAGAGAGGAAGAGGAGAGAGGAGGAAGAGAGACGAGGAAGAGAGAGGAAGAGGAGAGAGGAGGAAGAGAGAGGAGGATGTGAGAGGAGGAGGAGAGAGGAGGAATAGAGAGGAAGAAGAGAGAGGAGGAAGAGAGAGGAGGAAGAGAGAGGAGGAATAGAGAGGAGGAAGAGAGAGGAGGAAGAGAGAGGAAGATGAGGGAGTAGTAGGAGTGAGGAGGAAGAGAGAGTAGGAGGAGAGAGGAGGAATAGAGATGAGGAAGAGTGAGGAGGAAGAGAGAGGAGGAAGAGAGAGGAAGAGGAGAGAGGAGGAAGAGAGAGGAGGAAGAGAGAGGAGGAAGAGAGAGGAGGAAGTGAGAGGAGGAAGAGAGACGAGGAAGAGAGAGAAGGAAGACAGAGGAGGAAGAGACAGGAGGAAGAGACAGGAGGAAGAGAGAGGAGGAAGAGACAGGAGGAAGAGAGAGGAGGAAGATAGAGGAAGAGGAGAGAGGAGGAAGAGAGAGGAGGAAGAGAGAGGAGGAAGAGAGAGGAGGAAGTGAGAGGAGGAAGAGAGACGAGGAAGAGGGAGAAGGAAGACAGAGGAGGAAGAGACAGGAGGAAGAGAGAGGAGGATGATAGAGGAAGAGGAGAGAGGAGGAAGAGAGAGGAGGAGGAGAGAGGAGGAGGAGAGAGGAGGATGGGAGATGAGGAGGAGAGAGGAGGAATAGAGAGGAGGAATAGAGAGGAGGAAGAGAGAGGAGGAGGAGAGAGGAGGAAGAGAGAGGAGGAATAGAGAGGAGGAAGAGAGAGGAAGAGGAGAAAGGAGGAAGAGAGAGGAGGAGGAGACAGGAGGAAGAGAGAGGAGGAGGGGAGAGAAAGAAGAGAGAGGAGTAAGAGAGAGGAGGAAGAGACAGGAGGAAGAGAGAGTAGGAAGTGAGAGGAGGAATAGACAGGAGGAAGAGAGAGGAGGAAGAGAGAGGAGAAAGAGACAGGAGGAAGTGAGAGGAGGAAGAGAGAGCAGGAAGAGAGAGGAGGAAGAGAAAGGGGGATGAGAGAGGAAGAGGAGAGAGCAGGAGGAGAGAGGTGGAAGAGAAAGGAGGAGGAGAGAGAAGGAAGAGAGAGGAGGAAGAGAGAGGAGGAAAAGAGAGGAGGAAGAGAGAGGAAGAGGAGAGACCAGGAGGAGAGAGGAGGAAGAGAGAGGCGGACGAGAGAAGGAAGAGAGAGGAGGAGGAGAGAGAAGGAAGAGAGAGGAGGAAGAGAGGAGGAAGAGAGAGGAGGAAGAGAGAGGAGGAAGAGAGAGGAGGAAGAGAGAGGAGGAAGAGATACGAGGAAGAGATACGAGGAAGAGATACGAGGAAGAGAGAGAAGGAAGACAGAGGAGGAAAAGAAAGGAGGAAGAGTCAGGAGGAAGAGAGAGGAGGAAGAGACAGGAGGAAGAGAGAGGAGGAAGATAGAGGAAGAGGAGAGAGGAGGAAGAGAGAGGAGGATGAGAGAGGAGGAGGAGAGAGGAGGATGAGAGAGGAGGAGGAGAGAGGAGGAAGAGAGAGGAAGAGGAGAAAGGAGGAAGAGAGAGGAGGAGGAGAGAGGAGGAAGACAGAGGAGGAGGGGAGAGAAAGAAGAGAGAGGAATAAGAGAGATGAGGAAGAGACAGGAGGAAGAGAGAGTAGGAAGTGAGAGGAGGAATAGATAGGAGGAAGAGAGAGGAGGAAGAGAGAGGAGGAAGAGAGAGGAGGAAAAGAAAGGGGGATGAGAGAGGAAGAGGAGAGAGGAGGAAGAGAGAGGAGGAAGAGAGAGGAGGAAGAGAAAGGAGGATGAGAGAGGAAGAGGAGAGAGCAGGAGGAGAGAGGTGGAAGAGAGAGGAGGAGGAGAGAGGAGGAAGAGAGAGGAGGAAGAGAGAGGAGGAAGAGAGAGGAGGAAGTGAGAGGAGGAAGAGACAGGAGGAAGTGAGAGGAGGAAGAGACAGGAGGAAGAGAAAGGAGGAAGAGAGAGGAGAAAGAGAGAGGAAGAGGAGAGAGGAGGAAGAGAGAGGAGGATGGAGAGGAGGAGGAGAAAGAGGAAGAGAGAGGAGGAAGAGAGAGGAGGAAGAGAGAGGAGGAAGAGAGAGGAAGAGGAGAGAGCAGGAGGAGAGAGGAGGAAGAGAGAGGAGGAAGAGAGAGGAGGAAGAGAGAGGAGGAGGTCAGAGGAGGAAGAGAGAGGAGGAAGAGAGAGGAGGAAGAGAGAGGAGGAAGATACAGGAGGAAGAGAGAGGAGGAAAAGAGAGGAAGAGGAGACAGATGAGAGAGGAAGAGGAGAGAGTAGGAGGAGAGAGGAGGAAGATAGAGGAGGAAGAGAGATTAGGAGAAGAGAGGTGGAAGAGAGAGGAGGAGGAGAGAGGAGGAAGAGAGAGGAGGAAGAGAGAGGAGGAGGAGAGAGGAGGAAGAGAGACGAGGAAGAGAGAGGAAGAGGAGAGAGGAGGAAGAGAGAGGAGGATGTGAGAGGAGGAGGAGAGAGGAGGAATAGAGAGGAAGAAGAGAGAGGAGGAAGAGAGAGGAGGAAGAGAGAGGAGGAATAGAGAGGAGGAAGAGAGAGGAGGAAGAGAGAGGAAGATGAGGGAGTAGTAGGAGTGAGGAGGAAGAGAGAGTAGGAGGAGAGAGGAAGAATAGAGATGAGGAAGAGTGAGGAGGAAGAGAGAGGAGGAAGAGAGAGGAAGAGGAGAGAGGAGGAAGAGAGAGGAGGAAGAGAGAGGAGGAAGAGAGAGGAGGAAGTGAGAGGAGGAAGAGAGACGAGGAAGAGAGAGAAGGAAGACAGAGGAGGAAGAGACAGGAGGAAGAGACAGGAGGAAGAGAGAGGAGGAAGAGACAGGAGGAAGAGAGAGGAGGAAGATAGAGGAAGAGGAGAGAGGAGGAAGAGAGAGGAGGAAGAGAGAGGAGGAAGAGAGAGGAGGAAGTGAGAGGAGGAAGAGAGACGAGGAAGAGGGAGAAGGAAGACAGAGGAGGAAGAGACAGGAGGAAGAGAGAGGAGGAAGATAGAGGAAGAGGAGAGAGGAGGAAGAGAGAGGAGGATGAGAGAGGAGGAGGAGAGAGGAGGATGGGAGAGGAGGAGGAGAGAGGAGGAATAGAGAGGAGGAAGAGAGAGGAGGAAGAGAGAGGAGGAGGAGAGAGGAGGAAGAGAGAGGAGGAATAGAGAGGAGGAAGAGAGAGGAAGAGGAGAAAGGAGGAAGAGAGAGGAGGAGGAGACAGGAGGAAGAGAGAGGAGGAGGGGAGAGAAAGAAGAGAGAGGAGTAAGAGAGAGGAGGAAGAGACAGGAGGAAGAGAGAGTAGGAAGTGAGAGGAGGAATAGACAGGAGGAAGAGAGAGGAGGAAGAGAGAGGAGAAAGAGACAGGAGGAATTGAGAGGAGGAAGAGAGAGCAGGAAGAGAGAGGAGGAAGAGAAAGGGGGATGAGAGAGGAAGAGGAGAGAGCAGGAGGAGAGAGGTGGAAGAGAAAGGAGGAGGAGAGAGAAGGAAGAGAGAGGAGGAAGAGAGAGGAGGAAAAGAGAGGAGGAAGAGAGAGGAAGAGGAGAGACCAGGAGGAGAGAGGAGGAAGAGAGAGGCGGACGAGAGAAGGAAGAGAGAGGAGGAGGAGAGAGAAGGAAGAGAGAGGAGGAAGAGAGGAGGAAGAGAGAGGAGGAAGAGAGAGGAGGAAGAGAGAGGAGGAAGAGTGAGGAGGAAGAGAGAGGAAGAGGAGAGAGGAGGAAGAGAGAGGAGGAAGAGAGAGGAGGAAGAGAGAGGAGGAAGAGAGAGGAGGAAGAGAGAGGAGGAAGAGATACGAGGAAGAGAGAGAAGGAAGACAGAGGAGGAAAAGAAAGGAGGAAGAGTCAGGAGGAAGAGAGAGGAGGAAGAGACAGTAGGAAGAGAGAGGAGGAAGATAGAGGAAGAGGAGAGAGGAGGAAGAGAGAGGAGGATGAGAGAGGAGGAGGAGAGAGGAGGATGAGAGAGGAGGAGGAGAGAGGAGGAAGAGAGAGGAAGAGGAGAAAGGAGGAAGAGAGAGGAGGAGGAGAGAGGAGGAAGACAGAGGAGGAGGGGAGAGAAAGAAGAGAGAGGAATAAGAGAGATGAGGAAGAGACAGGAGGAAGAGAGAGTAGGAAGTGAGAGGAGGAATAGATAGGAGGAAGAGAGAGGAGGAAGAGAGAGGAGGAAGAGAGAGGAGGAAAAGAAATGGGGATGAGAGAGGAAGAGGAGAGAGCAGGCAGAGAGAGGTGGAAGAGAGAGGAGGAGGAGAGAGAAGGAAGAGAGAGGAGGAAGAGAGAGGAGGAAGAGAGAGGAGGAAGAGAGAGGAGGAAGAGAGAGGAAGAGGAGAGAGCAGGAGGAGAGAGGAGGAAGAGAGAGGCGGAGGAGAGAGGAGGAAGAGAGAGGAGGAGGAGATAGAAGGAAGAGAGAGGAGGAAGAGAGGAGGAAGAGAGAGGAGGAAAAGAAAGGAGGAAGGGACAGGAGGAAGAGAGAGGAGGAAGAGAGGAGGAAGAGTGAGGAGGAAGAGACAGGAGGAAGAGAGAGGAGGAAGAGAGAGAGGAAGACAGAGGAGGAAAAGAAAGGAGGAAGAGACAGGAGGAAGAGAGAGGAGGAAGAGACAGGAGGAAGAGAGAGGAGGAAGATAGAGGAAGAGGAGAGAGGAGGAAGAGAGAGGAGGATGAGAGAGGAGGAGGAGAGAGGAGGATGAGAGAGGAGGAGGAGAGAGGAGGAAGAGAGAGGAGGAAGAGAGAGGAGGAAGAGAGATGAGGAGGAGAGAGGAGGAAGAGAGAGGAGGAAGAGAGAGTAGGAAGAGAGAGGAAGAGGAGAAAGGAGGAAGAGAGAGGAGGAGGAGACAGGAGGAAGAGAGAGGAGGAAGAGAGAGGAGGAAGAGAGAGGAGGAAGAGAGAGGAGAAAGAGACAGGAGGAAGAGAGAGGAGGAGGAGAGAGGAGGAAGAGAGAGGAGGAAGAGAGAGGAGATAGAGAGAGGAGGAGGAGAGATGAGGAAGAGAGAGGAGGAAGAGATAGGAGGAAGAGAGAGGAGGAAGAGAGATGAGGAACACAGAGGAGGAAGAGAGACGAGGAAGAGAGAGGAAGAGGAGAGAGGAGGAAGATAGAGGAGGAAGAGAGAGGAGGAGGAGAGAGTAGGAAGAGAGAGGAGGAAGAGAGTGTTGGAAGAGAGAGGAGGAAGAGAGAGGAGGAAGAGAGAGGAGGAAGAGAGAGGAGGAGGAGAGAGGAGGAAGAGAGAGGAGGAAGAGAGAGGAGGAAGAGACAGGAGGAAGAGAGAGGAGGAAGAGAGGAGGAAGAGAGAGCAGGTATAGAGAGGAGGAAGAGAGAGGAGGAAGATGTAGGAGGAAGAGAGAGGAGGAAGAGAGAGGAAGAGGAGAGAGGAGGAGGAGAGAGGAGGAAGATAGAGGAGGAAGAGAGAGGAGGAGAAGAGAGGTGGAAGAGAGAGGAGGAAGTGAGAGGAGGAAGAGAGAGGAGGAAGAGAGATGAGGAACACAGAGGAGGAAGAGAGACGAGGAAGAGAGAGGAAGAGGAGAGAGGAGGAAGATAGAGGAGGAAGAGAGAGGAGGAGGAGAGAGTAGGAAGAGAGAGGAGGAAGAGAGTGTTGGAAGAGAGAGGAGGAAGAGAGAGGAGGAAGAGAGAGGAGGAAGAGAGAGGAGGAGGAGAGAGGAGGAAAAGAGAGGAGGAAGAGAGAGGAGGAAGAGACAGGAGGAAGAGAGAGGAGGAAGAGAGGAGGAAGAGAGAGCAGGTATAGAGAGGAGGAAGAGAGAGGAGGAAGAGAGAGGAGGAAGAGAGAGGAGGAAGAGAGAGGAAGAGGAGAGAGGAGGAAGAGAGAGGAGGAAGAGAGAGGAACAGGAGAGAGGAGGAAGAGAGAGGAGGATGAGAGAGGAGGAGGAGAGAGGAGGAAGAGATAGGAGGAAGAGAGAGGACGAAGAGAGAGGAGGAATACAGAGGAAGAGGAGAGAGAAGGAAGAGAGAGGAGGAAAAGAGAGGAGGAAGAGAGAGGAGGAATAGAGAGGAAGAGGAGAGAGGAGGAAGAGAGAAGAGGAAGAGAGAGGAGGAAGAGAGAGGAAGAGGAGAGAGGAAGAGGAGATAGGAGGAAGAGAGAGGAGGAAGAGAGAAGAGGAAGTGAGAGGAAGAGGAGAGAGGAGGAGGAGAGAGGAGGAATTGAGAGGAGGAAGTGTGAGGTAGAGGAGAGACGAGGAAGAGAGAGGACGAAGAGAGAGGAGGAAGAGTGAGGAGGAAGAGAGAGCAGGAAGAGAGAGGAAGAGGAGAGAGGAAGAGGAGAGAGGAGGAAGAGGAGGAAGAGAGAGGAGGAGGAGAGAGGAGGAAGAGAGAGGAGGAAGAGAGAGGAGGAAGAGAGAGGAGGAGGAGAGAGAAGGAAGAGAGAGGATGAAGAGAGAGGAGGAGGAGAGAGGAGGAAGAGAGAGGAGGAAGAGTGAGGAGGAAGAGAGAGGAGGAAGGGAGAGGAGGAAGAGAGAGTAAGACGAGCGGAGGAAGAGAGAGGAGGAAGAGAGAGGAGGAAGTGAGAGGAGGAAGAGAGAGGAGGAAGAGAGAGGAAGAAGAGAGAGAAGGAAGAGAGAGGAGGAGGAGAGAGGAGGAAGAGAGAGGAGGAAGAGAGAGGAGGAAGAGAGAGGAGGAATAGAGAGGAGGGAGAGGAGGAGGAGAGTGGAGGAAGAGAGAGGAGGAAGAGAGAGTAGGAGGAGAGAGGAGGAGGAGAGTGGAGGAAGAGAGAGGAGGAAGAGAGAGGAGGAAGAGAGAGGAAGAGGAGAGAGGAAGAAGAGAGAGGAGGAAGAGAGAGGAAGAGGAGAGAGGATGTGGAGAATGGAGGAAGAGAGAGGAGGAAGAGAGAGGAAGAGGAGAGAGGAGGAGGAGAGCGGAGGAAGAGAGAGGAAGAGGAGAGAGGAGGAACAGAGTTGAGGAAGAGAGAGGAGGTAGAGAGAGGAAAAAGACAGGATGAGGAGAGAAGAGGAAGAGAGAGGAGGAAGATTGAGGAAGAAGAGAGAGGAGGAAGAGAGAATAGGAATTGAGAGGAAGAGGAGAGAGGAGGAGGAGAGCGGAGGAAGAGAGAGGACGAAGTGTGAGGAAGAGGAGAGAGGAGGAAGAGAGAGGAGGAAGTGAGAGGAGGAAGAGAGAGGAGGAAGGGAGAGGAAGAGGAGAGAGGAGGAATAGAGAGGAAGATGAGAGAGGAGGTGGAGAGAGGAGGAAGAGAGAGGAGGAAAAGAGAGGAAGAGGAGAGAGGAGGAGGAGAGCGGAGGAAGAGAGAGGAGGAAGAGAGAGGAGGAAGAGAGAGGAAGAAGAGAGAGGAACAGGAGAGAGGAGGAAGAGAGAGGAGGAAGAGAGAGGAAGAGGAGAGAGGAGGAACAGAGTGGAGGAAGAGAGAGGAGGTAGAGAGAGGAAAAGAGAGAGGAGGAGGAGAGAGGAGGAAGAGAGAGGAGGAAGTGTGAGGTAGAGGAGAGAGAAGGAAGAGAGAGGAGGAAGAGAGAGGAGGAAGAGAGAGGAGGATGAGACAGGAGGAGGAGAGAGGAGGAAGAGCGAGGAGGAAGAGAGAGGAGGAATAGAGAGGAAGAGGAGAGAGGAAGAAGAGAGAGGAGGAGGAGAGAGGTGGAAGAGGGAGGAGGCAGAGAGAGGAGGAGGAGAGAGGTGGAAGAGAGAGGAGGAAGAGAGAGGAGGAAGAGAGATGAGGAAGACAGAGGAGGAAGAGAGCGGAGGAAGAGAGAGGAAGAGGAGAGAGGAGGAGGAGAGAGGAGGAAGAGAGAAGAGGAAGAGAGAGGAGTAAGAGAGAGGAGGAAGAGAGAGGAGGAAGAGAGAGGAGGAGGAGAGAGGTGGAAGAGAGAGGAAGAGGAGAGAGAAGGAATAGAGAGGAGGAAGAGAGAGGAGGAAGAGACAGGCGGAAGAG
The DNA here is from genome assembly GCA_030819815.1 of Strix occidentalis. NCBI lineage: Eukaryota > Metazoa > Chordata > Aves > Strigiformes > Strigidae > Strix > Strix occidentalis. The sequence continues at coordinate 81,737 of JASWHU010000245.1, read as the reverse complement.
AGATGAGGAAGAAAAAGGAAGAGGAGAGAGGAGGAAGAGAGAGGAGGTAGAGAGAGGAGGAAGAGAGAGGAGGAGGAGAGCGGTGTAAGAGAGGGGAGGAAGAGAGAGGAAGAGCAGAGAGAAGGAAGAGAGAGGCGGGAGAGAGGTGGAAGAGAGAGGAGGAGGAGAGGAGGAAGAGAGAGGAGGAAGAGAGAGGAGGAAGAGAGAGGAGGAGGAGAGAGGTGGAAGAGAGAGGAAGAAGAGAGAGGAAGAGATGAGGAAGACAGAGGAGGAAGAGACACGAGGAAGAGAGAGGAGGAAGAGAGAGGAGAAAGAGAGAGGAGGAGGAGAGAGGTGGAAGAGAGAGGAAGAGGAGAGAGGTGGAGGAGAGAGGAAGAAGAGAGATGAGGAAGAGAGATGAGGAAGAGAGAGGAGATAGAGAGAGGAGGAGGAGAGATGAGGAAGAGAGAGGAGGAAGAGATAGGAGGAAGAGAGAGGAGGAAGAGAGATGAGGAACACAGAGGAGGAAGAGAGACGAGGAAGAGAGAGGAAGAGGAGAGAGGAGGAAGATAGAGGAGGAAGAGAGAGGAGGAGGAGAGAGTAGGAAGAGAGAGGAGGAAGAGAGTGTTGGAAGAGAGAGGAGGAAGAGAGAGGAGGAAGAGAGAGGAGGAAGAGAGAGGAGGAGGAGAGAGGAGGAAGAGAGAGGAGGAAGAGAGAGGAGGAAGAGACAGGAGGAAGAGAGAGGAGGAAGAGAGGAGGAAGAGAGAGCAGGTATAGAGAGGAGGAAGAGAGAGGAGGAAGAGAGAGGAGGAAGAGAGAGGAGGAAGAGAGAGGAAGAGGAGAGAGGAGGAAGAGAGAGGAGGAAGAGAGAGGAACAGGAGAGAGGAGGAAGAGAGAGGAGGATGAGAGAGGAGGAGGAGAGAGGAGGAAGAGATAGGAGGAAGAGAGAGGACGAAGAGAGAGAAGGAAGACAGAGGAGGAAGAGACAGGAGGAAGAGACAGGAGGAAGAGAGAGGAGGAAGAGACAGGAGGAAGAGAGAGGAGGAAGATAGAGGAAGAGGAGAGAGGAGGAAGAGAGAGGAGGAAGAGAGAGGAGGAAGAGAGAGGAGGAAGTGAGAGGAGGAAGAGAGACGAGGAAGAGGGAGAAGGAAGACAGAGGAGGAAGAGACAGGAGGAAGAGAGAGGAGGAAGATAGAGGAAGAGGAGAGAGGAGGAAGAGAGAGGAGGATGAGAGAGGAGGAGGAGAGAGGAGGATGGGAGAGGAGGAGGAGAGAGGAGGAATAGAGAGGAGGAAGAGAGAGGAGGAAGAGAGAGGAGGAGGAGAGAGGAGGAAGAGAGAGGAGGAATAGAGAGGAGGAAGAGAGAGGAAGAGGAGAAAGGAGGAAGAGAGAGGAGGAGGAGACAGGAGGAAGAGAGAGGAGGAGGGGAGAGAAAGAAGAGAGAGGAGTAAGAGAGAGGAGGAAGAGACAGGAGGAAGAGAGAGTAGGAAGTGAGAGGAGGAATAGACAGGAGGAAGAGAGAGGAGGAAGAGAGAGGAGAAAGAGACAGGAGGAATTGAGAGGAGGAAGAGAGAGCAGGAAGAGAGAGGAGGAAGAGAAAGGGGGATGAGAGAGGAAGAGGAGAGAGCAGGAGGAGAGAGGTGGAAGAGAAAGGAGGAGGAGAGAGAAGGAAGAGAGAGGAGGAAGAGAGAGGAGGAAAAGAGAGGAGGAAGAGAGAGGAAGAGGAGAGACCAGGAGGAGAGAGGAGGAAGAGAGAGGCGGACGAGAGAAGGAAGAGAGAGGAGGAGGAGAGAGAAGGAAGAGAGAGGAGGAAGAGAGGAGGAAGAGAGAGGAGGAAGAGAGAGGAGGAAGAGAGAGGAGGAAGAGTGAGGAGGAAGAGAGAGGAAGAGGAGAGAGGAGGAAGAGAGAGGAGGAAGAGAGAGGAGGAAGAGAGAGGAGGAAGAGAGAGGAGGAAGAGAGAGGAGGAAGAGATACGAGGAAGAGAGAGAAGGAAGACAGAGGAGGAAAAGAAAGGAGGAAGAGTCAGGAGGAAGAGAGAGGAGGAAGAGACAGGAGGAAGAGAGAGGAGGAAGATAGAGGAAGAGGAGAGAGGAGGAAGAGAGAGGAGGATGAGAGAGGAGGAGGAGAGAGGAGGATGAGAGAGGAGGAGGAGAGAGGAGGAAGAGAGAGGAAGAGGAGAAAGGAGGAAGAGAGAGGAGGAGGAGAGAGGAGGAAGACAGAGGAGGAGTGGAGAGAAAGAAGAGAGAGGAATAAGAGAGATGAGGAAGAGACAGGAGGAAGAGAGAGTAGGAAGTGAGAGGAGGAATAGATAGGAGGAAGAGAGAGGAGGAAGAGAGAGGAGGAAGAGAGAGGAGGAAAAGAAATGGGGATGAGAGAGGAAGAGGAGAGAGCAGGCAGAGAGAGGTGGAAGAGAGAGGAGGAGGAGAGAGAAGGAAGAGAGAGGAGGAAGAGAGAGGAGGAAGAGAGAGGAGGAAGAGAGAGGAGGAAGAGAGAGGAAGAGGAGAGAGCAGGAGGAGAGAGGAGGAAGAGAGAGGCGGAGGAGAGAGGAGGAAGAGAGAGGAGGAGGAGATAGAAGGAAGAGAGAGGAGGAAGAGAGGAGGAAGAGAGAGGAGGAAAAGAAAGGAGGAAGGGACAGGAGGAAGAGAGAGGAGGAAGAGAGGAGGAAGAGTGAGGAGGAAGAGACAGGAGGAAGAGAGAGGAGGAAGAGAGAGAGGAAGACAGAGGAGGAAAAGAAAGGAGGAAGAGACAGGAGGAAGAGAGAGGAGGAAGAGACAGGAGGAAGGGAGAGGAGGAAGATAGAGGAAGAGGAGAGAGGAGGAAGAGAGAGGAGGATGAGAGAGGAGGAGGAGAGAGGAGGATGAGAGAGGAGGAGGAGAGAGGAGGAAGAGAGAGGAGGAAGAGAGAGGAGGAAGAGAGATGAGGAGGAGAGAGGAGGAAGAGAGAGGAGGAAGAGAGAGTAGGAAGAGAGAGGAAGAGGAGAAAGGAGGAAGAGAGAGGAGGAGGAGACAGGAGGAAGAGAGAGGAGGAAGAGAGAGGAGGAAGAGAGAGGAGGAAGAGAGAGGAGAAAGAGACAGGAGGAAGAGAGAGGAGGAGGAGAGAGGAGGAAGAGAGAGGAGGAAGAGAGAGGAGGAAGAGAGAGGAGGAAGAGAGAGGAGGAAGAGAGAGGAGGAAGAGAGAGGAGGAAGAGACAGGAGGAAGTGAGAGGAGGAAGAGACAGGAGGAAGAGAAAGGAGGAAGAGAGAGGAGAAAGAGAGAGGAAGAGGAGAGAGGAGGAAGAGAGAGGACGATGAGAGAGGAGGAGGAGAAAGAGGAAGAGAGAGGAGGAAGAGAGAGGAGGAAGAGAGAGGAGGAAGAGAGAGGAGGAAGAGAGAGGAAGAGGAGAGAGCAGGAGGAGAGAGGAGGAAGAGAGAGGAGGAAGAGAGAGGAGGAAGAGAGAGGAGGAGGACAGAGGAGGAAGACAGAGGAGGAAGAGAGAGGAGGAAGAGAGAGGAGGAAGATGTAGGAGGAAGAGAGAGGAGGAAGAGAGAGGAAGAGGAGAGAGGAGGAGGAGAGAGGAGGAAGATAGAGGAGGAAGAGAGAGGAGGAGAAGAGAGGTGGAAGAGAGAGGAGGAAGTGAGAGGAGGAAGAGAGAGGAGGAAGAGAGATGAGGAACACAGAGGAGGAAGAGAGACGAGGAAGAGAGAGGAAGAGGAGAGAGGAGGAAGATAGAGGAGGAAGAGAGAGGAGGAGGAGAGAGTAGGAAGAGAGAGGAGGAAGAGAGTGTTGGAAGAGAGAGGAGGAAGAGAGAGGAGGAAGAGAGAGGAGGAAGAGAGAGGAGGAGGAGAGAGGAGGAAAAGAGAGGAGGAAGAGAGAGGAGGAAGAGACAGGAGGAAGAGAGAGGAGGAAGAGAGGAGGAAGAGAGAGCAGGTATAGAGAGGAGGAAGAGAGAGGAGGAAGAGAGAGGAGGAAGAGAGAGGAGGAAGAGAGAGGAAGAGGAGAGAGGAGGAAGAGAGAGGAGGAAGAGAGAGGAACAGGAGAGAGGAGGAAGAGAGAGGAGGATGAGAGAGGAGGAGGAGAGAGGAGGAAGAGATAGGAGGAAGAGAGAGGACGAAGAGAGAGGAGGAATACAGAGGAAGAAGAGAGAGAAGGAAGAGAGAGGAGGAAAAGAGAGGAGGAAGAGAGAGGAGGAATAGAGAGGAAGAGGAGAGAGGAGGAAGAGAGAAGAGGAAGAGAGAGGAGGAAGAGAGAGGAAGAGGAGAGAGGAAGAGGAGATAGGAGGAAGAGAGAGGAGGAAGAGAGACGAGGAAGTGAGAGGAAGAGGAGAGAGGAGGAGGAGAGAGGAGGAATTGAGAGGAGGAAGTGTGAGGTAGAGGAGAGACGAGGAAGAGAGAGGACGAAGAGAGAGGAGGAAGAGTGAGGAGGAAGAGAGAGCAGGAAGAGAGAGGAAGAGGAGAGAGGAAGAGGAGAGAGGAGGAAGAGGAGGAAGAGAGAGGAGGAGGAGAGAGGAGGAAGAGAGAGGAGGAAGAGAGAGGAGGAAGAGAGAGGAGGAGGAGAGAGAAGGAAGAGAGAGGATGAAGAGAGAGGAGGAGGAGAGAGGAGGAAGAGAGAGGAGGAAGAGTGAGGAGGAAGAGAGAGGAGGAAGGGAGAGGAGGAAGAGAGAGTAAGACGAGCGGAGGAAGAGAGAGGAGGAAGAGAGAGGAGGAAGTGAGAGGAGGAAGAGAGAGGAGGAAGAGAGAGGAAGAAGAGAGAGAAGGAAGAGAGAGGAGGAGGAGAGAGGAGGAAGAGAGAGGAGGAAGAGAGAGGAGGAAGAGAGAGGAGGAATAGAGAGGAGGGAGAGGAGGAGGAGAGTGGAGGAAGAGAGAGGAGGAAGAGAGAGTAGGAGGAGAGAGGAGGAGGAGAGTGGAGGAAGAGAGAGGAGGAAGAGAGAGGAGGAAGAGAGAGGAAGAGGAGAGAGGAAGAAGAGAGAGGAGGAAGAGAGAGGAAGAGGAGAGAGGATGTGGAGAATGGAGGAAGAGAGAGGAGGAAGAGAGAGGAAGAGGAGAGAGGAGGAGGAGAGCGGAGGAAGAGAGAGGAGGAAGAGAGAGGAGGAAGAGAGAGGAGGAAGAGAGGGGAGGAAGAGAGAGGAAGAGGAGAGAGGAGGAAGAGAGAGGAGGAAGAGAGAGGAAGAGGAGAGAGGAGGAACAGAGTTGAGGAAGAGAGAGGAGGTAGAGAGAGGAAAGAGACAGGATGAGGAGAGAAGAGGAAGAGAGAGGAGGAAGATTGAGGAAGAAGAGAGAGGAGGAAGAGAGAATAGGAATTGAGAGGAAGAGGAGAGAGGAGGAGGAGAGCGGAGGAAGAGAGAGGACGAAGTGTGAGGAAGAGGAGAGAGGAGGAAGAGAGAGGAGGAAGTGAGAGGAGGAAGAGAGAGGAGGAAGGGAGAGGAAGAGGAGAGAGGAGGAATAGAGAGGAAGATGAGAGAGGAGGTGGAGAGAGGAGGAAGAGAGAGGAGGAAAAGAGAGGAAGAGGAGAGAGGAGGAGGAGAGCGGAGGAAGAGAGAGGAGGAAGAGAGAGGAGGAAGAGAGAGGAAGAAGAGAGAGGAACAGGAGAGAGGAGGAAGAGAGAGGAGGAAGAGAGAGGAAGAGGAGAGAGGAGGAACAGAGTGGAGGAAGAGAGAGGAGGTAGAGAGAGGAAAAGAGAGAGGAGGAGGAGAGAGGAGGAAGAGAGAGGAGGAAGTGTGAGGTAGAGGAGAGAGAAGGAAGAGAGAGGAGGAAGAGAGAGGAGGAAGAGAGAGGAGGATGAGACAGGAGGAGGAGAGAGGAGGAAGAGCGAGGAGGAAGAGAGAGGAGGAATAGAGAGGAAGAGGAGAGAGGAAGAAGAGAGAGGAGGAGGAGAGAGGTGGAAGAGGGAGGAGGCAGAGAGAGGAGGAGGAGAGAGGTGGAAGAGAGAGGAGGAAGAGAGAGGAGGAAGAGAGATGAGGAAGACAGAGGAGGAAGAGAGCGGAGGAAGAGAGAGGAAGAGGAGAGAGGAGGAGGAGAGAGGAGGAAGAGAGAAGAGGAAGAGAGAGGAGTAAGAGAGAGGAGGAAGAGAGAGGAGGAAGAGAGAGGAGGAGGAGAGAGGTGGAAGAGAGAGGAAGAGGAGAGAGAAGGAATAGAGAGGAGGAAGAGAGAGGAGGAAGAGACAGGCGGAAGAGAGATGAGGAAGAAAAAGGAAGAGGAGAGAGGAGGAAGAGAGAGGAGGTAGAGAGAGGAGGAAGAGAGAGGAGGAGGAGAGCGGTGTAAGAGAGGGGAGGAAGAGAGAGGAAGAGCAGAGAGAAGGAAGAGAGAGGCGGGAGAGAGGTGGAAGAGAGAGGAGGAGGAGAGGAGGAAGAGAGAGGAGGAAGAGAGAGGAGGAAGAGAGAGGAGGAGGAGAGAGGTGGAAGAGAGAGGAAGAAGAGAGAGGAAGAGATGAGGAAGACAGAGGAGGAAGAGACACGAGGAAGAGAGAGGAGGAAGAGAGAGGAGAAAGAGAGAGGAGGAGGAGAGAGGTGGAAGAGAGAGGAAGAGGAGAGAGGTGGAGGAGAGAGGAAGAAGAGAGATGAGGAAGAGAGATGAGGAAGAGAGAGGAGATAGAGAGAGGAGGAGGAGAGATGAGGAAGAGAGAGGAGGAAGAGATAGGAGGAAGAGAGAGGAGGAAGAGAGATGAGGAACACAGAGGAGGAAGAGAGACGAGGAAGAGAGAGGAAGAGGAGAGAGGAGGAAGATAGAGGAGGAAGAGAGAGGAGGAGGAGAGAGTAGGAAGAGAGAGGAGGAAGAGAGTGTTGGAAGAGAGAGGAGGAAGAGAGAGGAGGAAGAGAGAGGAGGAAGAGAGAGGAGGAGGAGAGAGGAGGAAGAGAGAGGAGGAAGAGAGAGGAGGAAGAGACAGGAGGAAGAGAGAGGAGGAAGAGAGGAGGAAGAGAGAGCAGGTATAGAGAGGAGGAAGAGAGAGGAGGAAGAGAGAGGAGGAAGAGAGAGGAGGAAGAGAGAGGAAGAGGAGAGAGGAGGAAGAGAGAGGAGGAAGAGAGAGGAACAGGAGAGAGGAGGAAGAGAGAGGAGGATGAGAGAGGAGGAGGAGAGAGGAGGAAGAGATAGGAGGAAGAGAGAGGACGAAGAGAGAGGAGGAATACAGAGGAAGAGGAGAGAGAAGGAAGAGAGAGGAGGAAAAGAGAGGAGGAAGAGAGAGGAGGAATAGAGAGGAAGAGGAGAGAGGAGGAAGAGAGAAGAGGAAGAGAGAGGAGGAAGAGAGAGGAAGAGGAGAGAGGAAGAGGAGATAGGAGGAAGAGAGAGGAGGAAGAGAGAAGAGGAAGTGAGAGGAAGAGGAGAGAGGAGGAGGAGAGAGGAGGAATTGAGAGGAGGAAGTGTGAGGTAGAGGAGAGACGAGGAAGAGAGAGGACGAAGAGAGAGGAGGAAGAGTGAGGAGGAAGAGAGAGCAGGAAGAGAGAGGAAGAGGAGAGAGGAAGAGGAGAGAGGAGGAAGAGGAGGAAGAGAGAGGAGGAGCAGAGAGGAGGAAGAGAGAGGAGGAAGAGAGAGGAGGAAGAGAGAGGAGGAGGAGAGAGAAGGAAGAGAGAGGATGAAGAGAGAGGAGGAGGAGAGAGGAGGAAGAGAGAGGAGGAAGAGTGAGGAGGAAGAGAGAGGAGGAAGGGAGAGGAGGAAGAGAGAGTAAGACGAGCGGAGGAAGAGAGAGGAGGAAGAGAGAGGAGGAAGTGAGAGGAGGAAGATTGAGGAGGAAGAGAGAGGAAGAAGAGAGAGAAGGAAGAGAGAGGAGGAGGAGAGAGGAGGAAGAGAGAGGAGGAAGAGAGAGGAGGAAGAGAGAGGAGGAATAGAGAGGAGGGAGAGGAGGAGGAGAGTGGAGGAAGAGAGAGGAGGAAGAGAGAGTAGGAGGAGAGAGGAGGAGGAGAGTGGAGGAAGAGAGAGGAGGAAGAGAGAGGAGGAAGAGAGAGGAAGAGGAGAGAGGAAGAAGAGAGAGGAGGAAGAGAGAGGAAGAGGAGAGAGGATGTGGAGAATGGAGGAAGAGAGAGGAGGAAGAGAGAGGAAGAGGAGAGAGGAGGAGGAGAGCGGAGGAAGAGAGAGGAGGAAGAGAGAGGAGGAAGAGAGAGGAGGAAGAGAGGGGAGGAAGAGAGAGGAAGAGGAGAGAGGAGGAAGAGAGAGGAGGAAGAGAGAGGAAGAGGAGAGAGGAGGAACAGAGTTGAGGAAGAGAGAGGAGGTAGAGAGAGGAAAAAGACAGGATGAGGAGAGAAGAGGAAGAGAGAGGAGGAAGATTGAGGAAGAAGAGAGAGGAGGAAGAGAGAATAGGAATTGAGAGGAAGAGGAGAGAGGAGGAGGAGAGCGGAGGAAGAGAGAGGACGAAGTGTGAGGAAGAGGAGAGAGGAGGAAGAGAGAGGAGGAAGTGAGAGGAGGAAGAGAGAGGAGGAAGGGAGAGGAAGAGGAGAGAGGAGGAATAGAGAGGAAGATGAGAGAGGAGGTGGAGAGAGGAGGAAGAGAGAGGAGGAAAAGAGAGGAAGAGGAGAGAGGAGGAGGAGAGCGGAGGAAGAGAGAGGAGGAAGAGAGAGGAGGAAGAGAGAGGAAGAAGAGAGAGGAACAGGAGAGAGGAGGAAGAGAGAGGAGGAAGAGAGAGGAAGAGGAGAGAGGAGGAACAGAGTGGAGGAAGAGAGAGGAGGTAGAGAGAGGAAAAGAGAGAGGAGGAGGAGAGAGGAGGAAGAGAGAGGAGGAAGTGTGAGGTAGAGGAGAGAGAAGGAAGAGAGAGGAGGAAGAGAGAGGAGGAAGAGAGAGGAGGATGAGACAGGAGGAGGAGAGAGGAGGAAGAGCGAGGAGGAAGAGAGAGGAGGAATAGAGAGGAAGAGGAGAGAGGAAGAAGAGAGAGGAGGAGGAGAGAGGTGGAAGAGGGAGGAGGCAGAGAGAGGAGGAGGAGAGAGGTGGAAGAGAGAGGAGGAAGAGAGAGGAGGAAGAGAGATGAGGAAGACAGAGGAGGAAGAGAGCGGAGGAAGAGAGAGGAAGAGGAGAGAGGAGGAGGAGAGAGGAGGAAGAGAGAAGAGGAAGAGAGAGGAGTAAGAGAGAGGAGGAAGAGAGAGGAGGAAGAGAGAGGAGGAGGAGAGAGGTGGAAGAGAGAGGAAGAGGAGAGAGAAGGAATAGAGAGGAGGAAGAGAGAGGAGGAAGAGACAGGCGGAAGAGAGATGAGGAAGAAAAAGGAAGAGGAGAGAGGAGGAAGAGAGAGGAGGTAGAGAGAGGAGGAAGAGAGAGGAGGAGGAGAGCGGTGTAAGAGAGGGGAGGAAGAGAGAGGAAGAGCAGAGAGAAGGAAGAGAGAGGCGGGAGAGAGGTGGAAGAGAGAGGAGGAGGAGAGGAGGAAGAGAGAGGAGGAAGAGAGAGGAGGAAGAGAGAGGAGGAGGAGAGAGGTGGAAGAGAGAGGAAGAAGAGAGAGGAAGAGATGAGGAAGACAGAGGAGGAAGAGACACGAGGAAGAGAGAGGAGGAAGAGAGAGGAGAAAGAGAGAGGAGGAGGAGAGAGGTGGAAGAGAGAGGAAGAGGAGAGAGGTGGAGGAGAGAGGAAGAAGAGAGATGAGGAAGAGATGAGGAAGAGAGAGGAGATAGAGAGAGGAGGAGGAGAGATGAGGAAGAGAGAGGAGGAAGAGATAGGAGGAAGAGAGAGAGGGAAGAGAGAGGAGGAAGAGAGAGGATGAGGAGAGAGGAGGAAGAGAAAGGAGGAAAAGAGAGGAGGAAGAAGAGAGAGGAGGAATAGAGGGGAAGAGGAGAGGGGAGGAAGAGAGAGGAGGAAGAGAGAGCAGGAAGAGAAGAGGAAGAGAGAGTAGGAATAGAGAGGAGGAAGAGAGAGGAGAAAGAGACAGGAGGAAGAGAGAGGAGGAAGAGAGAGGAGGATGAGAGAGGAGGAGGAGAGAGGAGGAAGAGAGAGGAGGAAGAGAGAGAGGAGGAATAGAGAGGAAGAGGAGAGAGGAGGATGAGAGTGGAGGAGGAGAGAGGTGGAAGAGAGAGGAGGAAGAGAGAGGAGGAAGAGAGATGAGGAACACAGAGGAGGAAGAGAGCGGAGGAAGACAGAGGAAGAGGAGAGAGGAGGATGAGAGAGGAGGAAGAAAGAAGAGGAAGAGAGAGGAGGAAGAGAGAGGAGGAAGAGAGATGAGGAAGAGAGAGGACGAAGAGAGAGGAGGAAGAGAGAGGAGGAGGAGAGAGGAGGAAGAGAGAGGAGGAAGAGATAGGAGGAAGAGAGAGGAGGAAGAGAGAGAAGGAAGAGAGAGGATGAGGAGAGAGGAGGAAGAGAAAGGAGGAAAAGAGAGGAGGAAGAGAGAGCAGGAATAGAGAGGAGGAAGAGAGAGGAGAAAGAGACAGGCAGAAGAGAGAGGAGGAAGAGAGAGGAGGAATAGAGAGGAAGAGGAGGGAGGAGGAAGAGAGAGGAGGATAAGAGAGGTGGAAGAGGGAGGAGGCAGAGAGAGGAGGAGGAGAGAGGTGGAAGAGAGAGGAGGAAGAGAGAGGAGGAAGAGAGATGGGGAAGACAGAGGAGGAAGAGAGCGGTGGAAGACAGAGGAAGAGGAGAGAGGAGGAGGAGAGAGGAGGAAGAGAGAGGAGGAAGAGAGAGGAGGAAGAGGGAGGAGGAAGAGAGAGGAGGAGGAGAGAGGTGGAAGAGAGAGGAAGAGGAGAGAGAAGGAATAGAGAGGAGGAAGTGAGAGGAGGAAGAGACAGGAGGAAGAGAGATGAGGAAGAGAAAGGAAGAGGAGAGTGGAGGAAGAGAGAGGAGGATGAGAGAGGAGGAGGAAGAGAGAGGAGGAAGAGAGAGGAGGGAGAGAGGTGGAAGAGAGAGGAGGAGGAGAGGAGGAAGAGAGAGGAGGAAGAGAGAGCAGGAAGAGAGAGGAGGAAGAGAGAGGAGGAGGAGAGAGTGTAGGAGACAGGAGGAAGAGAGAGGTGAAGGAGAGAGGAGGAAGAGAGAGGAGGAAGACAGAGGAGGAAGAGAGAGGAGGAAGAGAGAGTAAGAGGAGAGAGGAGGAGGAGAGAGGTGGAAGAGAGAGGAAGAGGAGAGAGGTGGAGGAGAGAGGAAGAAGAGAGATGAGGAAGAGAGAGGAGGAAGAGAGAGGAGGAAGAGAGAGGAGGAGGAGAGATGAGGAAGAGAGAGGAGGAAGAGATAGGAGGAAGAGAGAGAGGGAAGAGAGAGGAGGAAGAGAGAGGATGAGGAGAGAGGAGGAAGAGAAAGGAGGAAAAGAGAGGAGGAAGAAGAGAGAGGAGGAATAGAGAGGAAGAGGAGAGGGGAGGAAGAGAGAGGAGGAAGAGAGAGAAGGAAGAGAAGAGTAAGAGAGAGCAGGAATAGAGAGGAGGAAGAGAGAGGAGAAAGAGACAGGAGGAAGAGAGAGGAGGAAGAGAGAGGAGGATGAGAGAGGAGGAGGAGAGAGGAGGAAGAGAGAGGAGGAAGAGAGAGGAGGAATAGAGAGGAAGAGGAGAGAGGAGGAAGAGAGTGGAGGAGGAGAGAGGTGGAAGAGAGAGGAGGAAGAGAGAGGAGGAAGAGAGATGAGGAACACAGAGGAGGAAGAGAGCGGAGGAAGACAGAGGAAGAGGAGAGAGGAGGATGAGAGAGGAGGAAGAGAGAAGAGGAAGAGAGAGGAGGAAGAGAGAGGAGGAAGAGAGAGGAAGAAGAGAGATGAGGAAGAGAGAGGAGGAAGAGAGAGGAGGAAGAGAGAGGAGGAGGAGAGAGGAGGAAGAGAGAGGAGGAAGAGATAGGAGGAAGAGAGAGGAGGAAGAGAGAGGAGGAGGAGAGAGGAGGAAGAGAGAGGAGGAAGAGAGAGGAGGAATAGAGAGGAAGAGGAGAGAGGAGGAAGAGAGAGAAGGAGGAGAGTGGTGGAAGAGGGCGGAGGCTGAGAGAGGAGGAGGAGAGAGGTGGAAGAGAGAGGAGGAAGAGAGAGGATGAGGAGAGAGGAGGAAGAGAATGGAGGAAAAGAGAGGAGGAAGAGAGAGCAGGAATAGAGAGGAGGAAGAGAGAGGAGAAAGAGACAGGAGGAAGAGAGAGGAAGAGGAGAGAGGAGGAAGAGAGAGGAGGAGGAGAGAGGTGGAAGAGAAAGGAGGAAGAGAGAGGAGGAAGAGAGATGAGGAAGACAGAGGAGGAAGAGAGCGGAGGAAGACAGAGGAAGAGGAGAGAGGAGGAGGAGAGAGGAGGAAGAGAGAAGAGGAAGAGAGAGGAGGAAGAGAGAGGAGGAAGAGGGCGGAGGAAGAGAGAGGAGGAGGAGAGAGGTGGAAGAGAGAGGAAGAGGAGAGAGAAGGAATAGAGAGGAGGAAGAGAGAGGAGGAAGAGACAGGAGGAAGAGAGAGGAGGAAGAGAGAGGAGGATGAGAGAGGAGGAGGAGAGAGGAGGAAGAGAGAGGAGGAAGAGAGAGAGGAGGAATAGAGAGGAAGAGGAGAGAGGAGGAAGAGAGTGGAGGAGGAGAGAGGTGGAAGAGAGAGGAGGAAGAGAGAGGAGGAAGAGAGATGAGGAACACAGAGGAGAAAGAGAGCGGAGGAAGACAGAGGAAGAGGAGAGAGGAGGATGAGAGAGGAGGAAGAGAGAAGAGGAAGAGAGAGGAGGAAGAGAGAGGAGGAAGAGATATGAGGAAGAGAGAGGACGAAGAGAGAGGAGGAAGAGAGAGGAGGAGGAGAGAGGAGGAAGAGAGAGGAGGAGGAGAGAGGAGGAAGAGAGAGGAGGAAGAGAGAGGAGGAATAGAGAGGAAGAGGAGAGAGGAGGAAGAGAGAGGAGGAGGAGAGTGGTGGAAGAGGGCGGAGGCTGAGAGAGGAGGAGGAGAGAGGTGGAAGAGAGAGGAGGAAGAGAGAGGATGAGGAGAGAGGAGGAAGAGAAAGGAGGAAAAGAGAGGAGGAAGAGAGAGCAGGAATAGAGAGGAGGAAGAGAGAGGAGAAAGAGACAGGAGGAAGAGAGAGGAAGAGGAGAGAGGAGGAAGACAGAGGAGGAAGAGAGCGGAGGAAGACAGAGGAAGAGGAGAGAGGAGGAGGAGAGAGGAGGAAGAGAGAAGAGGAAGAGAGAGGAGGAAGAGAGAGGAGGAAGAGGGCGGAGGAAGAGAGAGGAGGAGGAGAGAGGTGGAAGAGAGAGGAAGAGGAGAGAGAAGGAATAGAGAGGAGGAAGAGAGAGGAGGAAGAGACAGGAGGAAGAGAGATGAGGAAGAGAGAGGAGGAGGAGAGAGTGTAGGAGACAGGAGGAAGAGAGAGGTGAAGGAGAGAGGAGGAAGAGAGAGGAGGAAGACAGAGGAGGAAGAGAGAGGAGGAAGAGAGAGTAAGAGGAGAGAGGAGGAGGAGAGAGGTGGAAGAGAGAGGAAGAGGAGAGAGGTGGAGGAGAGAGGAAGAAGAGAGATGAGGAAGAGAGATGAGGAAGAGAGAGGATGAAGAGAGAGGAGGAGAGATGAGGAAGAGAGAGGAGGAAGAGATAGGAGGAAGAGAGAGAGGGAAGAGAGAGGAGGAACAGAGAGGATGAGGAGAGAGGGGGAAGAGAAAGGAGGAAAAGAGAGGAGGAAGAAGAGAGAGGAGGAATAGAGAGGAAGAGGAGAGGGGAGGAAGAGAGAGGAGGAAGAGAGAGAAGGAAGAGAAGAGTAAGAGAGAGCAGGAATAGAGAGGAGGAAGAGAGAGGAGAAAGAGACATTAGGAAGAGAGAGGAGGAAGAGAGAGGAGGATGAGAGAGGAGGAGGAGAGAGGAGGAAGAGAGAGGAGGAAGAGAGAGGAGGAATAGAGAGGAAGAGGAGAGAGGAGGAGGAGAGTGGAGGAGGAGAGAGGTGGAAGAGAGAGGAGGAAGAGAGAGGAGGAAGAGAGATGAGGAACACAGAGGAGGAAGAGAGCGGAGGAAGACAGAGGAAGAGGAGAGAGGAGGATGAGAGATGAGGAAGAGAGAAGAGGAAGAGAGAGGAGGAAGAGAGAGGAGGAAGAGAGAGGAGGAAGAGAGAGGTGGAAGAGAGAGGAAGAGGAGAGAGGTGGAGGAGAGAGGAAGAAGAGAGATGAGGAAGAGAGATGAGGAAGAGAGAGGAGTAAGAGAGAGGAGGAGGAGAGATGAGGAAGAGAGAGGAGGAAGAGATAGGAGGAAGAGAGAGAGGGAAGAGACAGGAGGAAGAGAGAGGATGAGGAGAGAGGAGGAAGAGAAAGGAGGAAAAGAGAGGAGGAAGAGAGAGCAGGAATAGAGAGGAGGAAGAGAGAGGAGAAAGAGACAGGAGGAAGAGAGAGGAGGAAGAGAGAGGAGGAATAGAGAGGAAGAGGAGGGAGGAGGAAGAGAGAGGAGGAGAAGAGAGGTGGAAGAGGGAGGAGGCAGAGAGAGTAGGAGGAGAGAGGTGGAAGAGAGAGGAGGAAGAGAGAGGAGGAAGAGAGATGGGGAAGACAGAGGAGGAAGAGAGCGGTGGAAGACAGAGGAAGAGGAGAGAGGAGGAGGAGAGAGGAGGAAGAGAGAGGAGGAAGAGAGAGGAGGAAGAGGGAGGAGGAAGAGAGAGGAGGAGGAGAGAGGTGGAAGAGAGAGGAAGAGGAGAGAGAAGGAATAGAGAGGAGGAAGTGAGAGGAGGAAGAGACAGGAGGAAGAGAGATGAGGAAGAGAAAGGAAGAGGAGAGTGGAGGAAGAGAGAGGAGGATGAGAGAGGAGGAGGAAGAGAGAGGAGGAAGAGAGAGGAGGAGGAGAGCGGTGTAAGAGAGGGGAGGAAGAGAGAGGAAGAGGAGAGAGGAGGAAGAGAGAGGAGGGAGAGAGGTGGAAGAGAGAGGAGGAGGAGAGGAGGAAGAGAGAGGAGGAAGAGAGAGCAGGAAGAGAGAGGAGGAAGAGAGAGGAGGAGGAGAGAGTGTAGGAGACAGAGGAAGAGAGAGGTGAAGGAGAGAGGAGGAAGAGAGAGGAGGAAGACAGAGGAGGAAGAGAGAGGAGGAAGAGAGAGTAAGAGGAGAGAGGAGGAGGAGAGAGGTGGAAGAGAGAGGAAGAGGAGAGAGGTGGAGGAGAGAGGAAGAAGAGAGATGAGGAAGAGAGATGAGGAAGAGAGAGGAGGAAGAGAGAGGAGGAGGAGAGATGAGGAAGAGAGAGGAGGAAGAGATAGGAGGAAGAGAGAGAGGGAAGAGAGAGGAGGAAGAGAGAGGATGAGGAGAGAGGAGGAAGAGAAAGGAGGAAAAGAGAGGAGGAAGAAGAGAGAGGAGGAATAGAGAGGAAGAGGAGAGGGGAGGAAGAGAGAGGAGGAAGAGAGAGAAGGAAGAGAAGAGTAAGAGAGAGCAGGAATAGAGAGGAGGAAGAGAGAGGAGAAAGAGACAGGAGGAAGAGAGAGGAGGAAGAGAGAGGAAGAAGAGAGAGGAGGAGGAGAGAGTGTAGGAGACAGGAGGAAGAGAGAGGTGAAGGAGAGAGGAGGAAGAGAGAGGATGAAGACAGAGGAGGAAGAGAGAGGAGGAAGAGAGAGTAAGAGGAGAGAGGAGGAGGAGAGAGGTGGAAGAGAGAGGAAGAGGAGAGAGGTGGAGGAGAGAGGAAGAAGAGAGATGAGGAAGAGAGATGAGGAAGAGAGAGGAGGAAGAGAGAGGAGGAGAGATGAGGAAGAGAGAGGAGGAAGAGATAGGAGGAAGAGAGAGAGGGAAGAGAGAGGAGGAACAGAGAGGATGAGGAGAGAGGGGGAAGAGAAAGGAGGAAAAGAGAGGAGGAAGAAGAGAGAGGAGGAATAGAGAGGAAGAGGAGAGGGGAGGAAGAGAGAGGAGGAAGAGAGAGAAGGAAGAGAAGAGTAAGAGAGAGCAGGAATAGAGAGGAGGAAGAGAGAGGAGAAAGAGACATTAGGAAGAGAGAGGAGGAAGAGAGAGTAGGACGAGAGAGGAGGAGGAGAGAGGAGGAAGAGAGAGGAGGAAGAGAGAGGAGGAATAGAGAGGAAGAGGAGAGAGGAGGAGGAGAGTGGAGGAGGAGAGAGGTGGAAGAGAGAGGAGGAAGAGAAGGAGGAAGAGAGATGAGGAACACAGAGGAGGAAGAGAGCGGAGGAAGACAGAGGAAGAGGAGAGAGGAGGATGAGAGATGAGGAAGAGAGAAGAGGAAGAGAGAGGAGGAAGAGAGAGGAGGAAGAGAGAGGAGGAAGAGAGAGGTGGAAGAGAGAGGAAGAGGAGAGAGGTGGAGGAGAGAGGAAGAAGAGAGATGAGGAAGAGAGATGAGGAAGAGAGAGGAGTAAGAGAGAGGAGGAGGAGAGATGAGGAAGAGAGAGGAGGAAGAGATAGGAGGAAGAGAGAGAGGGAAGAGACAGGAGGAAGAGAGAGGATGAGGAGAGAGGAGGAAGAGAAAGGAGGAAAAGAGAGGAGGAAGAGAGAGCAGGAATAGAGAGGAGGAAGAGAGAGGAGAAAGAGACAGGAGGAAGAGAGAGGAGGAAGAGAGAGGAGGAATAGAGAGGAAGAGGAGGGAGGAGGAAGAGAGAGGAGGAGAAGAGAGGTGGAAGAGGGAGGAGGCAGAGAGAGGAGGAGGAGAGAGGTGGAAGAGAGAGGAGGAAGAGAGAGGAGGAAGAGAGATGGGGAAGACAGAGGAGGAAGAGAGCGGTGGAAGACAGAGGAAGAGGAGAGAGGAGGAGGAGAGAGGAGGAAGAGAGAGGAGGAAGAGAGAGGAGGAAGAGGGAGGAGGAAGAGAGAGGAGGAGGAGAGAGGTGGAAGAGAGAGGAAGAGGAGAGAGAAGGAATAGAGAGGAGGAAGTGAGAGGAGGAAGAGACAGGAGGAAGAGAGATGAGGAAGAGAAAGGAAGAGGAGAGTGGAGGAAGAGAGAGGAGGATGAGAGAGGAGGAGGAAGAGAGAGGAGGAAGAGAGAGGAGGAGGAGAGCGGTGTAAGAGAGGGGAGGAAGAGAGAGGAAGAGGAGAGAGGAGGAAGAGAGAGGAGAAAGAGAGGTGGAAGAGAGAGGAGGAGGAGAGGAGGAAGAGAGAGGAGGAAGAGAGAGCAGGAAGAGAGAGGAGGAAGAGAGAGGAGGAGGAGAGAGTGTAGGAGACAGGAGGAAGAGAGAGGTGAAGGAGAGAGGAGGAAGAGAGAGGAGGAAGACAGAGGAGGAAGAGAGAGGAGGAAGAGAGAGTAAGAGGAGAGAGGAGGAGGAGAGAGGTGGAAGAGAGAGGAAGAGGAGAGAGGTGGAGGAGAGAGGAAGAAGAGAGATGAGGAAGAGAGAGGAGGAAGAGAGAGGAGGAAGAGAGAGGAGGAGGAGAGATGAGGAAGAGAGAGGAGGAAGAGATAGGAGGAAGAGAGAGAGGGAAGAGAGAGGAGGAAGAGAGAGGATGAGGAGAGAGGAGGAAGAGAAAGGAGGAAAAGAGAGGAGGAAGAAGAGAGAGGAGGAATAGAGAGGAAGAGGAGAGGGGAGGAAGAGAGAGGAGGAAGAGAGAGAAGGAAGAGAAGAGTAAGAGAGAGCAGGAATAGAGAGGAGGAAGAGAGAGGAGAAAGAGACAGGAGAAAGAGAGAGGAGGAAGAGAGAGGAGGATGAGAGAGGAGGAGGAGAGAGGAGGAAGAGAGAGGAGGAAGAGAGAGGAGGAATAGAGAGGAAGAGGAGAGAGGAGGAAGAGAGTGGAGGAGGAGAGAGGTGGAAGAGAGAGGAGGAAGAGAGAGGAGGAAGAGAGATGAGGAACACAGAGGAGGAAGAGAGCGGAGGAAGACAGAGGAAGAGGAGAGAGGAGGATGAGAGAGGAGGAAGAGAGAAGAGGAAGAGAGAGGAGGAAGAGAGAGGAGGAAGAGAGAGGAAGAAGAGAGATGAGGAAGAGAGAGGAGGAAGAGAGAGGAGGAAGAGAGAGGAGGAGGAGAGAGGAGGAAGAGAGAGGAGGAAGAGATAGGAGGAAGAGAGAGGAGGAAGAGAGAGGAGGAGGAGAGAGGAGGAAGAGAGAGGGGGAAGAGAGAGGAGGAATAGAGAGGAAGAGGAGAGAGGAGGAAGAGAGAGAAGGAGGAGAGTGGTGGAAGAGGGCGGAGGCTGAGAGAGGAGGAGGAGAGAGGTGGAAGAGAGAGGAGGAAGAGAGAGGATGAGGAGAGAGGAGGAAGAGAATGGAGGAAAAGAGAGGAGGAAGAGAGAGCAGGAATACAGAGGAGGAAGAGAGAGGAGAAAGAGACAGGAGGAAGAGAGAGGAAGAGGAGAGAGGAGGAAGAGAGAGGAGGAGGAGAGAGGTGGAAGAGAAAGGAGGAAGAGAGAGGAGGAAGAGAGATGAGGAAGACAGAGGAGGAAGAGAGCGGAGGAAGACAGAGGAAGAGGAGAGAGGAGGAGGAGAGAGGAGGAAGAGAGAAGAGGAAGAGAGAGGAGGAAGAGAGAGGAGGAAGAGGGCGGAGGAAGAGAGAGGAGGAGGAGAGAGGTGGAAGAGAGAGGAAGAGGAGAGAGAAGGAATAGAGAGGAGGAAGAGAGAGGAGGAAGAGACAGGAGGCAGAGAGAGGAGGAAGAGAGAGGAGGATGAGAGAGGAGGAGGAGAGAGGAGGAAGAGAGAGGAGGAAGAGAGAGAGGAGGAATAGAGAGGAAGAGGAGAGAGGAGGAAGAGAGTGGAGGAGGAGAGAGGTGGAAGAGAGAGGAGGAAGAGAGAGGAGGAAGAGAGATGAGGAACACAGAGGAGAAAGAGAGCGGAGGAAGACAGAGGAAGAGGAGAGAGGAGGATGAGAGAGGAGGAAGAGAGAAGAGGAAGAGAGAGGAGGAAGAGAGAGGAGGAAGAGATATGAGGAAGAGAGAGGACGAAGAGAGAGGAGGAAGAGAGAGGAGGAGGAGAGAGGAGGAAGAGAGAGGAGGAGGAGAGAGGAGGAAGAGAGAGGAGGAAGAGAGAGGAGGAATAGAGAGGAAGAGGAGAGAGGAGGAAGAGAGAGGAGGAGGAGAGTGGTGGAAGAGGGCGGAGGCTGAGAGAGGAGGAGGAGAGAGGTGGAAGAGAGAGGAGGAAGAGAGAGGATGAGGAGAGAGGAGGAAGAGAAAGGAGGAAAAGAGAGGAGGAAGAGAGAGCAGGAATAGAGAGGAGGAAGAGAGAGGAGAAAGAGACAGGAGGAAGAGAGAGGAAGAGGAGAGAGGAGGAAGACAGAGGAGGAAGAGAGCGGAGGAAGACAGAGGAAGAGGAGAGAGGAGGAGGAGAGAGGAGGAAGAGAGAAGAGGAAGAGAGAGGAGGAAGAGAGAGGAGGAAGAGGGCGGAGGAAGAGAGAGGAGGAGGAGAGAGGTGGAAGAGAGAGGAAGAGGAGAGAGAAGGAATAGAGAGGAGGAAGAGAGAGGAGGAAGAGACAGGAGGAAGAGAGATGAGGAAGAGAGAGGAGGAGGAGAGAGTGTAGGAGACAGGAGGAAGAGAGAGGTGAAGGAGAGAGGAGGAAGAGAGAGGAGGAAGACAGAGGAGGAAGAGAGAGGAGGAAGAGAGAGTAAGAGGAGAGAGGAGGAGGAGATAGGTGGAAGAGAGAGGAAGAGGAGAGAGGTGGAGGAGAGAGGAAGAAGAGAGATGAGGAAGAGAGATGAGGAAGAGAGAGGAGGAAGAGAGAGGAGGAGGAGAGATGAGGAAGAGAGAGGAGGAAGAGATAGGAGGAAGAGAGAGAGGGAAGAGAGAGGAGGAAGAGAGAGGATGAGGAGAGAGGAGGAAGAGAAAGGAGGAAAAGAGAGGAGGAAGAAGAGAGAGGAGGAATAGAGAGGAAGAGGAGAGGGGAGGAAGAGAGAGGAGGAAGAGAGAGAAGGAAGAGAAGAGTAAGAGAGAGCAGGAATAGAGAGGAGGAAGAGAGAGGAGAAAGAGACATTAGGAAGAGAGAGGAGGAAGAGAGAGGAGGATGAGAGAGGAGGAGGAGAGAGGAGGAAGAGAGAGGAGGAAGAGAGAGGAGGAATAGAGAGGAAGAGGAGAGAGGAGGAGGAGAGTGGAGGAGGAGAGAGGTGGAAGAGAGAGGAGGAAGAGAGAGGAGGAAGAGAGATGAGGAACACAGAGGAGGAAGAGAGCGGAGGAAGACAGAGGAAGAGGAGAGAGGAGGATGAGAGATGAGGAAGAGAGAAGAGGAAGAGAGAGGAGGAAGAGAGAGGAGGAAGAGAGAGGAGGAAGAGAGAGGTGGAAGAGAGAGGAAGAGGAGAGAGGTGGAGGAGAGAGGAAGAAGAGAGATGAGGAAGAGAGATGAGGAAGAGAGAGGAGTAAGAGAGAGGAGGAGGAGAGATGAGGAAGAGAGAGGAGGAAGAGATAGGAGGAAGAGAGAGAGGGAAGAGACAGGAGGAAGAGAGAGGATGAGGAGAGAGGAGGAAGAGAAAGGAGGAAAAGAGAGGAGGAAGAGAGAGCAGGAATAGAGAGGAGGAAGAGAGAGGAGAAAGAGACAGGAGGAAGAGAGAGGAGGAAGAGAGAGGAGGAATAGAGAGGAAGAGGAGGGAGGAGGAAGAGAGAGGAGGAGAAGAGAGGTGGAAGAGGGAGGAGGCAGAGAGAGGAGGAGGAGAGAGGTGGAAGAGAGAGGAGGAAGAGAGAGGAGGAAGAGAGATGGGGAAGACAGAGGAGGAAGAGAGCGGTGGAAGACAGAGGAAGAGGAGAGAGGAGGAGGAGAGAGGAGGAAGAGAGAGGAGGAAGAGAGAGGAGGAAGAGGGAGGAGGAAGAGAGAGGAGGAGGAGAGAGGTGGAAGAGAGAGGAAGAGGAGAGAGAAGGAATAGAGAGGAGGAAGTGAGAGGAGGAAGAGACAGGAGGAAGAGAGATGAGGAAGAGAAAGGAAGAGGAGAGTGGAGGAAGAGAGAGGAGGATGAGAGAGGAGGAGGAAGAGAGAGGAGGAAGAGAGAGGAGGAGGAGAGCGGTGTAAGAGAGGGGAGGAAGAGAGAGGAAGAGGAGAGAGGAGGAAGAGAGAGGAGGGAGAGAGGTGGAAGAGAGAGGAGGAGGAGAGGAGGAAGAGAGAGGAGGAAGAGAGAGCAGGAAGAGAGAGGAGGAAGAGAGAGGAGGAGGAGAGAGTGTAGGAGACAGGAGGAAGAGAGAGGTGAAGGAGAGAGGAGGTAGAGAGAGGAGGAAGACAGAGGAGGAAGAGAGAGGAGGAAGAGAGAGTAAGAGGAGAGAGGAGGAGGAGAGAGGTGGAAGAGAGAGGAAGAGGAGAGAGGTGGAGGAGAGAGCAAGAAGAGAGATGAGGAAGAGAGAGGAGGAAGAGAGAGGAGGAAGAGAGAGGAGGAGGAGAGATGAGGAAGAGAGAGGAGGATGAGATAGGAGGAAGAGAGAGAGGGAAGAGAGAGGAGGAAGAGAGAGGATGAGGAGAGAGGAGGAACAGAAAGGAGGAAAAGAGAGGAGGAAGAAGAGAGAGGAGGAATAGAGAGGAAGAGGAGAGGGGAGGAAGAGAGAGGAGGAAGAGAGAGAAGGAAGAGAAGAGTAAGAGAGAGCAGGAATAGAGAGGAGGAAGAGAGAGGAGAAAGAGACAGGAGGAAGAGAGAGGAGGAAGAGAGAGGAGGATGAGAGAGGAGGAGGAGAGAGGAGGAAGAGAGAGGAGGAAGAGAGAGGAGGAATAGAGAGGAAGAGGAGAGAGGAGGAAGAGAGTGGAGGAGGAGAGAGGTGGAAGAGAGAGGAGGAAGAGAGAGGAGGAAGAGAGATGAGGAACACAGAGGAGGAAGAGAGCGGAGGAAGACAGAGGAAGAGGAGAGAGGAGGATGAGAGATGAGGAAGAGAGAAGAGGAAGAGAGAGGAGGAAGAGAGAGGAGGAAGAGAGAGGAGGAAGAGAGAGGTGGAAGAGAGAGGAAGAGGAGAGAGGTGGAGGAGAGAGGAAGAAGAAGAGATGAGGAAGAGAGATGAGGAAGAGAGAGGAGTAAGAGAGAGGAGGAGGAGAGATGAGGAAGAGAGAGGAGGAAGAGATAGGAGGAAGAGAGAGAGGGAAGAGAGAGGAGGAAGAGAGAGGATGAGGAGAGAGTAGGAAGAGAAAGGAGGAAAAGAGAGGAGGAAGAAGAGAGAGGAGGAATAGAGAGGAAGAGGAGAGAGGAGGAAGAGAGAGGAGGAAGAGAGAGGAGAAAGAGACAGGAGGAAGAGAGAGGAGGAAGAGAGAGGAGGATGAGAGAGGAGGAGGAGAGAGGAGGAAGAGAGAGGAGGAAGAGAGAGGAGGAATAGAGAGGAAGAGGAGAGAGGAGGAAGAGAGTGGAGGAGGAGAGAGGTGGAAGAGAGAGGAGGAAGAGAGAGGAGGAAGAGAGATGAGGAACACAGAGGAGGAAGAGAGAGGAGGAGGAGAGAGGTGGAAGAGAGAGGAAGAGGAGAGAGGTGGAGGAGAGAGGAAGAAGAGAGATGAGGAAGAGAGATGAGGAAGAGAGAGGAGATAGAGAGAGGAGGAGAGATGAGGAAGAGAGAGGAGGAAGAGATAGGAGGAAGAGAGAGAGGGAAGAGGGAGGAGGAAGAGAGAGGATGAGGAGAGAGGAGGAATAGAAAGGAGGAAAAGAGAGGAGGAAGAAGAGAGAGGAGGAATAGAGGGGAAGAGGAGAGGGGAGGAAGAGAGAGGAGGAAGAGAGAGCAGGAAGAGAAGAGGAAGAGAGAGTAGGAATAGAGAGGAGGAAGAGAGAGGAGAAAGAGACAGGAGGAAGAGAGAGGAGGAAGAGAGAGGAGGATGAGAGAGGAGGAGGAGAGAGGAGGAAGAGAGAGGAGGAAGAGAGAGAGGAGGAATAGAGAGGAAGAGGAGAGAGGAGGATGAGAGTGGAGGAGGAGAGAGGTGGAAGAGAGAGGAGGAAGAGAGAGGAGGAAGAGAGATGAGGAACACAGAGGAGGAAGAGAGCGGAGGAAGACAGAGGAAGAGGAGAGAGGAGGATGAGAGAGGAGGAAGAAAGAAGAGGAAGAGAGAGGAGGAAGAGAGAGGAGGAAGAGAGATGAGGAAGAGAGAGGACGAAGAGAGAGGAGGAAGAGAGAGGAGGAGGAGAGAGGAGGAAGAGAGAGGAGGAAGAGATAGGAGGAAGAGAGAGGAGGAAGAGAGAGAAGGAAGAGAGAGGATGAGGAGAGAGGAGGAAGAGAAAGGAGGAAAAGAGAGGAGGAAGAGAGAGCAGGAATAGAGAGGAGGAAGAGAGAGGAGAAAGAGACAGGAGGAAGAGAGAGGAGGAAGAGAGAGGAGGAATAGAGAGGAAGAGGAGGGAGGAGGAAGAGAGAGGAGGAGAAGAGAGGTGGAAGAGGGAGGAGGCAGAGAGAGGAGGAGGAGAGAGGTGGAAGAGAGAGGAGGAAGAGAGAGGAGGAAGAGAGATGGGGAAGACAGAGGAGGAAGAGAGCGGTGGAAGACAGAGGAAGAGGAGAGAGGAGGAGGAGAGAGGAGGAAGAGAGAGGAGGAAGAGAGAGGAGGAAGAGGGAGGAGGAAGAGAGAGGAGGAGGAGAGAGGTGGAAGAGAGAGGAAGAGGAGAGAGAAGGAATAGAGAGGAGGATGTGAGAGGAGGAAGAGACAGGAGGAAGAGAGATGAGGAAGAGAAAGGAAGAGGAGAGTGGAGGAAGAGAGAGGAGGATGAGAGAGGAGGAGGAAGAGAGAGGAGGAAGAGAGAGGAGGAGGAGAGCGGTGTAAGAGAGGGGAGGAAGAGAGAGGAAGAGGAGAGAGGAGGAAGAGAGAGGAGGGAGAGAGGTGGAAGAGAGAGGAGGAGGAGAGGAGGAAGAGAGAGGAGGAAGAGAGAGCAGGAAGAGAGAGGAGGAAGAGAGAGGAGGAGGAGAGAGTGTAGGAGACAGGAGGAAGAGAGAGGTGAAGGAGAGAGGAGGAAGAGAGAGGAGGAAGACAGAGGAGGAAGAGAGAGGAGGAAGAGAGAGTAAGAGGAGAGAGGAGGAGGAGATAGGTGGAAGAGAGAGGAAGAGGAGAGAGGTGGAGGAGAGAGGAAGAAGAGAGATGAGGAAGAGAGATGAGGAAGAGAGAGGAGGAAGAGAGAGGAGGAGGAGAGATGAGGAAGAGAGAGGAGGAAGAGATAGGAGGAAGAGAGAGAGGGAAGAGAGAGGAGGAAGAGAGAGGATGAGGAGAGAGGAGGAAGAGAAAGGAGGAAAAGAGAGGAGGAAGAAGAGAGAGGAGGAATAGAGAGGAAGAGGAGAGGGGAGGAAGAGAGAGGAGGAAGAGAGAGAAGGAAGAGAAGAGTAAGAGAGAGCAGGAATAGAGAGGAGGAAGAGAGAGGAGAAAGAGACATTAGGAAGAGAGAGGAGGAAGAGAGAGGAGGATGAGAGAGGAGGAGGAGAGAGGAGGAAGAGAGAGGAGGAAGAGAGAGGAGGAATAGAGAGGAAGAGGAGAGAGGAGGAGGAGAGTGGAGGAGGAGAGAGGTGGAAGAGAGAGGAGGAAGAGAGAGGAGGAAGAGAGATGAGGAACACAGAGGAGGAAGAGAGCGGAGGAAGACAGAGGAAGAGGAGAGAGGAGGATGAGAGATGAGGAAGAGAGAAGAGGAAGAGAGAGGAGGAAGAGAGAGGAGGAAGAGAGAGGAGGAAGAGAGAGGTGGAAGAGAGAGGAAGAGGAGAGAGGTGGAGGAGAGAGGAAGAAGAGAGATGAGGAAGAGAGATGAGGAAGAGAGAGGAGTAAGAGAGAGGAGGAGGAGAGATGAGGAAGAGAGAGGAGGAAGAGATAGGAGGAAGAGAGAGAGGGAAGAGACAGGAGGAAGAGAGAGGATGAGGAGAGAGGAGGAAGAGAAAGGAGGAAAAGAGAGGAGGAAGAGAGAGCAGGAATAGAGAGGAGGAAGAGAGAGGAGAAAGAGACAGGAGGAAGAGAGAGGAGGAAGAGAGAGGAGGAATAGAGAGGAAGAGGAGGGAGGAGGAAGAGAGAGGAGGAGAAGAGAGGTGGAAGAGGGAGGAGGCAGAGAGAGGAGGAGGAGAGAGGTGGAAGAGAGAGGAGGAAGAGAGAGGAGGAAGAGAGATGGGGAAGACAGAGGAGGAAGAGAGCGGTGGAAGACAGAGGAAGAGGAGAGAGGAGGAGGAGAGAGGAGGAAGAGAGAGGAGGAAGAGAGAGGAGGAAGAGGGAGGAGGAAGAGAGAGGAGGAGGAGAGAGGTGGAAGAGAGAGGAAGAGGAGAGAGAAGGAATAGAGAGGAGGAAGTGAGAGGAGGAAGAGACAGGAGGAAGAGAGATGAGGAAGAGAAAGGAAGAGGAGAGTGGAGGAAGAGAGAGGAGGATGAGAGAGGAGGAGGAAGAGAGAGGAGGAAGAGAGAGGAGGAGGAGAGCGGTGTAAGAGAGGGGAGGAAGAGAGAGGAAGAGGAGAGAGGAGGAAGAGAGAGGAGGGAGAGAGGTGGAAGAGAGAGGAGGAGGAGAGGAGGAAGAGAGAGGAGGAAGAGAGAGCAGGAAGAGAGAGGAGGAAGAGAGAGGAGGAGGAGAGAGTGTAGGAGACAGGAGGAAGAGAGAGGTGAAGGAGAGAGGAGGTAGAGAGAGGAGGAAGACAGAGGAGGAAGAGAGAGGAGGAAGAGAGAGTAAGAGGAGAGAGGAGGAGGAGAGAGGTGGAAGAGAGAGGAAGAGGAGAGAGGTGGAGGAGAGAGCAAGAAGAGAGATGAGGAAGAGAGAGGAGGAAGAGAGAGGAGGAAGAGAGAGGAGGAGGAGAGATGAGGAAGAGAGAGGAGGATGAGATAGGAGGAAGAGAGAGAGGGAAGAGAGAGGAGGAAGAGAGAGGATGAGGAGAGAGGAGGAACAGAAAGGAGGAAAAGAGAGGAGGAAGAAGAGAGAGGAGGAATAGAGAGGAAGAGGAGAGGGGAGGAAGAGAGAGGAGGAAGAGAGAGAAGGAAGAGAAGAGTAAGAGAGAGCAGGAATAGAGAGGAGGAAGAGAGAGGAGAAAGAGACAGGAGGAAGAGAGAGGAGGAAGAGAGAGGAGGATGAGAGAGGAGGAGGAGAGAGGAGGAAGAGAGAGGAGGAAGAGAGAGGAGGAATAGAGAGGAAGAGGAGAGAGGAGGAAGAGAGTGGAGGAGGAGAGAGGTGGAAGAGAGAGGAGGAAGAGAGAGGAGGAAGAGAGATGAGGAACACAGAGGAGGAAGAGAGCGGAGGAAGACAGAGGAAGAGGAGAGAGGAGGATGAGAGATGAGGAAGAGAGAAGAGGAAGAGAGAGGAGGAAGAGAGAGGAGGAAGAGAGAGGAGGAAGAGAGAGGTGGAAGAGAGAGGAAGAGGAGAGAGGTGGAGGAGAGAGGAAGAAGAAGAGATGAGGAAGAGAGATGAGGAAGAGAGAGGAGTAAGAGAGAGGAGGAGGAGAGATGAGGAAGAGAGAGGAGGAAGAGATAGGAGGAAGAG
Organism: Strix occidentalis; assembly: GCA_030819815.1. Classification (NCBI taxonomy): domain Eukaryota; kingdom Metazoa; phylum Chordata; class Aves; order Strigiformes; family Strigidae; genus Strix; species Strix occidentalis. The sequence goes on along the minus strand of JASWHU010000245.1, from coordinate 55,771 downwards.
AGAGAGGGAAGAGAGAGGAGGAAGAGAGAGGATGAGGAGAGAGTAGGAAGAGAAAGGAGGAAAAGAGAGGAGGAAGAAGAGAGAGGAGGAATAGAGAGGAAGAGGAGAGAGGAGGAAGAGAGAGGAGGAAGAGAGAGGAGAAAGAGACAGGAGGAAGAGAGAGGAGGAAGAGAGAGGAGGATGAGAGAGGAGGAGGAGAGAGGAGGAAGAGAGAGGAGGAAGAGAGAGGAGGAATAGAGAGGAAGAGGAGAGAGGAGGAAGAGAGTGGAGGAGGAGAGAGGTGGAAGAGAGAGGAGGAAGAGAGAGGAGGAAGAGAGATGAGGAACACAGAGGAGGAAGAGAGAGGAGGAGGAGAGAGGTGGAAGAGAGAGGAAGAGGAGAGAGGTGGAGGAGAGAGGAAGAAGAGAGATGAGGAAGAGAGATGAGGAAGAGAGAGGAGATAGAGAGAGGAGGAGAGATGAGGAAGAGAGAGGAGGAAGAGATAGGAGGAAGAGAGAGAGGGAAGAGGGAGGAGGAAGAGAGAGGATGAGGAGAGAGGAGGAATAGAAAGGAGGAAAAGAGAGGAGGAAGAAGAGAGAGGAGGAATAGAGGGGAAGAGGAGAGGGGAGGAAGAGAGAGGAGGAAGAGAGAGCAGGAAGAGAAGAGGAAGAGAGAGTAGGAATAGAGAGGAGGAAGAGAGAGGAGAAAGAGACAGGAGGAAGAGAGAGGAGGAAGAGAGAGGAGGATGAGAGAGGAGGAGGAGAGAGGAGGAAGAGAGAGGAGGAAGAGAGAGAGGAGGAATAGAGAGGAAGAGGAGAGAGGAGGATGAGAGTGGAGGAGGAGAGAGGTGGAAGAGAGAGGAGGAAGAGAGAGGAGGAAGAGAGATGAGGAACACAGAGGAGGAAGAGAGCGGAGGAAGACAGAGGAAGAGGAGAGAGGAGGATGAGAGAGGAGGAAGAAAGAAGAGGAAGAGAGAGGAGGAAGAGAGAGGAGGAAGAGAGATGAGGAAGAGAGAGGACGAAGAGAGAGGAGGAAGAGAGAGGAGGAGGAGAGAGGAGGAAGAGAGAGGAGGAAGAGATAGGAGGAAGAGAGAGGAGGAAGAGAGAGAAGGAAGAGAGAGGATGAGGAGAGAGGAGGAAGAGAAAGGAGGAAAAGAGAGGAGGAAGAGAGAGCAGGAATAGAGAGGAGGAAGAGAGAGGAGAAAGAGACAGGAGGAAGAGAGAGGAGGAAGAGAGAGGAGGAATAGAGAGGAAGAGGAGGGAGGAGGAAGAGAGAGGAGGAGAAGAGAGGTGGAAGAGGGAGGAGGCAGAGAGAGGAGGAGGAGAGAGGTGGAAGAGAGAGGAGGAAGAGAGAGGAGGAAGAGAGATGGGGAAGACAGAGGAGGAAGAGAGCGGTGGAAGACAGAGGAAGAGGAGAGAGGAGGAGGAGAGAGGAGGAAGAGAGAGGAGGAAGAGAGAGGAGGAAGAGGGAGGAGGAAGAGAGAGGAGGAGGAGAGAGGTGGAAGAGAGAGGAAGAGGAGAGAGAAGGAATAGAGAGGAGGATGTGAGAGGAGGAAGAGACAGGAGGAAGAGAGATGAGGAAGAGAAAGGAAGAGGAGAGTGGAGGAAGAGAGAGGAGGATGAGAGAGGAGGAGGAAGAGAGAGGAGGAAGAGAGAGGAGGAGGAGAGCGGTGTAAGAGAGGGGAGGAAGAGAGAGGAAGAGGAGAGAGGAGGAAGAGAGAGGAGGGAGAGAGGTGGAAGAGAGAGGAGGAGGAGAGGAGGAAGAGAGAGGAGGAAGAGAGAGCAGGAAGAGAGAGGAGGAAGAGAGAGGAGGAGGAGAGAGTGTAGGAGACAGGAGGAAGAGAGAGGTGAAGGAGAGAGGAGGAAGAGAGAGGAGGAAGACAGAGGAGGAAGAGAGAGGAGGAAGAGAGAGTAAGAGGAGAGAGGAGGAGGAGAGAGGTGGAAGAGAGAGGAAGAGGAGAGTGGTGGAGGAGAGAGGAAGAAGAGAGATGAGGAAGAGAGAGGAGGAAGAGAGAGGAGGAAGAGAGAGGAGGAGGAGAGATGAGGAAGAGAGAGGAGGAAGAGATAGGAGGAAGAGAGAGAGGGAAGAGAGAGGAGGAAGAGAGAGGATGAGGAGAGAGGAGGAAGAGAAAGGAGGAAAAGAGAGGAGGAAGAAGAGAGAGGAGGAATAGAGAGGAAGAGGAGAGGGGAGGAAGAGAGAGGAGGAAGAGAGAGAAGGAAGAGAAGAGTAAGAGAGAGCAGGAATAGAGAGGAGGAAGAGAGAGGAGAAAGAGACAGGAGGAAGAGAGAGGAGGAAGAGAGAGGAGGATGAGAGAGGAGGAGGAGAGAGGAGGAAGAGAGAGGAGGAAGAGAGAGGAGGAATAGAGAGGAAGAGGAGAGAGGAGGAAGAGAGTGGAGGAGGAGAGAGGTGGAAGAGAGAGGAGGAAGAGAGAGGAGGAAGAGAGATGAGGAACACAGAGGAGGAAGAGAGCGGAGGAAGACAGAGGAAGAGGAGAGAGGAGGATGAGAGAGGAGGAAGAGAGAAGAGGAAGAGAGAGGAGGAAGAGAGAGGAGGAAGAGAGAGGAAGAAGAGAGATGAGGAAGAGAGAGGAGGAAGAGAGAGGAGGAAGAGAGAGGAGGAGGAGAGAGGAGGAAGAGAGAGGAGGAAGAGATAGGAGGAAGAGAGAGGAGGAAGAGAGAGGAGGAGGAGAGAGGAGGAAGAGAGAGGAGGAAGAGAGAGGAGGAATAGAGAGGAAGAGGAGAGAGGAGGAAGAGAGAGAAGGAGGAGAGTGGTGGAAGAGGGCGGAGGCTGAGAGAGGAGGAGGAGAGAGGTGGAAGAGAGAGGAGGAAGAGAGAGGATGAGGAGAGAGGAGGAAGAGAATGGAGGAAAAGAGAGGAGGAAGAGAGAGCAGGAATAGAGAGGAGGAAGAGAGAGGAGAAAGAGACAGGAGGAAGAGAGAGGAAGAGGAGAGAGGAGGAAGAGAGAGGAGGAGGAGAGAGGTGGAAGAGAAAGGAGGAAGAGAGAGGAGGAAGAGAGATGAGGAAGACAGAGGAGAAAGAGAGCGGAGGAAGACAGAGGAAGAGGAGAGAGGAGGATGAGAGAGGAGGAAGAGAGAAGAGGAAGAGAGAGGAGGAAGAGAGAGGAGGAAGAGATATGAGGAAGAGAGAGGACGAAGAGAGAGGAGGAAGAGAGAGGAGGAGGAGAGAGGAGGAAGAGAGAGGAGGAGGAGAGAGGAGGAAGAGAGAGGAGGAAGAGAGAGGAGGAATAGAGAGGAAGAGGAGAGAGGAGGAAGAGAGAGGAGGAGGAGAGTGGTGGAAGAGGGCGGAGGCTGAGAGAGGAGGAGGAGAGAGGTGGAAGAGAGAGGAGGAAGAGAGAGGATGAGGAGAGAGGAGGAAGAGAAAGGAGGAAAAGAGAGGAGGAAGAGAGAGCAGGAATAGAGAGGAGGAAGAGAGAGGAGAAAGAGACAGGAGGAAGAGAGAGGAAGAGGAGAGAGGAGGAAGACAGAGGAGGAAGAGAGCGGAGGAAGACAGAGGAAGAGGAGAGAGGAGGAGGAGAGAGGAGGAAGAGAGAAGAGGAAGAGAGAGGAGGAAGAGAGAGGAGGAAGAGGGCGGAGGAAGAGAGAGGAGGAGGAGAGAGGTGGAAGAGAGAGGAAGAGGAGAGAGAAGGAATAGAGAGGAGGAAGAGAGAGGAGGAAGAGACAGGAGGAAGAGAGATGAGGAAGAGAGAGGAGGAGGAGAGAGTGTAGGAGACAGGAGGAAGAGAGAGGTGAAGGAGAGAGGAGGAAGAGAGAGGAGGAAGACAGAGGAGGAAGAGAGAGGAGGAAGAGAGAGTAAGAGGAGAGAGGAGGAGGAGAGAGGTGGAAGAGAGAGGAAGAGGAGAGAGGTGGAGGAGAGAGGAAGAAGAGAGATGAGGAAGAGAGATGAGGAAGAGAGAGGAGGAAGAGAGAGGAGGAGGAGAGATGAGGAAGAGAGAGGAGGAAGAGATAGGAGGAAGAGAGAGAGGGAAGAGAGAGGAGGAAGAGAGAGGATGAGGAGAGAGGAGGAAGAGAAAGGAGGAAAAGAGAGGAGGAAGAAGAGAGAGGAGGAATAGAGAGGAAGAGGAGAGGGGAGGAAGAGAGAGGAGGAAGAGAGAGAAGGAAGAGAAGAGTAAGAGAGAGCAGGAATAGAGAGGAGGAAGAGAGAGGAGAAAGAGACAGGAGGAAGAGAGAGGAGGAAGAGAGAGGAAGAAGAGAGAGGAGGAGGAGAGAGTGTAGGAGACAGGAGGAAGAGAGAGGTGAAGGAGAGAGGAGGAAGAGAGAGGATGAAGACAGAGGAGGAAGAGAGAGGAGGAAGAGAGAGTAAGAGGAGAGAGGAGGAGGAGAGAGGTGGAAGAGAGAGGAAGAGGAGAGAGGTGGAGGAGAGAGGAAGAAGAGAGATGAGGAAGAGAGATGAGGAAGAGAGAGGAGGAAGAGAGAGGAGGAGAGATGAGGAAGAGAGAGGAGGAAGAGATAGGAGGAAGAGAGAGAGGGAAGAGAGAGGAGGAACAGAGAGGATGAGGAGAGAGGGGGAAGAGAAAGGAGGAAAAGAGAGGAGGAAGAAGAGAGAGGAGGAATAGAGAGGAAGAGGAGAGGGGAGGAAGAGAGAGGAGGAAGAGAGAGAAGGAAGAGAAGAGTAAGAGAGAGCAGGAATAGAGAGGAGGAAGAGAGAGGAGAAAGAGACATTAGGAAGAGAGAGGAGGAAGAGAGAGGAGGATGAGAGAGGAGGAGGAGAGAGGAGGAAGAGAGAGGAGGAAGAGAGAGGAGGAATAGAGAGGAAGAGGAGAGAGGAGGAGGAGAGTGGAGGAGGAGAGAGGTGGAAGAGAGAGGAGGAAGAGAGAGGAGGAAGAGAGAGGAGGAAGAGGGAGGAGGAAGAGAGAGGAGGAGGAGAGAGGTGGAAGAGAGAGGAAGAGGAGAGAGAAGGAATAGAGAGGAGGAAGTGAGAGGAGGAAGAGACAGGAGGAAGAGAGATGAGGAAGAGAAAGGAAGAGGAGAGTGGAGGAAGAGAGAGGAGGATGAGAGAGGAGGAGGAAGAGAGAGGAGGAAGAGAGAGGAGGAGGAGAGCGGTGTAAGAGAGGGGAGGAAGAGAGAGGAAGAGGAGAGAGGAGGAAGAGAGAGGAGGGAGAGAGGTGGAAGAGAGAGGAGGAGGAGAGGAGGAAGAGAGAGGAGGAAGAGAGAGCAGGAAGAGAGAGGAGGAAGAGAGAGGAGGAGGAGAGAGTGTAGGAGACAGGAGGAAGAGAGAGGTGAAGGAGAGAGGAGGAAGAGAGAGGAGGAAGACAGAGGAGGAAGAGAGAGGAGGAAGAGAGAGTAAGAGGAGAGAGGAGGAGGAGAGAGGTGGAAGAGAGAGGAAGAGGAGAGAGGTGGAGGAGAGAGGAAGAAGAGAGATGAGGAAGAGAGAGGAGGAAGAGAGAGGAGGAAGAGAGAGGAGGAGGAGAGATGAGGAAGAGAGAGGAGGAAGAGATAGGAGGAAGAGAGAGAGGGAAGAGAGAGGAGGAAGAGAGAGGATGAGGAGAGAGGAGGAAGAGAAAGGAGGAAAAGAGAGGAGGAAGAAGAGAGAGGAGGAATAGAGAGGAAGAGGAGAGGGGAGGAAGAGAGAGGAGGAAGAGAGAGAAGGAAGAGAAGAGTAAGAGAGAGCAGGAATAGAGAGGAGGAAGAGAGAGGAGAAAGAGACAGGAGGAAGAGAGAGGAGGAAGAGAGAGGAGGATGAGAGAGGAGGAGGAGAGAGGAGGAAGAGAGAGGAGGAAGAGAGAGGAGGAATAGAGAGGAAGAGGAGAGAGGAGGAAGAGAGTGGAGGAGGAGAGAGGTGGAAGAGAGAGGAGGAAGAGAGAGGAGGAAGAGAGATGAGGAACACAGAGGAGGAAGAGAGCGGAGGAAGACAGAGGAAGAGGAGAGAGGAGGATGAGAGAGGAGGAAGAGAGAAGAGGAAGAGAGAGGAGGAAGAGAGAGGAGGAAGAGAGAGGAAGAAGAGAGATGAGGAAGAGAGAGGAGGAAGAGAGAGGAGGAAGAGAGAGGAGGAGGAGAGAGGAGGAAGAGAGAGGAGGAAGAGATAGGAGGAAGAGAGAGGAGGAAGAGAGAGGAGGAGGAGAGAGGAGGAAGAGAGAGGAGGAAGAGAGAGGAGGAATAGAGAGGAAGAGGAGAGAGGAGGAAGAGAGAGAAGGAGGAGAGTGGTGGAAGAGGGCGGAGGCTGAGAGAGGAGGAGGAGAGAGGTGGAAGAGAGAGGAGGAAGAGAGAGGATGAGGAGAGAGGAGGAAGAGAATGGAGGAAAAGAGAGGAGGAAGAGAGAGCAGGAATAGAGAGGAGGAAGAGAGAGGAGAAAGAGACAGGAGGAAGAGAGAGGAAGAGGAGAGAGGAGGAAGAGAGAGGAGGAGGAGAGAGGTGGAAGAGAAAGGAGGAAGAGAGAGGAGGAAGAGAGATGAGGAAGAGAGAGGAGGAAGAGAGCGGAGGAAGACAGAGGAAGAGGAGAGAGGAGGAGGAGAGAGGAGGAAGAGAGAAGAGGAAGAGAGAGGAGGAAGAGAGAGGAGGAAGAGGGCGGAGGAAGAGAGAGGAGGAGGAGAGAGGTGGAAGAGAGAGGAAGAGGAGAGAGAAGGAATAGAGAGGAGGAAGAGAGAGGAGGAAGAGACAGGAGGAAGAGAGAGGAGGAAGAGAGAGGAGGATGAGAGAGGAGGAGGAGAGAGGAGGAAGAGAGAGGAGGAAGAGAGAGAGGAGGAATAGAGAGGAAGAGGAGAGAGGAGGAAGAGAGTGGAGGAGGAGAGAGGTGGAAGAGAGAGGAGGAAGAGAGAGGAGGAAGAGAGATGAGGAACACAGAGGAGAAAGAGAGCGGAGGAAGACAGAGGAAGAGGAGAGAGGAGGATGAGAGAGGAGGAAGAGAGAAGAGGAAGAGAGAGGAGGAAGAGAGAGGAGGAAGAGATATGAGGAAGAGAGAGGACGAAGAGAGAGGAGGAAGAGAGAGGAGGAGGAGAGAGGAGGAAGAGAGAGGAGGAGGAGAGAGGAGGAAGAGAGAGGAGGAAGAGAGAGGAGGAATAGAGAGGAAGAGGAGAGAGGAGGAAGAGAGAGGAGGAGGAGAGTGGTGGAAGAGGGCGGAGGCTGAGAGAGGAGGAGGAGAGAGGTGGAAGAGAGAGGAGGAAGAGAGAGGATGAGGAGAGAGGAGGAAGAGAAAGGAGGAAAAGAGAGGAGGAAGAGAGAGCAGGAATAGAGAGGAGGAAGAGAGAGGAGAAAGAGACAGGAGGAAGAGAGAGGAAGAGGAGAGAGGAGGAAGACAGAGGAGGAAGAGAGCGGAGGAAGACAGAGGAAGAGGAGAGAGGAGGAGGAGAGAGGAGGAAGAGAGAAGAGGAAGAGAGAGGACGAAGAGAGAGGAGGAAGAGGGCGGAGGAAGAGAGAGGAGGAGGAGAGAGGTGGAAGAGAGAGGAAGAGGAGAGAGAAGGAATAGAGAGGAGGAAGAGAGAGGAGGAAGAGACAGGAGGAAGAGAGATGAGGAAGAGAGAGGAGGAGGAGAGAGTGTAGGAGACAGGAGGAAGAGAGAGGTGAAGGAGAGAGGAGGAAGAGAGAGGAGGAAGACAGAGGAGGAAGAGAGAGGAGGAAGAGAGAGTAAGAGGAGAGAGAAGGAGGAGAGAGGTGGAAGAGAGAGGAAGAGGAGAGAGGTGGAGGAGAGAGGAAGAAGAGAGATGAGGAAGAGAGATGAGGAAGAGAGAGGAGGAAGAGAGAGGAGGAGGAGAGATGAGGAAGAGAGAGGAGGAAGAGATAGGAGGAAGAGAGAGAGGGAAGAGAGAGGAGGAAGAGAGAGGATGAGGAGAGAGGAGGAAGAGAAAGGAGGAAAAGAGAGGAGGAAGAAGAGAGAGGAGGAATAGAGAGGAAGAGGAGAGGGGAGGAAGAGAGAGGAGGAAGAGAGAGAAGGAAGAGAAGAGTAAGAGAGAGCAGGAATAGAGAGGAGGAAGAGAGAGGAGAAAGAGACAGGAGGAAGAGAGAGGAGGAAGAGAGAGGAAGAAGAGAGAGGAGGAGGAGAGAGTGTAGGAGACAGGAGGAAGAGAGAGGTGAAGGAGAGAGGAGGAAGAGAGAGGATGAAGACAGAGGAGGAAGAGAGAGGAGGAAGAGAGAGTAAGAGGAGAGAGGAGGAGGAGAGAGGTGGAAGAGAGAGGAAGAGGAGAGAGGTGGAGGAGAGAGGAAGAAGAGAGATGAGGAAGAGAGATGAGGAAGAGAGAGGAGGAAGAGAGAGGAGGAGAGATGAGGAAGAGAGAGGAGGAAGAGATAGGAGGAAGAGAGAGAGGGAAGAGAGAGGAGGAACAGAGAGGATGAGGAGAGAGGGGGAAGAGAAAGGAGGAAAAGAGAGGAGGAAGAAGAGAGAGGAGGAATAGAGAGGAAGAGGAGAGGGGAGGAAGAGAGAGGAGGAAGAGAGAGAAGGAAGAGAAGAGTAAGAGAGAGCAGGAATAGAGAGGAGGAAGAGAGAGGAGAAAGAGACATTAGGAAGAGAGAGGAGGAAGAGAGAGGAGGATGAGAGAGGAGGAGGAGAGAGGAGGAAGAGAGAGGAGGAAGAGAGAGGAGGAATAGAGAGGAAGAGGAGAGAGGAGGAGGAGAGTGGAGGAGGAGAGAGGTGGAAGAGAGAGGAGGAAGAGAGAGGAGGAAGAGAGATGAGGAACACAGAGGAGGAAGAGAGCGGAGGAAGACAGAGGAAGAGGAGAGAGGAGGATGAGAGATGAGGAAGAGAGAAGAGGAAGAGAGAGGAGGAAGAGAGAGGAGGAAGAGAGAGGAGGAAGAGAGAGGTGGAAGAGAGAGGAAGAGGAGAGAGGTGGAGGAGAGAGGAAGAAGAGAGATGAGGAAGAGAGATGAGGAAGAGAGAGGAGTAAGAGAGAGGAGGAGGAGAGATGAGGAAGAGAGAGGAGGAAGAGATAGGAGGAAGAGAGAGAGGGAAGAGACAGGAGGAAGAGAGAGGATGAGGAGAGAGGAGGAAGAGAAAGGAGGAAAAGAGAGGAGGAAGAGAGAGCAGGAATAGAGAGGAGGAAGAGAGAGGAGAAAGAGACAGGAGGAAGAGAGAGGAGGAAGAGAGAGGAGGAATAGAGAGGAAGAGGAGGGAGGAGGAAGAGAGAGGAGGAGAAGAGAGGTGGAAGAGGGAGGAGGCAGAGAGAGGAGGAGGAGAGAGGTGGAAGAGAGAGGAGGAAGAGAGAGGAGGAAGAGAGATGGGGAAGACAGAGGAGGAAGAGAGCGGTGGAAGACAGAGGAAGAGGAGAGAGGAGGAGGAGAGAGGAGGAAGAGAGAGGAGGAAGAGAGAGGAGGAAGAGGGAGGAGGAAGAGAGAGGAGGAGGAGAGAGGTGGAAGAGAGAGGAAGAGGAGAGAGAAGGAATAGAGAGGAGGAAGTGAGAGGAGGAAGAGACAGGAGGAAGAGAGATGAGGAATAGAAAGGAAGAGGAGAGTGGAGGAAGAGAGAGGAGGATGAGAGAGGAGGAGGAAGAGAGAGGAGGAAGAGAGAGGAGGAGGAGAGCGGTGTAAGAGAGGGGAGGAAGAGAGAGGAAGAGGAGAGAGGAGGAAGAGAGAGGAGGGAGAGAGGTGGAAGAGAGAGGAGGAGGAGAGGAGGAAGAGAGAGGAGGAAGAGAGAGCAGGAAGAGAGAGGAGGAAGAGAGAGGAGGAGGAGAGAGTGTAGGAGACAGGAGGAAGAGAGAGGTGAAGGAGAGAGGAGGTAGAGAGAGGAGGAAGACAGAGGAGGAAGAGAGAGGAGGAAGAGAGAGTAAGAGGAGAGAGGAGGAGGAGAGAGGTGGAAGAGAGAGGAAGAGGAGAGAGGTGGAGGAGAGAGGAAGAAGAGAGATGAGGAAGAGAGAGGAGGAAGAGAGAGGAGGAAGAGAGAGGAGGAGGAGAGATGAGGAAGAGAGAGGAGGAAGAGATAGGAGGAAGAGAGAGAGGGAAGAGAGAGGAGGAAGAGAGAGGATGAGGAGAGAGGAGGAAGAGAAAGGAGGAAAAGAGAGGAGGAAGAAGAGAGAGGAGGAATAGAGAGGAAGAGGAGAGGGGAGGAAGAGAGAGGAGGAAGAGAGAGAAGGAAGAGAAGAGTAAGAGAGAGCAGGAATAGAGAGGAGGAAGAGAGAGGAGAAAGAGACAGGAGGAAGAGAGAGGAGGAAGAGAGAGGAGGATGAGAGAGGAGGAGGAGAGAGGAGGAAGAGAGAGGAGGAAGAGAGAGGAGGAATAGAGAGGAAGAGGAGAGAGGAGGAAGAGAGTGGAGGAGGAGAGAGGTGGAAGAGAGAGGAGGAAGAGAGAGGAGGAAGAGAGATGAGGAACACAGAGGAGGAAGAGAGCGGAGGAAGACAGAGGAAGAGGAGAGAGGAGGATGAGAGATGAGGAAGAGAGAAGAGGAAGAGAGAGGAGGAAGAGAGAGGAGGAAGAGAGAGGAGGAAGAGAGAGGTGGAAGAGAGAGGAAGAGGAGAGAGGTGGAGGAGAGAGGAAGAAGAGAGATGAGGAAGAGAGATGAGGAAGAGAGAGGAGTAAGAGAGAGGAGGAGGAGAGATGAGGAAGAGAGAGGAGGAAGAGATAGGAGGAAGAGAGAGAGGGAAGAGAGAGGAGGAAGAGAGAGGATGAGGAGAGAGGAGGAAGAGAAAGGAGGAAAAGAGAGGAGGAAGAAGAGAGAGGAGGAATAGAGAGGAAGAGGAGAGAGGAGGAAGAGAGAGGAGGAAGAGAGAGGAGAAAGAGACAGGAGGAAGAGAGAGGAGGAAGAGAGAGGAGGATGAGAGAGGAGGAGGAGAGAGGAGGAAGAGAGAGGAGGAAGAGAGAGGAGGAATAGAGAGGAAGAGGAGAGAGGAGGAAGAGAGTGGAGGAGGAGAGAGGTGGAAGAGAGAGGAGGAAGAGAGAGGAGGAAGAGAGATGAGGAACACAGAGGAGGAAGAGAGCGGAGGAAGACAGAGGAAGAGGAGAGAGGAGGATGAGAGAGGAGGAAGAGAGAAGAGGAAGAGAGAGGAGGAAGAGAGAGGAGGAAGAGAGAGGAAGAAGAGAGATGAGGAAGAGAGAGGAGGAAGAGAGAGGAGGAAGAGAGAGGAGGAGGAGAGGAGGAAGAGAGAGGAGGAAGAGATAGGAGGAAGAGAGAGAAGGAAGAGAGAGGAGGAGGAGAGAGGAGGAAGAGAGAGGAGGAAGAGAGAGGAGGAATAGAGAGGAAGAGGAGAGAGGAGGAAGAGAGAGAAGGAGGAGAGTGGTGGAAGAGGGCGGAGGCTGAGAGAGGAGGAGGAGAGAGGTGGAAGAGAGAGGAGGAAGAGAGAGGATGAGGAGAGAGGAGGAAGAGAATGGAGGAAAAGAGAGGAGGAAGAGAGAGCAGGAATAGAGAGGAGGAAGAGAGAGGAGAAAGAGACAGGAGGAAGAGAGAGGAAGAGGAGAGAGGAGGAAGAGAGAGGAGGAGGAGAGAGGTGGAAGAGAAAGGAGGAAGAGAGAGGAGGAAGAGAGATGAGGAAGACAGAGGAGGAAGAGAGCGGAGGAAGACAGAGGAAGAGGAGAGAGGAGGAGGAGAGAGGAGGAAGAGAGAAGAGGAAGAGAGAGGAGGAAGAGAGAGGAGGAAGAGGGCGGAGGAAGAGAGAGGAGGAGGAGAGAGGTGGAAGAGAGAGGAAGAGGAGAGAGAAGGAATAGAGAGGAGGAAGAGAGAGGAGGAAGAGACAGGAGGAAGAGAGAGGAGGAAGAGAGAGGAGGATGAGAGAGGAGGAGGAGAGAGGAGGAAGAGAGAGGAGGAAGAGAGAGAGGAGGAATAGAGAGGAAGAGGAGAGAGGAGGAAGAGAGTGGAGGAGGAGAGAGGTGGAAGAGAGAGGAGGAAGAGAGAGGAGGAAGAGAGATGAGGAACACAGAGGAGAAAGAGAGCGGAGGAAGACAGAGGAAGAGGAGAGAGGAGGATGAGAGAGGAGGAAGAGAGAAGAGGAAGAGAGAGGAGGAAGAGAGAGGAGGAAGAGATATGAGGAAGAGAGAGGACGAAGAGAGAGGAGGAAGAGAGAGGAGGAGGAGAGAGGAGGAAGAGAGAGGAGGAGGAGAGAGGAGGAAGAGAGAGGAGGAAGAGAGAGGAGGAATAGAGAGGAAGAGGAGAGAGGAGGAAGAGAGAGGAGGAGGAGAGTGGTGGAAGAGGGCGGAGGCTGAGAGAGGAGGAGGAGAGAGGAGGAAGAGAGAGGAGGAAGAGAGAGCAGGAATAGAGAGGAGGAAGAGAGAGGAGAAAGAGACAGGAGGAAGAGAGAGGAAGAGGAGAGAGGAGGAAGACAGAGGAGGAAGAGAGCGGAGGAAGACAGAGGAAGAGGAGAGAGGAGGAGGAGAGAGGAGGAAGAGAGAAGAGGAAGAGAGAGGAGGAAGAGAGAGGAGAAAGAGACAGGAGGAAGAGAGAGGAGGAAGAGAGAGGAGGATGAGAGAGGGGGAGGAGAGAGGAGGAAGAGAGTGGAGGAGGAGAGAGGTGGAAGAGAGAGGAGGAAGAGAGAGGAGGAAGAGAGATGAGGAACACAGAGGAGAAAGAGAGCGGAGGAAGACAGAGGAAGAGGAGAGAGGAGGATGAGAGAGGAGGAAGAGAGAAGAGGAAGAGAGAGGAGGAAGAGAGAGGAGGAAGAGAGATGAGGAAGAGAGAGGACGAAGAGAGAGGAGGAAGAGAGAGGAGGAGGAGAGAGGAGGAAGAGAGAGGAGGAAGAGATAGGAGGAAGAGAGAGGAGGAAGAGAGAGAAGGAAGAGAGAGGATGAGGAGAGAGGAGGAAGAGAAAGGAGGAAAAGAGAGGAGGAAGAGAGAGCAGGAATAGAGAGGAGGAAGAGAGAGGAGAAAGAGACAGGTGGAAGAGAGAGGAGGAAGAGAGAGGAGGAATAGAGAGGAAGAGGAGAGAGGAGGAAGAGAGGTGAGGAAGACAGAGGAGGAAGAGAGCGGTGGAAGACAGAGGAAGAGGAGAGTGCAGGAGGAGAGAGGAGGAAGAGAGAAGAGGAAGGGAGAGGAGGAAGATAGAGGAGGAAGAGGGAGGAGGAAGAGAGAGGAGGAGGAGAGAGGTGGAAGAGAGAGGAAGAGGAGAGAGAAGGAATAGAGAGGAGGAAGTGAGAGGAGGAAGAGACAGGAGGAAGAGAGATGAGGAAGAGAAAGGAAGAGGAGAGTGGAGGAAGAGAGAGGAGTATGAGAGAGGAGGAGGAAGAGAGAGGAGGAAGAGAGAGGAGGAAGAGAGAGGAGGAGGAGAGCGGTGTAAGAGAGGGGAGGAAGAGAGAGGAAGAGGAGAGAGGAGGAAGAGAGAGGAGGGAGAGAGGTGGAAGAGAGAGGAGGAGGAGAGGATGAAGAGAGAGGAGGAAGAGAGAGGAGGAAGAGAGAGGAGGAAGAGAGAGGAGGATGAGAGAGGAGGAGGAGAGAGGAGGAAGAGAGAGGAGGAAGAGAGAGGAGGAATAGAGAGGAAGAGGAGAGAGGAGGAAGAGAGTGGAGGAGGAGAGAGGTGGAAGAGAAAGGAGGAAGAGAGAGGAGGAAGAGAGATGAGGAACACAGAGGCGGAAGAGAGCGGAGGAAGACAGAGGAAGAGGAGAGAGGAGGATGAGAGAGGAGGAAGAGAGAAGAGGAAGAGAGAGGAGGAAGAGAGAGGAGGAAGAGAGAGGAAGAAGAGAGATGAGGAAGAGAGAGGAGGAAGAGAGAGGAGGAAGAGAGAGGAGGAGGAGAGAGGAGGAAGAGAGAGGAGGAAGAGATAGGAGGAAGAGAGAGGAGCAAGAGAGAGAAGGAAGAGAGAGGATGAGGAGAGAGGAGGAAGAGAAAGGAGGAAAAGAGAGGAGGAAGAGAAAGGAAGAGGAGAGTGGAGGAAGAGAGAGGAGGATGAGAGAGGATGAGGAAGAGAGAGGAGGAAGAGAGAGGAGGAAGAGAGAGGAGGAGGAGAGCGGTGTAAGAGAGGGGAGGAAGATAGAGGAAGAGGAGAGAGTAGGAAGAGAGAGGAGGGAGAGAGGTGGAAGAGAGAGGAGGAGGAGAGGAGGAAGAGAGAGGAGGAAGAGAGAGGAGGAAGAGAGAGGAGGAAGAGAGAGGAGGAGGAGAGAGGAGGAAGAGAAAGGAGGAAAAGAGAGGAGGAAGAAGAGAGAGGAGGAATAGAGAGGAAGAGGAGAGAAGAGGAAGAGAGAGGAGGAAGAGAGAGGAGAAAGAGACAGGAGGAAGAGAGAGGAGGAAGAGAGAGGAGGATGAGAGAGGAGGAGGAGAGAGGAGGAAGAGAGAGGAGGAAGAGAGAGGAGGAATAGAGAGGAAGAGGAGAGAGGAGGAAGAGAGTGGAGGAGGAGAGAGGTGGAAGAGAGAGGAGGAAGAGAGAGGAGGAAGAGAGATGAGGAACACAGAGGAGGAAGAGAGAGGAGGAAGACAGAGGAAGAGGAGAGAGGAGGATTAGAGAGGAGGAAGAGAGAAGAGGAAGAGAGAGGAGGAAGAGAGAGGAGGAAGAGAGAGGAAGAGAGAGAGGAGGAGGAGAGGAGGAAGAGAGAGGAGGAAGAGATAGGAGGAAGAGAGAGAAGGAAGAGAGAGGAGGAGGAGAGAGGAGGAAGAGAGAGGAGGAAGAGAGAGGAGGAATAGAGAGGAAGAGGAGAGAGGAGGAAGAGAGAGAAGGAGGAGAGTGGTGGAGAGGGCGGAGGCTGAGAGAGGAGGAGGAGAGAGGTGGAAGAGAGAGGAGGAAGAGAGAGGATGAGGAGAGAGGAGGAAGAGAATGGAGGAAAAGAGAGGAGGAAGAGAGAGCAGGAATAGAGAGGAGGAAGAGAGAGGAGAAAGAGACAGGAGGAAGAGAGAGGAAGAGGAGAGAGGAGGAAGAGAGAGGAGGAGGAGAGAGGTGGAAGAGAAAGGAGGAAGAGAGAGGAGGAAGAGAGATGAGGAAGACAGAGGAGGAAGAGAGCGGAGGAAGACAGAGGAAGAGGAGAGAGGAGGAGGAGAGAGGAGGAAGAGAGAAGAGGAAGAGAGAGGAGGAAGAGAGAGGAGGAAGAGGGCGGAGGAAGAGAGAGGAGGAGGAGAGAGGTGGAAGAGAGAGGAAGAGGAGAGAGAAGGAATAGAGAGGAGGAAGAGAGAGGAGGAAGAGACAGGAGGAAGAGAGAGGAGGAAGAGAGAGGAGGATGAGAGAGGAGGAGGAGAGAGGAGGAAGAGAGAGGAGGAAGAGAGAGAGGAGGAATAGAGAGGAAGAGGAGAGAGGAGGAAGAGAGTGGAGGAGGAGAGAGGTGGAAGAGAGAGGAGGAAGAGAGAGGAGGAAGAGAGATGAGGAACACAGAGGAGAAAGAGAGCGGAGGAAGACAGAGGAAGAGGAGAGAGGAGGATGAGAGAGGAGGAAGAGAGAAGAGGAAGAGAGAGGAGGAAGAGAGAGGAGGAAGAGATATGAGGAAGAGAGAGGACGAAGAGAGAGGAGGAAGAGAGAGGAGGAGGAGAGAGGAGGAAGAGAGAGGAGGAGGAGAGAGGAGGAAGAGAGAGGAGGAAGAGAGAGGAGGAATAGAGAGGAAGAGGAGAGAGGAGGAAGAGAGAGGAGGAGGAGAGTGGTGGAAGAGGGGCGGAGGCTGAGAGAGGAGGAGGAGAGAGGAGAAGAGAGAGGAGGAAGAGAGAGCAGGAATAGAGAGGAGGAAGAGAGAGGAGAAAGAGACAGGAGGAAGAGAGAGGAAGAGGAGAGAGGAGGAAGACAGAGGAGGAAGAGAGCGGAGGAAGACAGAGGAAGAGGAGAGAGGAGGAGGAGAGAGGAGGAAGAGAGAAGAGGAAGAGAGAGGAGGAAGAGAGAGGAGAAAGAGACAGGAGGAAGAGAGAGGAGGAAGAGAGAGGAGGATGAGAGAGGGGGAGGAGAGAGGAGGAAGAGAGTGGAGGAGGAGAGAGGTGGAAGAGAGAGGAGGAAGAGAGAGGAGGAAGAGAGATGAGGAACACAGAGGAGAAAGAGAGCGGAGGAAGACAGAGGAAGAGGAGAGAGGAGGATGAGAGAGGAGGAAGAGAGAAGAGGAAGAGAGAGGAGGAAGAGAGAGGAGGAAGAGAGATGAGGAAGAGAGAGGACGAAGAGAGAGGAGGAAGAGAGAGGAGGAGGAGAGAGGAGGAAGAGAGAGGAGGAAGAGATAGGAGGAAGAGAGAGGAGGAAGAGAGAGAAGGAAGAGAGAGGATGAGGAGAGAGGAGGAAGAGAAAGGAGGAAAAGAGAGGAGGAAGAGAGAGCAGGAATAGAGAGGAGGAAGAGAGAGGAGAAAGAGACAGGTGGAAGAGAGAGGAGGAAGAGAGAGGAGGAATAGAGAGGAAGAGGAGAGAGGAGGAAGAGAGGTGAGGAAGACAGAGGAGAAGAGAGCGGTGGAAGACAGAGGAAGAGGAGAGTGCAGGAGGAGAGAGGAGGAAGAGAGAAGAGGAAGGGAGAGGAGGAAGATAGAGGAGGAAGAGGGAGGAGGAAGAGAGAGGAGGAGGAGAGAGGTGGAAGAGAGAGGAAGAGGAGAGAGAAGGAATAGAGAGGAGGAAGTGAGAGGAGGAAGAGACAGGAGGAAGAGAGATGAGGAAGAGAAAGGAAGAGGAGAGTGGAGGAAGAGAGAGGAGTATGAGAGAGGAGGAGGAAGAGAGAGGAGGAAGAGAGAGGAGGAAGAGAGAGGAGGAGGAGAGCGGTGTAAGAGAGGGGAGGAAGAGAGAGGAAGAGGAGAGAGGAGGAAGAGAGAGGAGGGAGAGAGGTGGAAGAGAGAGGAGGAGGAGAGGATGAAGAGAGAGGAGGAAGAGAGAGGAGGAAGAGAGAGGAGGAAGAGAGAGGAGGATGAGAGAGGAGGAGGAGAGAGGAGGAAGAGAGAGGAGGAAGAGAGAGGAGGAATAGAGAGGAAGAGGAGAGAGGAGGAAGAGAGTGGAGGAGGAGAGAGGTGGAAGAGAAAGGAGGAAGAGAGAGGAGGAAGAGAGATGAGGAACACAGAGGCGGAAGAGAGCGGAGGAAGACAGAGGAAGAGGAGAGAGGAGGATGAGAGAGGAGGAAGAGAGAAGAGGAAGAGAGAGGAGGAAGAGAGAGGAGGAAGAGAGAGGAAGAAGAGAGATGAGGAAGAGAGAGGAGGAAGAGAGAGGAGGAAGAGAGAGGAGGAGGAGAGAGGAGGAAGAGAGAGGAGGAAGAGATAGGAGGAAGAGAGAGGAGCAAGAGAGAGAAGGAAGAGAGAGGATGAGGAGAGAGGAGGAAGAGAAAGGAGGAAAAGAGAGGAGGAAGAGAAAGGAAGAGGAGAGTGGAGGAAGAGAGAGGAGGATGAGAGAGGATGAGGAAGAGAGAGGAGGAAGAGAGAGGAGGAAGAGAGAGGAGGAGGAGAGCGGTGTAAGAGAGGGGAGGAAGATAGAGGAAGAGGAGAGAGTAGGAAGAGAGAGGAGGGAGAGAGGTGGAAGAGAGAGGAGGAGGAGAGGAGGAAGAGAGAGGAGGAAGAGAGAGGAGGAAGAGAGAGGAGGAAGAGAGAGGAGGAGGAGAGAGGAGGAAGAGAAAGGAGGAAAAGAGAGGAGGAAGAAGAGAGAGGAGGAATAGAGAGGAAGAGGAGAGAAGAGGAAGAGAGAGGAGGAAGAGAGAGGAGAAAGAGACAGGAGGAAGAGAGAGGAGGAAGAGAGAGGAGGATGAGAGAGGAGGAGGAGAGAGGAGGAAGAGAGAGGAGGAAGAGAGAGGAGGAATAGAGAGGAAGAGGAGAGAGGAGGAAGAGAGTGGAGGAGGAGAGAGGTGGAAGAGAGAGGAGGAAGAGAGAGGAGGAAGAGAGATGAGGAACACAGAGGAGGAAGAGAGAGGAGGAAGACAGAGGAAGAGGAGAGAGGAGGATTAGAGAGGAGGAAGAGAGAAGAGGAAGAGAGAGGAGGAAGAGAGAGGAGGAAGAGAGAGGAAGAAGAGAGATGAGGAAGAGAGAGGAGGAAGAGAGAGGAGGAAGAGAGAGGAGGAGGAGAGAGGAGGAAGAGAGAGGAGGAAGAGATAGGAGGAAGAGAGAGGAGGAAGAGAGAGAAGGAAGAGAGAGGATGAGGAGAGAGGAGGAAGAGAAAGGAGGAAAAGAGAGGAGGAAGAGAAAGGAAGAGGAGAGTGGAGGAAGAGAGAGGAGGATGAGAGAGGAGGAGGAAGAGAGAGGAGGAAGAGAGAGGAGGAAGAGAGAGGAGGAGGAGAGCGGTGTAAGAGAGGGGAGGAAGAGAGAGGAAGAGGAGAGAGGAGGAAGAGAGAGGAGGGAGAGAGGTGGAAGAGAGAGGAGGAGGAGAGGAGGAAGAGAGAGGAGGAAAAGAGAGGAGGAAGAAGAGAGAGGAGGAATAGAGAGGAAGAGGAGAGAAGAGGAAGAGAGAGGAGGAAGAGAGAGGAGAAAGAGACAGGAGGAAGAGAGAGGAGGAAGAGAGAGGAGGATGAGATAGGGGGAGGAGAGAGGAGGAAGAGAGAGGAGGAAGAGAGAGGAGGAATAGAGAGGAAGAGGAGAGAGGAGGAAGAGAGTGGAGGAGGAGAGAGGTGGAAGAGAGAGGAGGAAGAGAGAGGAGGAAGAGAGATGAGGAACACAGAGGAGGAAGAGAGAGGAGGAAGACAGAGGAAGAGGAGAGAGGAGGATGAGAGAGGAGGAAGAGAGAAGAGGAAGAGAGATGAGGAAGAGAGAGGAGGAAGAGAGAGGAGGAAGAGAGAGGAGGAGGAGAGAGGAGGAAGAGAGAGGATGAGGAGAGAGGAGGAAGAGAAAGGAGGAAAAGAGAGGAGGAAGAGAGAGCAGGAATAGAGAGGAGGAAGAGAGAGGAGAAAGAGAGAGGAGGAATAGAGAGGAAGAGGAGGGAGGAGGAAGAGAGAGGAGGAGAAGAGAGGTGGAAGAGGGAGGAGGCAGAGAGAGGAGGAGGAGAGAGGTGGAAGAGAGAGGAGGAAGAGAGAGGAGGAAGAGAGATGGGGAAGACAGAAGCGGAAGAGAGCGTTGGAAGACAGAGGAAGAGGAGAGAGGAGGAGGAGAGAGGAGGAAGAGAGAAGAGGAAGAGAGAGGAGGAAGAGAGAGGAGGAAGAGGGAGGAGGAAGAGAGAGGAGGAGGAGAGAGGTGGAAGAGAGAGGAAGAGGAGAGAGAAGGAATAGAGAGGAGGAAGTGAGAGGAGGAAGAGACAGGAGGAAGAGAGATGAGGAAGAGAAAGGAAGAGGAGAGTGGAGGAAGAGAGAGGAGGATGAGAGAGGAGGAGGAAGAGAGAGGAGGAAGAGAGAGAAGGAAGAGAGAGGAGGAGGAGAGCGGTGTAAGAGAGGGGAGGAAGAGAGAGGAAGAGGAGAGAGGAGGAAGAGAGAGGAGGGAGAGAGGTGGAAGAGAGAGGAGGAGGAGAGGAGGAAGAGAGAGGAGGAAGAGAGAGGAGGAAGAGAGAGGAGGAAGAGAGAGGAGGAGGAGAGAGTGTAGGAGACAGGAGGAAGAGAGTGGTGAAGGAGAGAGGAGGAAGAGAGAGGAGGAAGACAGAGGAGGAAGAGAGAGGAGGAAGAGAGTGTAAGAGCAGAGAGGAGGAGGAGAGAGGTGGAAGAGAGAGGAAGAGGAGAGAGGTGGAGGAGAGAGGAAGAAGAGAGATGAGGAAGAGAGAAGAGGAAGAGAGAGGAGGAAGAGAGAGGAGGAGGAGAGATGAGGAAGAGAGAGGAGGAAGAGATAGGAGGAAGAGAGAGAGGGAAGAGAGAGGAGGAAGAGAGAGGATGAGGAGAGAGGAGGAAGAGAAAGGAGGAAAAGAGAGGAGGAAGAAGAGAGAGGAGGAATAGAGAGGAAGAGGAGAGGGGAGGAAGAGAGAGGAGGAAGAGAGAGAAGGAAGAGAAGAGTAAGAGAGAGCAGGAATAGAGAGGAGGAAGAGAGAGGAGAAAGAGACAGGAGGAAGAGAGAGGAGGAAGAGAGAGGAGGATGAGAGAGGAGGAGGAGAGAGGAGGAAGAGAGAGGAGGAAGAGAGAGGAGGAATAGAGAGGAAGAGGAGAGAGGAGGAAGAGAGTGGAGGAGGAGAGAGGTGGAAGAGAGAGGAGGAAGAGAGAGGAGGAAGAGAGATGAGGAACACAGAGGAGGAAGAGAGCGGAGGAAGACAGAGGAAGAGGAGAGAGGAGGATTAGAGATGAGGAAGAGAGAAGAGGAAGAGAGAGGAGGGAGAGAGAGGAGGAAGAGAGAGGAGGAAGAGAGAGGTGGAAGAGAGAGGAAGAGGAGAGAGGTGGAGGAGAGAGGAAGAAGAGAGATGAGGAAGAGAGATGAGGAAGAGAGAGGAGTAAGAGAGAGGAGGAGGAGAGATGAGGAAGAGAGAGGAGGAAGAGATAGGAGGAAGAGAGAGAGGGAAGAGAGAGGAGGAAGAGAGAGGATGAGGAGAGAGGAGGAAGAGAAAGAAGGAAAAGAGAGGAGGAAGAAGAGAGAGGAGGAATAGAGAGGAAGAGGAGATAGGAGGAAGAGAGAGGAGGAAGAGAGCGGAGAAAGAGACAGGAGGAAGAGAGAGGAGGAAGAGAGAGGAGGATGAGAGACGAGGAGGAGAGAGGAGGAAGAGAGAGGAGGAAGAGAGAGGAGGAATAGAGAGGAAGAGGAGAGAGGAGGAAGAGAGTGGAGGAGGAGATAGGTGGAAGAGAGAGGAGGAAGAGAGAGGAGGAAGAGAGATGAGGAACACAGAGGAGGAAGAGAGCGGAGGAAGACAGAGGAAGAGGAGAGAGGAGGATGAGAGAGGAGGAAGAGAGAAGAGGAAGAGAGAGGAGGAAGAGAGAGGAAGAAGAGAGAGGAAGAAGAGAGATGAGGAAGAGAGAGGAGGAAGAGAGAGGAGGAAGAGAGAGGAGGAGGAGAGAGGAGGAAGAGAGAGGAGGAAGAGATAGGAGGAAGAGAGAGGAGGAAGAGAGAGGAGGAGGAGAGAGGAGGAAGAGAGAGGAGGAAGAGAGAGGAGGAATAGAGAGGAAGAGGAGAGAGGAGGAAGAGAGAGGAGGAGGAGAGTGGTGGAAGAGGGCGGAGGCTGAGAGAGGAGGAGGAGAGAGGTGGAAGAGAGAGGAGGAAGAGAGAGGATGAGGAGAGAGGAGGAAGAGAAAGGAGGAAAAGAGATGAGGAAGAGAGAGCAGGAATAGAGAGGAGGAAGAGAGAGGAGAAAGAGACAGGAGGAAGAGAGAGGAAGAGGAGAGAGGAGGAAGAGAGAGGAAGAGGAGAGAGGTGGAAGAGAAAGGAGGAAGAGAGAGGAGGAAGAGAGATGAGGAAGACAGAGGAGGAAGAGAGCGGAGGAAGACAGAGGAAGAGGAGAGAGGAGGAGGAGAGAGGAGGAAGAGAGAGGAGGAAGAGAGAGGAGGAAGAGGGAGGAGGAAGAGAGAGGAGGAGGAGAGAGGTGGAAGAGAGAGGAAGAGGAGAGAGAAGGAATAGAGAGGAGGATGTGAGAGGAGGAAGAGACAGGAGGAAGAGAGATGAGGAAGAGAAAGGAAGAGGAGAGTGGAGGAAGAGAGAGGAGGATGAGAGAGGAGGAGGAAGAGAGAGGAGGAAGAGAGAGGAGGAGGAGAGCGGTGTAAGAGAGGGGAGGAAGAGAGAGGAAGAGGAGAGAGGAGGAAGAGAGAGGAGGGAGAGAGGTGGAAGAGAGAGGAGGAGGAGAGGAGGAAGAGAGAGGAGGAAGAGAGAGCAGGAAGAGAGAGGAGGAAGAGAGAGGAGGAGGAGAGAGTGTAGGAGACAGGAGGAAGAGAGAGGTGAAGGAGAGAGGAGGAAGAGAGAGGAGGAAGACAGAGGAGGAAGAGAGAGGAGGAAGAGAGAGTAAGAGGAGAGAGGAGGAGGAGAGAGGTGGAAGAGAGAGGAAGAGGAGAGTGGTGGAGGAGAGAGGAAGAAGAGAGATGAGGAAGAGAGAGGAGGAAGAGAGAAGAGGAAGAGAGAGGAGGAGGAGAGATGAGGAAGAGAGAGGAGGAAGAGATAGGAGGAAGAGAGAGAGGGAAGAGAGAGGAGGAAGAGAGAGGATGAGGAGAGAGGAGGAAGAGAAAGGAGGAAAAGAGAGGAGGAAGAAGAGAGAGGAGGAATAGAGAGGAAGAGGAGAGGGGAGGAAGAGAGAGGAGGAAGAGAGAGAAGGAAGAGAAGAGTAAGAGAGAGCAGGAATAGAGAGGAGGAAGAGAGAGGAGAAAGAGACAGGAGGAAGAGAGAGGAGGAAGAGAGAGGAGGATGAGAGAGGAGGAGGAGAGAGGAGGAAGAGAGAGGAGGAAGAGAGAGGAGGAATAGAGAGGAAGAGGAGAGAGGAGGAAGAGAGTGGAGGAGGAGAGAGGTGGAAGAGAGAGGAGGAAGAGAGAGGAGGAAGAGAGATGAGGAACACAGAGGAGGAAGAGAGCGGAGGAAGACAGAGGAAGAGGAGAGAGGAGGATGAGAGAGGAGGAAGAGAGAAGAGGAAGAGAGAGGAGGAAGAGAGAGGAGGAAGAGAGAGGAAGAAGAGAGATGAGGAAGAGAGAGGAGGAAGAGAGAGGAGGAAGAGAGAGGAGGAGGAGAGAGGAGGAAGAGAGAGGAGGAAGAGATAGGAGGAAGAGAGAGGAGGAAGAGAGAGGAGGAGGAGAGAGGAGGAAGAGAGAGGAGGAAGAGAGAGGAGGAATAGAGAGGAAGAGGAGAGAGGAGGAAGAGAGAGAAGGAGGAGAGTGGTGGAAGAGGGCGGAGGCTGAGAGAGGAGGAGGAGAGAGGTGGAAGAGAGAGGAGGAAGAGAGAGGATGAGGAGAGAGGAGGAAGAGAATGGAGGAAAAGAGAGGAGGAAGAGAGAGCAGGAATAGAGAGGAGGAAGAGAGAGGAGAAAGAGACAGGAGGAAGAGAGAGGAAGAGGAGAGAGGAGGAAGAGAGAGGAGGAGGAGAGAGGTGGAAGAGAAAGGAGGAAGAGAGAGGAGGAAGAGAGATGAGGAAGACAGAGGAGAAAGAGAGCGGAGGAAGACAGAGGAAGAGGAGAGAGGAGGATGAGAGAGGAGGAAGAGAGAAGAGGAAGAGAGAGGAGGAAGAGAGAGGAGGAAGAGATATGAGGAAGAGAGAGGACGAAGAGAGAGGAGGAAGAGAGAGGAGGAGGAGAGAGGAGGAAGAGAGAGGAGGAGGAGAGAGGAGGAAGAGAGAGGAGGAAGAGAGAGGAGGAATAGAGAGGAAGAGGAGAGAGGAGGAAGAGAGAGGAGGAGGAGAGTGGTGGAAGAGGGCGGAGGCTGAGAGAGGAGGAGGAGAGAGGTGGAAGAGAGAGGAGGAAGAGAGAGGATGAGGAGAGAGGAGGAAGAGAAAGGAGGAAAAGAGAGGAGGAAGAGAGAGCAGGAATAGAGAGGAGGAAGAGAGAGGAGAAAGAGACAGGAGGAAGAGAGAGGAAGAGGAGAGAGGAGGAAGACAGAGGAGGAAGAGAGCGGAGGAAGACAGAGGAAGAGGAGAGAGGAGGAGGAGAGAGGAGGAAGAGAGAAGAGGAAGAGAGAGGAGGAAGAGAGAGGAGGAAGAGGGCGGAGGAAGAGAGAGGAGGAGGAGAGAGGTGGAAGAGAGAGGAAGAGGAGAGAGAAGGAATAGAGAGGAGGAAGAGAGAGGAGGAAGAGACAGGAGGAAGAGAGATGAGGAAGAGAGAGGAGGAGGAGAGAGTGTAGGAGACAGGAGGAAGAGAGAGGTGAAGGAGAGAGGAGGAAGAGAGAGGAGGAAGACAGAGGAGGAAGAGAGAGGAGGAAGAGAGAGTAAGAGGAGAGAGGAGGAGGAGAGAGGTGGAAGAGAGAGGAAGAGGAGAGAGGTGGAGGAGAGAGGAAGAAGAGAGATGAGGAAGAGAGATGAGGAAGAGAGAGGAGGAAGAGAGAGGAGGAGGAGAGATGAGGAAGAGAGAGGAGGAAGAGATAGGAGGAAGAGAGAGAGGGAAGAGAGAGGAGGAAGAGAGAGGATGAGGAGAGAGGAGGAAGAGAAAGGAGGAAAAGAGAGGAGGAAGAAGAGAGAGGAGGAATAGAGAGGAAGAGGAGAGGGGAGGAAGAGAGAGGAGGAAGAGAGAGAAGGAAGAGAAGAGTAAGAGAGAGCAGGAATAGAGAGGAGGAAGAGAGAGGAGAAAGAGACAGGAGGAAGAGAGAGGAGGAAGAGAGAGGAAGAAGAGAGAGGAGGAGGAGAGAGTGTAGGAGACAGGAGGAAGAGAGAGGTGAAGGAGAGAGGAGGAAGAGAGAGGATGAAGACAGAGGAGGAAGAGAGAGGAGGAAGAGAGAGTAAGAGGAGAGAGGAGGAGGAGAGAGGTGGAAGAGAGAGGAAGAGGAGAGAGGTGGAGGAGAGAGGAAGAAGAGAGATGAGGAAGAGAGATGAGGAAGAGAGAGGAGGAAGAGAGAGGAGGAGAGATGAGGAAGAGAGAGGAGGAAGAGATAGGAGGAAGAGAGAGAGGGAAGAGAGAGGAGGAACAGAGAGGATGAGGAGAGAGGGGGAAGAGAAAGGAGGAAAAGAGAGGAGGAAGAAGAGAGAGGAGGAATAGAGAGGAAGAGGAGAGGGGAGGAAGAGAGAGGAGGAAGAGAGAGAAGGAAGAGAAGAGTAAGAGAGAGCAGGAATAGAGAGGAGGAAGAGAGAGGAGAAAGAGACATTAGGAAGAGAGAGGAGGAAGAGAGAGGAGGATGAGAGAGGAGGAGGAGAGAGGAGGAAGAGAGAGGAGGAAGAGAGAGGAGGAATAGAGAGGAAGAGGAGAGAGGAGGAGGAGAGTGGAGGAGGAGAGAGGTGGAAGAGAGAGGAGGAAGAGAGAGGAGGAAGAGAGAGGAGGAAGAGGGAGGAGGAAGAGAGAGGAGGAGGAGAGAGGTGGAAGAGAGAGGAAGAGGAGAGAGAAGGAATAGAGAGGAGGAAGTGAGAGGAGGAAGAGACAGGAGGAAGAGAGATGAGGAAGAGAAAGGAAGAGGAGAGTGGAGGAAGAGAGAGGAGGATGAGAGAGGAGGAGGAAGAGAGAGGAGGAAGAGAGAGGAGGAGGAGAGCGGTGTAAGAGAGGGGAGGAAGAGAGAGGAAGAGGAGAGAGGAGGAAGAGAGAGGAGGGAGAGAGGTGGAAGAGAGAGGAGGAGGAGAGGAGGAAGAGAGAGGAGGAAGAGAGAGCAGGAAGAGAGAGGAGGAAGAGAGAGGAGGAGGAGAGAGTGTAGGAGACAGGAGGAAGAGAGAGGTGAAGGAGAGAGGAGGAAGAGAGAGGAGGAAGACAGAGGAGGAAGAGAGAGGAGGAAGAGAGAGTAAGAGGAGAGAGGAGGAGGAGAGAGGTGGAAGAGAGAGGAAGAGGAGAGAGGTGGAGGAGAGAGGAAGAAGAGAGATGAGGAAGAGAGAGGAGGAAGAGAGAGGAGGAAGAGAGAGGAGGAGGAGAGATGAGGAAGAGAGAGGAGGAAGAGATAGGAGGAAGAGAGAGAGGGAAGAGAGAGGAGGAAGAGAGAGGATGAGGAGAGAGGAGGAAGAGAAAGGAGGAAAAGAGAGGAGGAAGAAGAGAGAGGAGGAATAGAGAGGAAGAGGAGAGGGGAGGAAGAGAGAGGAGGAAGAGAGAGAAGGAAGAGAAGAGTAAGAGAGAGCAGGAATAGAGAGGAGGAAGAGAGAGGAGAAAGAGACAGGAGGAAGAGAGAGGAGGAAGAGAGAGGAGGATGAGAGAGGAGGAGGAGAGAGGAGGAAGAGAGAGGAGGAAGAGAGAGGAGGAATAGAGAGGAAGAGGAGAGAGGAGGAAGAGAGTGGAGGAGGAGAGAGGTGGAAGAGAGAGGAGGAAGAGAGAGGAGGAAGAGAGATGAGGAACACAGAGGAGGAAGAGAGCGGAGGAAGACAGAGGAAGAGGAGAGAGGAGGATGAGAGAGGAGGAAGAGAGAAGAGGAAGAGAGAGGAGGAAGAGAGAGGAGGAAGAGAGAGGAAGAAGAGAGATGAGGAAGAGAGAGGAGGAAGAGAGAGGAGGAAGAGAGAGGAGGAGGAGAGAGGAGGAAGAGAGAGGAGGAAGAGATAGGAGGAAGAGAGAGGAGGAAGAGAGAGGAGGAGGAGAGAGGAGGAAGAGAGAGGAGGAAGAGAGAGGAGGAATAGAGAGGAAGAGGAGAGAGGAGGAAGAGAGAGAAGGAGGAGAGTGGTGGAAGAGGGCGGAGGCTGAGAGAGGAGGAGGAGAGAGGTGGAAGAGAGAGGAGGAAGAGAGAGGATGAGGAGAGAGGAGGAAGAGAATGGAGGAAAAGAGAGGAGGAAGAGAGAGCAGGAATAGAGAGGAGGAAGAGAGAGGAGAAAGAGACAGGAGGAAGAGAGAGGAAGAGGAGAGAGGAGGAAGAGAGAGGAGGAGGAGAGAGGTGGAAGAGAAAGGAGGAAGAGAGAGGAGGAAGAGAGATGAGGAAGAGAGAGGAGGAAGAGAGCGGAGGAAGACAGAGGAAGAGGAGAGAGGAGGAGGAGAGAGGAGGAAGAGAGAAGAGGAAGAGAGAGGAGGAAGAGAGAGGAGGAAGAGGGCGGAGGAAGAGAGAGGAGGAGGAGAGAGGTGGAAGAGAGAGGAAGAGGAGAGAGAAGGAATAGAGAGGAGGAAGAGAGAGGAGGAAGAGACAGGAGGAAGAGAGAGGAGGAAGAGAGAGGAGGATGAGAGAGGAGGAGGAGAGAGGAGGAAGAGAGAGGAGGAAGAGAGAGAGGAGGAATAGAGAGGAAGAGGAGAGAGGAGGAAGAGAGTGGAGGAGGAGAGAGGTGGAAGAGAGAGGAGGAAGAGAGAGGAGGAAGAGAGATGAGGAACACAGAGGAGAAAGAGAGCGGAGGAAGACAGAGGAAGAGGAGAGAGGAGGATGAGAGAGGAGGAAGAGAGAAGAGGAAGAGAGAGGAGGAAGAGAGAGGAGGAAGAGATATGAGGAAGAGAGAGGACGAAGAGAGAGGAGGAAGAGAGAGGAGGAGGAGAGAGGAGGAAGAGAGAGGAGGAGGAGAGAGGAGGAAGAGAGAGGAGGAAGAGAGAGGAGGAATAGAGAGGAAGAGGAGAGAGGAGGAAGAGAGAGGAGGAGGAGAGTGGTGGAAGAGGGCGGAGGCTGAGAGAGGAGGAGGAGAGAGGTGGAAGAGAGAGGAGGAAGAGAGAGGATGAGGAGAGAGGAGGAAGAGAAAGGAGGAAAAGAGAGGAGGAAGAGAGAGCAGGAATAGAGAGGAGGAAGAGAGAGGAGAAAGAGACAGGAGGAAGAGAGAGGAAGAGGAGAGAGGAGGAAGACAGAGGAGGAAGAGAGCGGAGGAAGACAGAGGAAGAGGAGAGAGGAGGAGGAGAGAGGAGGAAGAGAGAAGAGGAAGAGAGAGGACGAAGAGAGAGGAGGAAGAGGGCGGAGGAAGAGAGAGGAGGAGGAGAGAGGTGGAAGAGAGAGGAAGAGGAGAGAGAAGGAATAGAGAGGAGGAAGAGAGAGGAGGAAGAGACAGGAGGAAGAGAGATGAGGAAGAGAGAGGAGGAGGAGAGAGGTGTAGGAGACAGGAGGAAGAGAGAGGTGAAGGAGAGAGGAGGAAGAGAGAGGAGGAAGACAGAGGAGGAAGAGAGAGGAGGAAGAGAGAGTAGAGGAGAGAGAAGGAGGAGAGAGGTGGAAGAGAGAGGAAGAGGAGAGAGGTGGAGGAGAGAGGAAGAAGAGAGATGAGGAAGAGAGATGAGGAAGAGAGAGGAGGAAGAGAGAGGAGGAGGAGAGATGAGGAAGAGAGAGGAGGAAGAGATAGGAGGAAGAGAGAGAGGGAAGAGAGAGGAGGAAGAGAGAGGATGAGGAGAGAGGAGGAAGAGAAAGGAGGAAAAGAGAGGAGGAAGAAGAGAGAGGAGGAATAGAGAGGAAGAGGAGAGGGGAGGAAGAGAGAGGAGGAAGAGAGAGAAGGAAGAGAAGAGTAAGAGAGAGCAGGAATAGAGAGGAGGAAGAGAGAGGAGAAAGAGACAGGAGGAAGAGAGAGGAGGAAGAGAGAGGAAGAAGAGAGAGGAGGAGGAGAGAGTGTAGGAGACAGGAGGAAGAGAGAGGTGAAGGAGAGAGGAGGAAGAGAGAGGATGAAGACAGAGGAGGAAGAGAGAGGAGGAAGAGAGAGTAAGAGGAGAGAGGAGGAGGAGAGAGGTGGAAGAGAGAGGAAGAGGAGAGAGGTGGAGGAGAGAGGAAGAAGAGAGATGAGGAAGAGAGATGAGGAAGAGAGAGGAGGAAGAGAGAGGAGGAGAGATGAGGAAGAGAGAGGAGGAAGAGATAGGAGGAAGAGAGAGAGGGAAGAGAGAGGAGGAACAGAGAGGATGAGGAGAGAGGGGGAAGAGAAAGGAGGAAAAGAGAGGAGGAAGAAGAGAGAGGAGGAATAGAGAGGAAGAGGAGAGGGGAGGAAGAGAGAGGAGGAAGAGAGAGAAGGAAGAGAAGAGTAAGAGAGAGCAGGAATAGAGAGGAGGAAGAGAGAGGAGAAAGAGACATTAGGAAGAGAGAGGAGGAAGAGAGAGGAGGATGAGAGAGGAGGAGGAGAGAGGAGGAAGAGAGAGGAGGAAGAGAGAGGAGGAATAGAGAGGAAGAGGAGAGAGGAGGAGGAGAGTGGAGGAGGAGAGAGGTGGAAGAGAGAGGAGGAAGAGAGAGGAGGAAGAGAGATGAGGAACACAGAGGAGGAAGAGAGCGGAGGAAGACAGAGGAAGAGGAGAGAGGAGGATGAGAGATGAGGAAGAGAGAAGAGGAAGAGAGAGGAGGAAGAGAGAGGAGGAAGAGAGAGGAGGAAGAGAGAGGTGGAAGAGAGAGGAAGAGGAGAGAGGTGGAGGAGAGAGGAAGAAGAGAGATGAGGAAGAGAGATGAGGAAGAGAGAGGAGTAAGAGAGAGGAGGAGGAGAGATGAGGAAGAGAGAGGAGGAAGAGATAGGAGGAAGAGAGAGAGGGAAGAGACAGGAGGAAGAGAGAGGATGAGGAGAGAGGAGGAAGAGAAAGGAGGAAAAGAGAGGAGGAAGAGAGAGCAGGAATAGAGAGGAGGAAGAGAGAGGAGAAAGAGACAGGAGGAAGAGAGAGGAGGAAGAGAGAGGAGGAATAGAGAGGAAGAGGAGGGAGGAGGAAGAGAGAGGAGGAGAAGAGAGGTGGAAGAGGGAGGAGGCAGAGAGAGGAGGAGGAGAGAGGTGGAAGAGAGAGGAGGAAGAGAGAGGAGGAAGAGAGATGGGGAAGACAGAGGAGGAAGAGAGCGGTGGAAGACAGAGGAAGAGGAGAGAGGAGGAGGAGAGAGGAGGAAGAGAGAGGAGGAAGAGAGAGGAGGAAGAGGGAGGAGGAAGAGAGAGGAGGAGGAGAGAGGTGGAAGAGAGAGGAAGAGGAGAGAGAAGGAATAGAGAGGAGGAAGTGAGAGGAGGAAGAGACAGGAGGAAGAGAGATGAGGAATAGAAAGGAAGAGGAGAGTGGAGGAAGAGAGAGGAGGATGAGAGAGGAGGAGGAAGAGAGAGGAGGAAGAGAGAGGAGGAGGAGAGCGGTGTAAGAGAGGGGAGGAAGAGAGAGGAAGAGGAGAGAGGAGGAAGAGAGAGGAGGGAGAGAGGTGGAAGAGAGAGGAGGAGGAGAGGAGGAAGAGAGAGGAGGAAGAGAGAGCAGGAAGAGAGAGGAGGAAGAGAGAGGAGGAGGAGAGAGTGTAGGAGACAGGAGGAAGAGAGAGGTGAAGGAGAGAGGAGGTAGAGAGAGGAGGAAGACAGAGGAGGAAGAGAGAGGAGGAAGAGAGAGTAAGAGGAGAGAGGAGGAGGAGAGAGGTGGAAGAGAGAGGAAGAGGAGAGAGGTGGAGGAGAGAGGAAGAAGAGAGATGAGGAAGAGAGAGGAGGAAGAGAGAGGAGGAAGAGAGAGGAGGAGGAGAGATGAGGAAGAGAGAGGAGGAAGAGATAGGAGGAAGAGAGAGAGGGAAGAGAGAGGAGGAAGAGAGAGGATGAGGAGAGAGGAGGAAGAGAAAGGAGGAAAAGAGAGGAGGAAGAAGAGAGAGGAGGAATAGAGAGGAAGAGGAGAGGGGAGGAAGAGAGAGGAGGAAGAGAGAGAAGGAAGAGAAGAGTAAGAGAGAGCAGGAATAGAGAGGAGGAAGAGAGAGGAGAAAGAGACAGGAGGAAGAGAGAGGAGGAAGAGAGAGGAGGATGAGAGAGGAGGAGGAGAGAGGAGGAAGAGAGAGGAGGAAGAGAGAGGAGGAATAGAGAGGAAGAGGAGAGAGGAGGAAGAGAGTGGAGGAGGAGAGAGGTGGAAGAGAGAGGAGGAAGAGAGAGGAGGAAGAGAGATGAGGAACACAGAGGAGGAAGAGAGCGGAGGAAGACAGAGGAAGAGGAGAGAGGAGGATGAGAGATGAGGAAGAGAGAAGAGGAAGAGAGAGGAGGAAGAGAGAGGAGGAAGAGAGAGGAGGAAGAGAGAGGTGGAAGAGAGAGGAAGAGGAGAGAGGTGGAGGAGAGAGGAAGAAGAGAGATGAGGAAGAGAGATGAGGAAGAGAGAGGAGTAAGAGAGAGGAGGAGGAGAGATGAGGAAGAGAGAGGAGGAAGAGATAGGAGGAAGAGAGAGAGGGAAGAGAGAGGAGGAAGAGAGAGGATGAGGAGAGAGGAGGAAGAGAAAGGAGGAAAAGAGAGGAGGAAGAAGAGAGAGGAGGAATAGAGAGGAAGAGGAGAGAGGAGGAAGAGAGAGGAGGAAGAGAGAGGAGAAAGAGACAGGAGGAAGAGAGAGGAGGAAGAGAGAGGAGGATGAGAGAGGAGGAGGAGAGAGGAGGAAGAGAGAGGAGGAAGAGAGAGGAGGAATAGAGAGGAAGAGGAGAGAGGAGGAAGAGAGTGGAGGAGGAGAGAGGTGGAAGAGAGAGGAGGAAGAGAGAGGAGGAAGAGAGATGAGGAACACAGAGGAGGAAGAGAGCGGAGGAAGACAGAGGAAGAGGAGAGAGGAGGATGAGAGAGGAGGAAGAGAGAAGAGGAAGAGAGAGGAGGAAGAGAGAGGAGGAAGAGAGAGGAAGAAGAGAGATGAGGAAGAGAGAGGAGGAAGAGAGAGGAGGAAGAGAGAGGAGGAGGAGAGGAGGAAGAGAGAGGAGGAAGAGATAGGAGGAAGAGAGAGAAGGAAGAGAGAGGAGGAGGAGAGAGGAGGAAGAGAGAGGAGGAAGAGAGAGGAGGAATAGAGAGGAAGAGGAGAGAGGAGGAAGAGAGAGAAGGAGGAGAGTGGTGGAAGAGGGCGGAGGCTGAGAGAGGAGGAGGAGAGAGGTGGAAGAGAGAGGAGGAAGAGAGAGGATGAGGAGAGAGGAGGAAGAGAATGGAGGAAAAGAGAGGAGGAAGAGAGAGCAGGAATAGAGAGGAGGAAGAGAGAGGAGAAAGAGACAGGAGGAAGAGAGAGGAAGAGGAGAGAGGAGGAAGAGAGAGGAGGAGGAGAGAGGTGGAAGAGAAAGGAGGAAGAGAGAGGAGGAAGAGAGATGAGGAAGACAGAGGAGGAAGAGAGCGGAGGAAGACAGAGGAAGAGGAGAGAGGAGGAGGAGAGAGGAGGAAGAGAGAAGAGGAAGAGAGAGGAGGAAGAGAGAGGAGGAAGAGGGCGGAGGAAGAGAGAGGAGGAGGAGAGAGGTGGAAGAGAGAGGAAGAGGAGAGAGAAGGAATAGAGAGGAGGAAGAGAGAGGAGGAAGAGACAGGAGGAAGAGAGAGGAGGAAGAGAGAGGAGGATGAGAGAGGAGGAGGAGAGAGGAGGAAGAGAGAGGAGGAAGAGAGAGAGGAGGAATAGAGAGGAAGAGGAGAGAGGAGGAAGAGAGTGGAGGAGGAGAGAGGTGGAAGAGAGAGGAGGAAGAGAGAGGAGGAAGAGAGATGAGGAACACAGAGGAGAAAGAGAGCGGAGGAAGACAGAGGAAGAGGAGAGAGGAGGATGAGAGAGGAGGAAGAGAGAAGAGGAAGAGAGAGGAGGAAGAGAGAGGAGGAAGAGATATGAGGAAGAGAGAGGACGAAGAGAGAGGAGGAAGAGAGAGGAGGAGGAGAGAGGAGGAAGAGAGAGGAGGAGGAGAGAGGAGGAAGAGAGAGGAGGAAGAGAGAGGAGGAATAGAGAGGAAGAGGAGAGAGGAGGAAGAGAGAGGAGGAGGAGAGTGGTGGAAGAGGGCGGAGGCTGAGAGAGGAGGAGGAGAGAGGAGGAAGAGAGAGGAGGAAGAGAGAGCAGGAATAGAGAGGAGGAAGAGAGAGGAGAAAGAGACAGGAGGAAGAGAGAGGAAGAGGAGAGAGGAGGAAGACAGAGGAGGAAGAGAGCGGAGGAAGACAGAGGAAGAGGAGAGAGGAGGAGGAGAGAGGAGGAAGAGAGAAGAGGAAGAGAGAGGAGGAAGAGAGAGGAGAAAGAGACAGGAGGAAGAGAGAGGAGGAAGAGAGAGGAGGATGAGAGAGGGGGAGGAGAGAGGAGGAAGAGAGTGGAGGAGGAGAGAGGTGGAAGAGAGAGGAGGAAGAGAGAGGAGGAAGAGAGATGAGGAACACAGAGGAGAAAGAGAGCGGAGGAAGACAGAGGAAGAGGAGAGAGGAGGATGAGAGAGGAGGAAGAGAGAAGAGGAAGAGAGAGGAGGAAGAGAGAGGAGGAAGAGAGATGAGGAAGAGAGAGGACGAAGAGAGAGGAGGAAGAGAGAGGAGGAGGAGAGAGGAGGAAGAGAGAGGAGGAAGAGATAGGAGGAAGAGAGAGGAGGAAGAGAGAGAAGGAAGAGAGAGGATGAGGAGAGAGGAGGAAGAGAAAGGAGGAAAAGAGAGGAGGAAGAGAGAGCAGGAATAGAGAGGAGGAAGAGAGAGGAGAAAGAGACAGGTGGAAGAGAGAGGAGGAAGAGAGAGGAGGAATAGAGAGGAAGAGGAGAGAGGAGGAAGAGAGGTGAGGAAGACAGAGGAGGAAGAGAGCGGTGGAAGACAGAGGAAGAGGAGAGTGCAGGAGGAGAGAGGAGGAAGAGAGAAGAGGAAGGGAGAGGAGGAAGATAGAGGAGGAAGAGGGAGGAGGAAGAGAGAGGAGGAGGAGAGAGGTGGAAGAGAGAGGAAGAGGAGAGAGAAGGAATAGAGAGGAGGAAGTGAGAGGAGGAAGAGACAGGAGGAAGAGAGATGAGGAAGAGAAAGGAAGAGGAGAGTGGAGGAAGAGAGAGGAGTATGAGAGAGGAGGAGGAAGAGAGAGGAGGAAGAGAGAGGAGGAAGAGAGAGGAGGAGGAGAGCGGTGTAAGAGAGGGGAGGAAGAGAGAGGAAGAGGAGAGAGGAGGAAGAGAGAGGAGGGAGAGAGGTGGAAGAGAGAGGAGGAGGAGAGGATGAAGAGAGAGGAGGAAGAGAGAGGAGGAAGAGAGAGGAGGAAGAGAGAGGAGGATGAGAGAGGAGGAGGAGAGAGGAGGAAGAGAGAGGAGGAAGAGAGAGGAGGAATAGAGAGGAAGAGGAGAGAGGAGGAAGAGAGTGGAGGAGGAGAGAGGTGGAAGAGAAAGGAGGAAGAGAGAGGAGGAAGAGAGATGAGGAACACAGAGGCGGAAGAGAGCGGAGGAAGACAGAGGAAGAGGAGAGAGGAGGATGAGAGAGGAGGAAGAGAGAAGAGGAAGAGAGAGGAGGAAGAGAGAGGAGGAAGAGAGAGGAAGAAGAGAGATGAGGAAGAGAGAGGAGGAAGAGAGAGGAGGAAGAGAGAGGAGGAGGAGAGAGGAGGAAGAGAGAGGAGGAAGAGATAGGAGGAAGAGAGAGGAGCAAGAGAGAGAAGGAAGAGAGAGGATGAGGAGAGAGGAGGAAGAGAAAGGAGGAAAAGAGAGGAGGAAGAGAAAGGAAGAGGAGAGTGGAGGAAGAGAGAGGAGGATGAGAGAGGATGAGGAAGAGAGAGGAGGAAGAGAGAGGAGGAAGAGAGAGGAGGAGGAGAGCGGTGTAAGAGAGGGGAGGAAGATAGAGGAAGAGGAGAGAGTAGGAAGAGAGAGGAGGGAGAGAGGTGGAAGAGAGAGGAGGAGGAGAGGAGGAAGAGAGAGGAGGAAGAGAGAGGAGGAAGAGAGAGGAGGAAGAGAGAGGAGGAGGAGAGAGGAGGAAGAGAAAGGAGGAAAAGAGAGGAGGAAGAAGAGAGAGGAGGAATAGAGAGGAAGAGGAGAGAAGAGGAAGAGAGAGGAGGAAGAGAGAGGAGAAAGAGACAGGAGGAAGAGAGAGGAGGAAGAGAGAGGAGGATGAGAGAGGAGGAGGAGAGAGGAGGAAGAGAGAGGAGGAAGAGAGAGGAGGAATAGAGAGGAAGAGGAGAGAGGAGGAAGAGAGTGGAGGAGGAGAGAGGTGGAAGAGAGAGGAGGAAGAGAGAGGAGGAAGAGAGATGAGGAACACAGAGGAGGAAGAGAGAGGAGGAAGACAGAGGAAGAGGAGAGAGGAGGATTAGAGAGGAGGAAGAGAGAAGAGGAAGAGAGAGGAGGAAGAGAGAGGAGGAAGAGAGAGGAAGAAGAGAGATGAGGAAGAGAGAGGAGGAAGAGAGAGGAGGAAGAGAGAGGAGGAGGAGAGAGGAGGAAGAGAGAGGAGGAAGAGATAGGAGGAAGAGAGAGGAGGAAGAGAGAGAAGGAAGAGAGAGGATGAGGAGAGAGGAGGAAGAGAAAGGAGGAAAAGAGAGGAGGAAGAGAAAGGAAGAGGAGAGTGGAGGAAGAGAGAGGAGGATGAGAGAGGAGGAGGAAGAGAGAGGAGGAAGAGAGAGGAGAAGAGAGAGGAGGAGGAGAGCGGTGTAAGAGAGGGGAGGAAGAGAGAGGAAGAGGAGAGAGGAGGAAGAGAGAGGAGGGAGAGAGGTGGAAGAGAGAGGAGGAGGAGAGGAGGAAGAGAGAGGAGGAAAAGAGAGGAGGAAGAAGAGAGAGGAGGAATAGAGAGGAAGAGGAGAGAAGAGGAAGAGAGAGGAGGAAGAGAGAGGAGAAAGAGACAGGAGGAAGAGAGAGGAGGAAGAGAGAGGAGGATGAGATAGGGGGAGGAGAGAGGAGGAAGAGAGAGGAGGAAGAGAGAGGAGGAATAGAGAGGAAGAGGAGAGAGGAGGAAGAGAGTGGAGGAGGAGAGAGGTGGAAGAGAGAGGAGGAAGAGAGAGGAGGAAGAGAGATGAGGAACACAGAGGAGGAAGAGAGAGGAGGAAGACAGAGGAAGAGGAGAGAGGAGGATGAGAGAGGAGGAAGAGAGAAGAGGAAGAGAGATGAGGAAGAGAGAGGAGGAAGAGAGAGGAGGAAGAGAGAGGAGGAGGAGAGAGGAGGAAGAGAGAGGATGAGGAGAGAGGAGGAAGAGAAAGGAGGAAAAGAGAGGAGGAAGAGAGAGCAGGAATAGAGAGGAGGAAGAGAGAGGAGAAAGAGAGAGGAGGAATAGAGAGGAAGAGGAGGGAGGAGGAAGAGAGAGGAGGAGAAGAGAGGTGGAAGAGGGAGGAGGCAGAGAGAGGAGGAGGAGAGAGGTGGAAGAGAGAGGAGGAAGAGAGAGGAGGAAGAGAGATGGGGAAGACAGAAGCGGAAGAGAGCGTTGGAAGACAGAGGAAGAGGAGAGAGGAGGAGGAGAGAGGAGGAAGAGAGAAGAGGAAGAGAGAGGAGGAAGAGAGAGGAGGAAGAGGGAGGAGGAAGAGAGAGGAGGAGGAGAGAGGTGGAAGAGAGAGGAAGAGGAGAGAGAAGGAATAGAGAGGAGGAAGTGAGAGGAGGAAGAGACAGGAGGAAGAGAGATGAGGAAGAGAAAGGAAGAGGAGAGTGGAGGAAGAGAGAGGAGGATGAGAGAGGAGGAGGAAGAGAGAGGAGGAAGAGAGAGAAGGAAGAGAGAGGAGGAGGAGAGCGGTGTAAGAGAGGGGAGGAAGAGAGAGGAAGAGGAGAGAGGAGGAAGAGAGAGGAGGGAGAGAGGTGGAAGAGAGAGGAGGAGGAGAGGAGGAAGAGAGAGGAGGAAGAGAGAGGAGGAAGAGAGAGGAGGAAGAGAGAGGAGGAGGAGAGAGTGTAGGAGACAGGAGGAAGAGAGTGGTGAAGGAGAGAGGAGGAAGAGAGAGGAGGAAGACAGAGGAGGAAGAGAGAGGAGGAAGAGAGTGTAAGAGCAGAGAGGAGGAGGAGAGAGGTGGAAGAGAGAGGAAGAGGAGAGAGGTGGAGGAGAGAGGAAGAAGAGAGATGAGGAAGAGAGAAGAGGAAGAGAGAGGAGGAAGAGAGAGGAGGAGGAGAGATGAGGAAGAGAGAGGAGGAAGAGATAGGAGGAAGAGAGAGAGGGAAGAGAGAGGAGGAAGAGAGAGGATGAGGAGAGAGGAGGAAGAGAAAGGAGGAAAAGAGAGGAGGAAGAAGAGAGAGGAGGAATAGAGAGGAAGAGGAGAGGGGAGGAAGAGAGAGGAGGAAGAGAGAGAAGGAAGAGAAGAGTAAGAGAGAGCAGGAATAGAGAGGAGGAAGAGAGAGGAGAAAGAGACAGGAGGAAGAGAGAGGAGGAAGAGAGAGGAGGATGAGAGAGGAGGAGGAGAGAGGAGGAAGAGAGAGGAGGAAGAGAGAGGAGGAATAGAGAGGAAGAGGAGAGAGGAGGAAGAGAGTGGAGGAGGAGAGAGGTGGAAGAGAGAGGAGGAAGAGAGAGGAGGAAGAGAGATGAGGAACACAGAGGAGGAAGAGAGCGGAGGAAGACAGAGGAAGAGGAGAGAGGAGGATTAGAGATGAGGAAGAGAGAAGAGGAAGAGAGAGGAGGGAGAGAGAGGAGGAAGAGAGAGGAGGAAGAGAGAGGTGGAAGAGAGAGGAAGAGGAGAGAGGTGGAGGAGAGAGGAAGAAGAGAGATGAGGAAGAGAGATGAGGAAGAGAGAGGAGTAAGAGAGAGGAGGAGGAGAGATGAGGAAGAGAGAGGAGGAAGAGATAGGAGGAAGAGAGAGAGGGAAGAGAGAGGAGGAAGAGAGAGGATGAGGAGAGAGGAGGAAGAGAAAGAAGGAAAAGAGAGGAGGAAGAAGAGAGAGGAGGAATAGAGAGGAAGAGGAGATAGGAGGAAGAGAGAGGAGGAAGAGAGCGGAGAAAGAGACAGGAGGAAGAGAGAGGAGGAAGAGAGAGGAGGATGAGAGACGAGGAGGAGAGAGGAGGAAGAGAGAGGAGGAAGAGAGAGGAGGAATAGAGAGGAAGAGGAGAGAGGAGGAAGAGAGTGGAGGAGGAGATAGGTGGAAGAGAGAGGAGGAAGAGAGAGGAGGAAGAGAGATGAGGAACACAGAGGAGGAAGAGAGCGGAGGAAGACAGAGGAAGAGGAGAGAGGAGGATGAGAGAGGAGGAAGAGAGAAGAGGAAGAGAGAGGAGGAAGAGAGAGGAAGAAGAGAGAGGAAGAAGAGAGATGAGGAAGAGAGAGGAGGAAGAGAGAGGAGGAAGAGAGAGGAGGAGGAGAGAGGAGGAAGAGAGAGGAGGAAGAGATAGGAGGAAGAGAGAGGAGGAAGAGAGAGGAGGAGGAGAGAGGAGGAAGAGAGAGGAGGAAGAGAGAGGAGGAATAGAGAGGAAGAGGAGAGAGGAGGAAGAGAGAGGAGGAGGAGAGTGGTGGAAGAGGGCGGAGGCTGAGAGAGGAGGAGGAGAGAGGTGGAAGAGAGAGGAGGAAGAGAGAGGATGAGGAGAGAGGAGGAAGAGAAAGGAGGAAAAGAGATGAGGAAGAGAGAGCAGGAATAGAGAGGAGGAAGAGAGAGGAGAAAGAGACAGGAGGAAGAGAGAGGAAGAGGAGAGAGGAGGAAGAGAGAGGAAGAGGAGAGAGGTGGAAGAGAAAGGAGGAAGAGAGAGGAGGAAGAGAGATGAGGAAGACAGAGGAGGAAGAGAGCGGAGGAAGACAGAGGAAGAGGAGAGAGGAGGAGGAGAGAGGAGGAAGAGAGAAGAGGAAGAGAGAGGAGGAAGAGAGAGGAGGAAGAGGGCGGAGGAAGAGAGAGGAGGAGGAGAGAGGTGGAAGAGAGAGGAAGAGGAGAGAGAAGGAATAGAGAGGAGGAAGAGAGAGGAGGAAGAGACAGGAGGAAGAGAGATGAGGAAGAGAAAGGAAGAGGAGAGAGGAGGAAGATAGAGGAGGATGAGAGAGGAGGAGGAAGAGAGAGGAGGAAGAGAGAGGAGGAAGAGAGAGGAGGAAGAGAGAGGAGGAGGAGAGAGTGTAGGAGACAGGAGGAAGAGAGAGGTGAAGGAGAGAGGAGGAAGAGAGAGGAGGAAGACAGAGGAGGAAGAGAGAGGAGGAAGAGAGAGTAAGAGGAGAGAGGAGGAGGAGAGAGGAGGAAGAGAGAGGAGGAAGAGAGATGAGGAAGAGAGAGGAGGAAGAGAGAGGAGGATGAGAGAGGAGGAGGAGAGAGGAGGAAGAGAGAGGAGAAAGAGAGAGGAGGAATAGAAAGGAAGAGGAGAGAGGAGGAAGAGAGAGGAGGAGGAGAGAGGTGGAAGAGGGCGGAGGCAGAGAGCGGAGGAGTAGAGAGGTGGAAGAGAGAGGAGGAAGAGAGAGGAGGAAGAGAGATGAGGAAGATAGAGGAGGAAGAGAGCGGAGGAAGACAGAGGAAGAGGAGAGAGGAGGAAGAGAGAGGAGGAAGAGAGAAGATGAAGAGAGAGGAGGAAGAGAGAGGAGGAAGAGAGAGGAGGAAGAGAGCGGAGGAGGAGAGAGGCGGAAGAGAGAGGAGGGAGAGAGGTGGAAGAGAGAGGAGGAAGAGACAGGAGGAAGTGAGAGGAGGAATAGAGAGGAAGAGGAGAGAGGAGGAAGAGAGAGGAGGGAGAGAGAGGAGGAAGAGAGAGGAGGAAGAGACAGGAGGAAGTGAGAGGAGGAATAGAGAGGAAGAGGAGAGAGGAGGAAGAGAGAGGAGGAAGAGAGAGGAGGAAGAGATAGGAGGAAGAGAGACGAGGAAGAGAGAGGAAGAAGAGAGAGGATGAGGAGAGAGGAGGAAGAGAAAGGAGGAAATGAGAGGAGGAAGAAGAGAGAGGAGGAATAGAGAGGAAGAGGAGAGAGGAGGAAGAGAGAGGAGGAAGAGAGAGGAGGAAGAGAGAGGTGGAAGAGAGGAAGAAGAGAGATGAGGAAGAGAGAGGAGGAAGAGAGAGGAGGAATAGAGAGGAAGAGGAGAGAGAAGGAATAGAGAGGAGGAAGAGAGAGGAGGAAGAGACAGGAGGAAGAGAGAGGAGGAAGAGAAAGGAAGAGGAGAGAGGAGGAAGAGAGAGGAGGATGAGAGAGGAGGAGGAGAGAGGACTAATAGAGAGGATGAAGAGAGAATAGGAATAGAGAGGAGGAAGAGAGAGGAGGAAGAGAGAGGATGAAGAGAGAGGAAGAGGAGAGAGGAGGAATAGCGAGGAAGAGGAGAGAGAAGGAAGTGAGAGGAGGAAAAGAGAGGAGGAAGAGAGAGGACGAGGAGAGAGGATGAGGAGAGAGGAGGAAGATAGAGGAGGAATAGAGAGGAAGAGGAGAGAGGAGGAAGAGAGAGGTGGAAGAGAGAGGAGGAAGAGAGAGGAGGAAGAGAGAGGAGGAGGAGAAAGTTGGAAGAGGGAGGAGGAAGAGAGAGGAGGAAGAGAGAGGAGGAAGAGAGAACAGGAAGAGAGATGAGGGAGAGAGGTGGAAGAGAGAGGAGGAGGACAGAGGAGGAAGAGAGAGGAGGAAGAAAGAGGAGAAGGAGAGACGTGGAAGAGGGAGGAGGAACAGAGAGGCGGAAGAGTGAGGAGGAAGAGAGAGGAGGAAGAGAGAGGAGGAGGAGAGAGGTGGAAGAGAGAGGAAGAAGAGAGATGAGGAAGAGAGAGGAGGAAGAGAGAGGAGAAATAGAGAGGAAGAGGAGAGAGGAGGAAAAGAGAGGAGGAAGAGAGAGGAGGAAGAGAGAGGAGGAAGAGACAGGAGGAAGTGAGAGGAGGAATAGAGAGGAAGAGGAGAGAGGAGGAAGAGAGAGGAGGAAGAGAGAGGAGGAAGAGATAGGAGGAAGAGAGACGAGGAAGAGAGAGGAGGAAGAGAGAGGATGAGGAGAGAGGAGGAAGAGAAAGGAGGAAATGAGAGGAGGAAGAAGAGAGAGGAGGAATAGAGAGGAAGAGGAGAGAGGAGGAAGAGAGAGGAGGAAGAGAGAGGAGGAAGAGAGAGGTGGAAGAGAGAGGAAGAAGAGAGATGAGGAAGAGAGAGGAGGAAGAGAGAGGAGGAATAGAGAGGAAGAGGAGAGAGAAGGAATAGAGAGGAGGAAGAGAGAGGAGGAAGAGACAGGAGGAAGAGAGAGGAGGAAGAGAAAGGAAGAGGAGAGAGGAGGAAGAGAGAGGAGGATGAGAGCGGAGGAAGAGAGAGGAGGAATAGAGAGGAGGAAGAGAGAATAGGAATAGAGAGGAGGAAGAGAGAGGAGGAAGAGAGAGGAGGAAGAGAGAGGATGAAGAGAGAGGAAGAGGAGAGAGGAGGAATAGCGAGGAAGAGGAGAGAGAAGGAAGTGAGAGGAGGAAAAGAGAGGAGGAAGAGAGAGGATGAGGAGAGAGGATGAGGAGAGAGGAGGAAGATAGAGGAGGAATAGAGAGGAAGAGGAGAGAGGAGGAAGAGAGAGGAGGAAGAGAGAGGAGGAAGAGAGAGGAGGAAGAGAGAGGAGGAGGAGAAAGGTGGAAGAGGGCGGAGGAATAGAGAGGAGGAAGAGAGAGGAGGAAGAGAGAACAGGAAGAGAGATGAGGGAGAGAGGTGGAAGAGAGAGGAGGAGGACAGATGAGGAAGAGAGAGGAGGAAGAGAGAGGAGGAAGAGAGAGGAGGAGGAGAGAGGTGGAAGAGAGAGGAAGAAGAGAGATGAGGAAGAGAGAGGAGGAAGAGAGAGGAGAAATATAGAGGAAGAGGAGAGAGGAGGAAGAGAGAGGAGGAAGAGAGAGGAGGAAGAGAGAGGAAGAAGAGAGAGGATAAGGAGAGAGGAGAAGAGAGAGTAGAAAGAGAGAGGAGGAGGAGAGAGGAGGAAGAGAGAGGAGGAAGAGAGAGCAGGAAGAGAGAGGAGGAAGAGAGAGGAGGAATAGAGAGGAGGAAGAGAGAGGATGAGGAGAGAGGGGGAAGAGTGTGGAGGAAGAGAGAGGAGGAGAAGAGAAGATGAAGAGAGAGGAGGAAGAGAGAGGAGGAATAGAGAGGAAGAGGAGAGAGAAGGAAGTGAGAGGAGGAATAGAGAGGAAGAGGAGAGAGGAGGAAGAGAGAGGAAGAAGAGAGAGGAGGAAGAGAGAGGAGGAAGAGAGAGGAGGAAGAGAGAGGAGGAGGAGAGAGGAGGAAGTGAGAGGAGGAAGAGAGACGAGGAAGAGAGAGAAGGAAGACCGAGGAGGAAGAGACAGGAGGAAGAGAGAGGAGGAAGAGACAGGAGGAAGAGAGAGGAGGAAGATAGAGGAAGAGGAGAGAGGAGGAAGAGAGATGAGGAAGAGAGAGGAGGAAGAGAGAGGAGGAAGAGAGAGGAGGAGGAGAGAGGAGGAAGAGAGAGGAGGAAGAGAGAGGAGGAAGAGAGAGGAGGAGGAGAGAGGAGGAAGAGAGAGGAGGAAGAGAGAGGAGGAAGAGAGAGGAAGAGGAGAAAGGAGGAAGAGAGAGGAGGAGGAGAGAGGAGGAAGAGAGAGGAGGAGGGGAGAGAAAGAAGAGAGAGGAGTAAGAGAGAGGAGGAAGAGACAGAGGAAGAGAGAGTAGGAAGTGAGAGGAGGAATAGACAGGAGGAAGAGAGAGAAGGAAGAGAGAGGAGAAAGAGACAGGAGGAAGAGAGAGGAGGAAGAGAGAGGAGGAAGAGAGAGGAGGAAGTGAGAGGAGGAAGAGAGAGGAGGAAGAGACAGGAGGAAGTGAGAGGAGGAAGAGACAGGAGGAAGAGAAAGGAGGAAGAGAGAGGAGAAAGAGAGAGGAAGAGGAGAGAGGAGGAAGAGAGAGTAGGATGAGAGAGGAGGAGGAGAAAGAGGAAGAGAGAGGAGGAAGAGAGAGGAGGAAGAGAGAGGAGGAAGACAGAGGAGGAAGAGAGATGAGGAGGACAGAGCAGGAAGACAGAGGAGGAAGAGAGAGGAGGAAGAGAGAGGAGGAAGAGAGAGGAGGAGGAGAGAGGAGGAAGAGAGACGAGGAAGAGAGAGGAAGAGGAGAGAGGAGGAAGAGAGAGGAGGATGAGAGAGGAGGAGGAGAGAGGAGGAATAGAGAGGAAGAAGAGAGAGGAGGAAGAGAGAGGAGGAAGAGAGAGGAGGAGGAGAGAGTAGTAAGAGAGAGGAGGAAGAGAGACTTGGAAGAGAGAGGAGGAAGAGAGAGGAGGAAGAGAGAGGAGGAAGAGAGAGGAGGAGGAGAGAGGAGGAAGAGAGAGGAGGAAGAGTGAGGAGGAAGAGAGAGGAAGAGGAGAGAGCAGGAGGAGAGAGGAGGAAGAGAGAGAAGGAAGAGAGAGGAGGAAGAGAGAGGAGGAGGAGAGAGAAGGAAGAGAGAGGAGGAAGAGAGGAGGAAGAGAGAAGACGAAGAGAGAGGAGGAAGAGAGAGGAAGAGCAGAGAGGAGGAAGAGAGATGAGGAAGAGAGAGGAGTAAGAGAGAGGAGGAAGGGAGAGGAGGAAGAGAGAGGAGGAAGAGAGAGGAGGAAGTGAGAGGAGTAAGAGAGACGAGGAAGAGAGAGAAGAAGACAGAGGAGGAAGAGAGCGGAGGAAGAGACAGGAGGAAGAGAGAGGAGGAAGATAGAGGAAGAGGAGAGAGGAGGAACAGAGAGGAGGAAGAGAGAGGAGGAAGAGAGAGGAGGAAGTGAGAGGAGGAAGAGAGACGAGGAAGAGATAGAAGGAAGACAGAGGAGGAAGAGACAGGAGGAAGAGAGAGGAGGAAGATAGAGGAAGAGGAGAGAGGAGGAAGAGAGAGGAGGATGAGAGAGGAGGACGAGAGAGGAGGATGGGAGAGGAGGAGGAGAGAGGAGGAAGAGAGAGGAGGAAGAGAGAGGAGGAAGAGAGAGGAGGAGGAGAGAGGAGGAAGAGAGAGGAGGAATAGAGAGGAGGAAGAGAGAGGAGGAAGAGAGAGGAAGAAGAGGGCGTAGTAGGAGAGAGGAGGAAGAGAGAGTAGGAGGAGAGAGGAGGAATAGAGATGAGGAAGAGAGAGGAGGAAGAGAGAGGAGGACGAGAGAGGAAGACGAGAGAGGAGGAAGAGAGAGGAGGAAGAGAGAGGAGGAAGAGAGAGGAAGAGGAGAAAGGAGGAAGAGAGAGGAGGAGGAGAGAGGAGGAAGAGAGAGGAGGAAGAGAGAGGAGGAAGAGATAGGAAGAGGAGAGATTAGGAAGAGAGAGGAGGAAGACAGAGGAAGAGGAGAGAGGAGGATTAGAGAGGAGGAAGAGAGAACAGGAAGAGAGAGGAGGAAGAGAGAGGAGGAAGAGAGAGGAAGAAGAGAGATGAGGAAGAGAGAGGAGGAAGAGAGAGGAGGAAGAGAGAGGAGGAGGAGAGAGGAGGAAGAGAGAGGAGGAAGAGAGAGGAGGAAGAGAGAGGAGGAGGAGAGAGGAGGAAGAGAGAGGAGGAAGAGAGAGGAGGAAGAGAGAGGAAGAGGAGAAAGGAGGAAGAGAGAGGAGGAGGAGAGAGGAGGAAGAGAGA
Organism: Strix occidentalis; assembly: GCA_030819815.1. Taxonomy (NCBI): domain Eukaryota; kingdom Metazoa; phylum Chordata; class Aves; order Strigiformes; family Strigidae; genus Strix; species Strix occidentalis. The sequence goes on along the minus strand of JASWHU010000245.1, from coordinate 12,833 downwards.
GGAGGAGGGGAGAGAAAGAAGAGAGAGGAGTAAGAGAGAGGAGGAAGAGACAGAGGAAGAGAGAGTAGGAAGTGAGAGGAGGAATAGACAGGAGGAAGAGAGAGAAGGAAGAGAGAGGAGAAAGAGACAGGAGGAAGAGAGAGGAGGAAGAGAGAGGAGGAAGAGAGAGGAGGAAGTGAGAGGAGGAAGAGAGAGGAGGAAGAGACAGGAGGAAGTGAGAGGAGGAAGAGACAGGAGGAAGAGAAAGGAGGAAGAGAGAGGAGAAAGAGAGAGGAAGAGGAGAGAGGAGGAAGAGAGAGTAGGATGAGAGAGGAGGAGGAGAAAGAGGAAGAGAGAGGAGGAAGAGAGAGGAGGAAGAGAGAGGAGGAAGAGAGAGGAGGAAGAGAGAGGAAGAGGAGAGAGCAGGAGGAGAGAGGAGGAAGAGAGAGGAGGAAGACCGAGGAGGAAGAGAGATGAGGAGGACAGAGCAGGAAGACAGAGGAGGAAGAGAGAGGAGGAAGAGAGAGGAGGAAGAGAGAGGAGGAGGAGAGAGGAGGAAGAGAGACGAGGAAGAGAGAGGAAGAGGAGAGAGGAGGAAGAGAGAGGAGGATGAGAGAGGAGGAGGAAAGAGGAGGAATAGAGAGGAAGAAGAGAGAGGAGGAAGAGAGAGGAGGAAGAGAGAGGAGGAGGAGAGAGTAGTAAGAGAGAGGAGGAAGAGAGACTTGGAAGAGAGAGGAGGAAGAGAGAGGAGGAAGAGAGAGGAGGAAGAGAGAGGAGGAGGAGAGAGGAGGAAGAGAGAGGAGGAAGAGTGAGGAGGAAGAGAGAGGAAGAGGAGAGAGCAGGAGGAGAGAGGAGGAAGAGAGAGAAGGAAGAGAGAGGAGGAAGAGAGAGGAGGAGGAGAGAGAAGGAAGAGAGAGGAGGAAGAGAGGAGGAAGAGAGAAGACGAAGAGAGAGGAGGAAGAGAGAGGAAGAGCAGAGAGGAGGAAGAGAGATGAGGAAGAGAGAGGAGTAAGAGAGAGGAGGAAGGGAGAGGAGGAAGAGAGAGGAGGAAGAGAGAGGAGGAAGTGAGAGGAGTAAGAGAGACGAGGAAGAGAGAGAAGAAGACAGAGGAGGAAGAGAGCGGAGGAAGAGACAGGAGGAAGAGAGAGGAGGAAGATAGAGGAAGAGGAGAGAGGAGGAACAGAGAGGAGGAAGAGAGAGGAGGAAGAGAGAGGAGGAAGTGAGAGGAGGAAGAGAGACGAGGAAGAGATAGAAGGAAGACAGAGGAGGAAGAGACAGGAGGAAGAGAGAGGAGGAAGATAGAGGAAGAGGAGAGAGGAGGAAGAGAGAGGAGGATGAGAGAGGAGGACGAGAGAGGAGGATGGGAGAGGAGGAGGAGAGAGGAGGAAGAGAGAGGAGGAAGAGAGAGGAGGAAGAGAGAGGAGGAGGAGAGAGGAGGAAGAGAGAGGAGGAATAGAGAGGAGGAAGAGAGAGGAGGAAGAGAGAGGAAGAAGAGGGCGTAGTAGGAGAGAGGAGGAAGAGAGAGTAGGAGGAGAGAGGAGGAATAGAGATGAGGAAGAGAGAGGAGGAAGAGAGAGGAGGACGAGAGAGGAAGACGAGAGAGGAGGAAGAGAGAGGAGGAAGAGAGAGGAGGAAGAGAGAGGAAGAGGAGAAAGGAGGAAGAGAGAGGAGGAGGAGAGAGGAGGAAGAGAGAGGAGGAAGAGAGAGGAGGAAGAGATAGGAAGAGGAGAGATTAGGAAGAGAGAGGAGGAAGACAGAGGAAGAGGAGAGAGGAGGATTAGAGAGGAGGAAGAGAGAACAGGAAGAGAGAGGAGGAAGAGAGAGGAGGAAGAGAGAGGAAGAAGAGAGATGAGGAAGAGAGAGGAGGAAGAGAGAGGAGGAAGAGAGAGGAGGAGGAGAGAGGAGGAAGAGAGAGGAGGAAGAGATAGGAGGAAGAGAGAGGAGGAAGAGAGAGAAGGAAGAGAGAGGATGAGGAGAGAGGAGGAAGAGAAAGGAGGAAAAGAGAGGAGGAAGAGAAAGGAAGAGGAGAGTGGAGGAAGAGAGAGGAGGATGAGAGAGGAGGAGGAAGAGAGAGGAGGAAGAGAGAGGAGGAAGAGAGAGGAGGAGGAGAGCGGTGTAAGAGAGGGGAGGAAGAGAGAGGAAGAGGAGAGAGGAGGAAGAGAGAGGAGGGAGAGAGGTGGAAGAGAGAGGAGGAGGAGAGGAGGAAGAGAGAGGAGGAAAAGAGAGGAGGAAGAAGAGAGAGGAGGAATAGAGAGGAAGAGGAGAGAAGAGGAAGAGAGAGGAGGAAGAGAGAGGAGAAAGAGACAGGAGGAAGAGAGAGGAGGAAGAGAGAGGAGGATGAGATAGGGGGAGGAGAGAGGAGGAAGAGAGAGGAGGAAGAGAGAGGAGGAATAGAGAGGAAGAGGAGAGAGGAGGAAGAGAGTGGAGGAGGAGAGAGGTGGAAGAGAGAGGAGGAAGAGAGAGGAGGAAGAGAGATGAGGATCACAGAGGAGGAAGAGAGAGGAGGAAGACAGAGGAAGAGGAGAGAGGAGGATGAGAGAGGAGGAAGAGAGAAGAGGAAGAGAGATGAGGAAGAGAGAGGAGGAAGAGAGAGGAGGAAGAGAGAGGAGGAGGAGAGAGGAGGAAGAGAGAGGAGGAGGAGAGAGGAGGAAGAGAAAGGAGGAAAAGAGAGGAGGCAGAGAGAGCAGGAATAGAGAGGAGGAAGAGAGAGGAGAAAGAGAGAGGAGGAATAGAGAGGAAGAGGAGGGAGGAGGAAGAGAGAGGAGGAGAAGAGAGGTGGAAGAGGGAGGAGGCAGAGAGAGGAGGAGGAGAGAGGTGGAAGAGAGAGGAGGAAGAGAGAGGAGGAAGAGAGATGGGGAAGACAGAGGAGGAAGAGAGCGTTGGAAGACAGAGGAAGAGGAGAGAGGAGGAGGAGAGAGGAGGAAGAGAGAAGAGGAAGAGAGAGGAGGAAGAGAGAGGAGGAAGAGGGAGGAGGAAGAGAGAGGAGGAGGAGAGAGGTGGAAGAGAGAGGAAGAGGAGAGAGAAGGAATAGAGAGGAGGAAGTGAGAGGAGGAAGAGACAGGAGGAAGAGAGATGAGGAAGAGAAAGGAAGAGGAGAGTGGAGGAAGAGAGAGGAGGATGAGAGAGGAGGAGGAAGAGAGAGGAGGAAGAGAGAGAAGGAAGAGAGAGGAGGAGGAGAGCGGTGTAAGAGAGGGGAGGAAGAGAGAGGAAGAGGAGAGAGGAGGAAGAGAGAGGAGGGAGAGAGGTGGAAGAGAGAGGAGGAGGAGAGGAGGAAGAGAGAGGAGGAAGAGAGAGGAGGAAGAGAGAGGAGGAAGAGAGAGGAGGAGGAGAGAGTGTAGGAGACAGGAGGAAGAGAGTGGTGAAGGAGAGAGGAGGAAGAGAGAGGAGGAAGACAGAGGAGGAAGAGAGAGGAGGAAGAGAGTGTAAGAGCAGAGAGGAGGAGGAGAGAGGTGGAAGAGAGAGGAAGAGGAGAGAGGTGGAGGAGAGAGGAAGAAGAGAGATGAGGAAGAGAGATGAGGAAGAGAGAGGAGGAAGAGAGAGGAGGAGGAGAGATGAGGAAGAGAGAGGAGGAAGAGATAGGAGGAAGAGAGAGAGGGAAGAGAGAGGAGGAAGAGAGAGGATGAGGAGAGAGGAGGAAGAGAAAGGAGGAAAAGAGAGGAGGAAGAAGAGAGAGGAGGAATAGAGAGGAAGAGGAGAGGGGAGGAAGAGAGAGGAGGAAGAGAGAGAAGGAAGAGAAGAGTAAGAGAGAGCAGGAATAGAGAGGAGGAAGAGAGAGGAGAAAGAGACAGGAGGAAGAGAGAGGAGGAAGAGAGAGGAGGATGAGAGAGGAGGAGGAGAGAGGAGGAAGAGAGAGGAGGAAGAGAGAGGAGGAATAGAGAGGAAGAGGAGAGAGGAGGAAGAGAGTGGAGGAGGAGAGAGGTGGAAGAGAGAGGAGGAAGAGAGAGGAGGAAGACAGAGGAAGAGGAGAGAGGAGGATTAGAGATGAGGAAGAGAGAAGAGGAAGAGAGAGGAGGGAGAGAGAGGAGGAAGAGAGAGGAGGAAGAGAGAGGTGGAAGAGAGAGGAAGAGGAGAGAGGTGGAGGAGAGAGGAAGAAGAGAGATGAGGAAGAGAGATGAGGAAGAGAGAGGAGTAAGAGAGAGGAGGAGGAGAGATGAGGAAGAGAGAGGAGGAAGAGATAGGAGGAAGAGAGAGAGGGAAGAGAGAGGAGGAAGAGAGAGGATGAGGAGAGAGGAGGAAGAGAAAGAAGGAAAAGAGAGGAGGAAGAAGAGAGAGGAGGAATAGAGAGGAAGAGGAGAGAGGAGGAAGAGAGAGGAGGAAGAGAGAGGAGAAAGAGACAGGAGGAAGAGAGAGGAGGAAGAGAGAGGAGGATGAGAGAGGAGGAGGAGAGAGGAGGAAGAGAGAGGAGGAAGAGAGAGGAGGAATAGAGAGGAAGAGGAGAGAGGAGGAAGAGAGTGGAGGAGGAGATAGGTGGAAGAGAGAGGAGGAAGAGAGAGGAGGAAGAGAGATGAGGAACACAGAGGAGGAAGAGAGCGGAGGAAGACAGAGGAAGAGGAGAGAGGAGGATGAGAGAGGAGGAAGAGAGAAGAGGAAGAGAGAGGAGGAAGAGAGAGGAGGAAGAGAGAGGAAGAAGAGAGAAGAGGAAGAGAGAGGAGGAAGAGAGCGGAGGAAGACAGAGGAAGAGGAGAGAGGAGGATGAGAGAGGAGGAAGAGAGAAGAGGAAGAGAGAGGAGGAAGAGAGAGGAGGAAGAGAGAGGAAGAAGAGAGATGAGGAAGAGAGAGGAGAAAGAGAGAGGAGGAAGAGAGAGGAGGAGGAGAGAGGAGGAAGAGAGAGGAGGAAGAGATAGGAGGAAGAGAGAGGAGGAAGAGAGAGGAGGAGGAGAGAGGAGGAAGAGAGAGGAGGAATAGAGAGGAAGAGGAGAGAGGAGGAAGAGAGAGGAGGAGGAGAGTGGTGGAAGAGGGCGGAGGCTGAGAGAGGAGGAGGAGAGAGGTGGAAGAGAGAGGAGGAAGAGAGAGGAAGAGGAGAGAGGAGGAAGAGAGAGGAAGAGGAGAGAGGTGGAAGAGAAAGGAGGAAGAGAGAGGAGGAAGAGAGATGAGGAAGACAGAGGAGGAAGAGAGCGGAGGAAGACAGAGGAAGAGGAGAGAGGAGGAGGAGAGAGGAGGAAGAGAGAAGAGGAAGAGAGAGGAGGAAGAGAGAGGAGGAAGAGGGCGGAGGAAGAGAGAGGAGGAGGAGAGAGGTGGAAGAGAGAGGAAGAGGAGAGAGGAGGAAGATAGAGGAGGATGAGAGAGGAGGAGGAAGAGAGAGGAGGAAGAGAGAGGAGGAAGAGAGAGGAGGAAGAGAGAGGAGGAAGAGAGAGGAGGAGGAGAGAGTGTAGGAGACAGGAGGAAGAGAGATATGAAGGAGAGAGGAGGAAGAGAGAGGAGGAAGACAGAGGAGGAAGAGAGAGGAGGAAGAGAGAGTAAGAGGAGAGAGGAGGAGGAGAGAGGAGGAAGAGAGAGGAGGAAGAGAGATGAGGAAGAGAGAGGAGGAAGAGAGAGGAGGATGAGAGAGGAGGAGGAGAGAGGAGGAAGAGAGAGGAGAAAGAGAGAGGAGGAATAGAGAGGAAGAGGAGAGAGGAGGAAGAGAGAGGAGGAGGAGAGAGGTGGAAGAGGGCGGAGGCAGAGAGCGGAGGAGTAGAGAGGTGGAAGAGAGAGGAGGAAGAGAGAGGAGGAAGAGAGATGAGGAAGATAGAGGAGGAAGAGAGCGGAGGAAGACAGAGGAAGAGGAGAGAGGAGGAACAGAGAGGAGGAAGAGAGAAGATGAAGAGAGAGGAGGAAGAGAGAGGAGGGAGAGAGGTGGAAGAGAGAGGAGGAAGAGAGAGGAGGAAGAGACAGGAGGAAGTGAGAGGAGGAATAGAGAGGAAGAGGAGAGAGGAGGAAGAGAGAGGAGGGAGAGAGAGGAGGAAGAGAGAGGAGGAAGAGACAGGAGGAAGTGAGAGGAGGAATAGAGAGGAAGAGGAGAGAGGAGGAAGAGAGAGGAGGAAGAGAGAGGAGGAAGAGATAGGAGGAAGAGAGACGAGGAAGAGAGAGGAAGAAGAGAGAGGATGAGGAGAGAGGAGGAAGAGAAAGGAGGAAATGAGAGGAGGAAGAAGAGAGAGGAGGAATAGAGAGGAAGAGGAGAGAGGAGGAAGAGAGAGGAGGAAGAGAGAGGAGGAAGAGAGAGGTGGAAGAGAGAGGAAGAAGAGAGATGAGGAAGAGAGAGGAGGAAGAGAGAGGAGGAATAGAGAGGAAGAGGAGAGAGAAGGAATAGAGAGGAGGAAGAGAGAGGAGGAAGAGAAAGGAAGAGGAGAGAGGAGGAAGAGAGAGGAGGATGAGAGAGGAGGAGGAGAGAGGACTAATAGAGAGGATGAAGAGAGAATAGGAATAGAGAGGAGGAAGAGAGAGGAGGAAGAGAGAGGATGAAGAGAGAGGAAGAGGAGAGAGGAGGAATAGCGAGGAAGAGGAGAGAGAAGGAAGTGAGAGGAGGAAAAGAGAGGAGGAAGAGAGAGGACGAGGAGAGAGGATGAGGAGAGAGGAGGAAGATAGAGGAGGAATAGAGAGGAAGAGGAGAGAGGAGGAAGAGAGAGGAGGAAGAGAGAGGAGGAAGAGAGAGGAGGAAGAGAGAGGAGGAGGAGAAAGTTGGAAGAGGGAGGAGGAAGAGAGAGGAGGAAGAGAGAGGAGGAATAGAGAACAGGAAGAGAGATGAGGGAGAGAGGTGGAAGAGAGAGGAGGAGGACAGAGGAGGAAGAGAGAGGAGGAAGAAAGAGGAGAAGGAGAGACGTGGAAGAGGGAGGAGGAACAGAGAGGCGGAAGAGTGAGGAGGAAGAGAGAGGAGGAAGAGAGAGGAGGAGGAGAGAGGTGGAAGAGAGAGGAAGAAGAGAGATGAGGAAGAGAGAGGAGGAAGAGAGAGGAGAAATAGAGAGGAAGAGGAGAGAGGAGGAAAAGAGAGGAGGAAGAGAGAGGAGGAAGAGAGAGGAGGAAGAGACAGGAGGAAGTGAGAGGAGGAATAGAGAGGAAGAGGAGAGAGGAGGAAGAGAGAGGAGGAAGAGAGAGGAGGAAGAGATAGGAGGAAGAGAGACGAGGAAGAGAGAGGAGGAAGAGAGAGGATGAGGAGAGAGGAGGAAGAGAAAGGAGGAAATGAGAGGAGGAAGAAGAGAGAGGAGGAATAGAGAGGAAGAGGAGAGAGGAGGAAGAGAGAGGAGGAAGAGAGAGGAGGAAGAGAGAGGTGGAAGAGAGAGGAAGAAGAGAGATGAGGAAGAGAGAGGAGGAAGAGAGAGGAGGAATAGAGAGGAAGAGGAGAGAGAAGGAATAGAGAGGAGGAAGAGAGAGGAGGAAGAGACAGGAGGAAGAGAGAGGAGGAAGAGAAAGGAAGAGGAGAGAGGAGGAAGAGAGAGGAGGATGAGAGCGGAGGAAGAGAGAGGAGGAATAGAGAGGAGGAAGAGAGAATAGGAATAGAGAGGAGGAAGAGAGAGGAGGAAGAGAGAGGAGGAAGAGAGAGGATGAAGAGAGAGGAAGAGGAGAGAGGAGGAATAGCGAGGAAGAGGAGAGAGAAGGAAGTAAGAGGAGGAAAAGAGAGGAGGAAGAGAGAGGATGAGGAGAGAGGATGAGGAGAGAGGAGGAAGATAGAGGAGGAATAGAGAGGAAGAGGAGAGAGGAGGAAGAGAGAGGAGGAAGAGAGAGGAGGAAGAGAGAGGAGGAAGAGAGAGGAGGAGGAGAAAGGTGGAAGAGGGCGGAGGAATAGAGAGGAGGAAGAGAGAGGAGGAAGAGAGAACAGGAAGAGAGATGAGGGAGAGAGGTGGAAGAGAGAGGAGGAGGACAGAGGAGGAAGAGAGAGGAGGAAGAGAGAGGAGGAAGAGAGAGGAGGAGGAGAGAGGTGGAAGAGAGAGGAAGAGGAGAGATGAGGAAGAGAGAGGAGGAAGAGAGAGGAGAAATATAGAGGAAGAGGAGAGAGGAGGAAGAGAGAGGAGGAAGAGAGAGGAGGAAGAGAGAGGAAGAAGAGAGAGGATAAGGAGAGAGGAGAAGAGAGAGTAGAAAGAGAGAGGAGGAGGAGAGAGGAGGAAGAGAGAGGAGGAAGAGAGAGCAGGAAGAGAGAGGAGGAAGAGAGAGGAGGAATAGAGAGGAGGAAGAGAGAGGATGAGGAGAGAGGGGGAAGAGTGTGGAGGAAGAGAGAGGAGGAGAAGAGAAGATGAAGAGAGAGGAGGAAGAGAGAGGAGGAATAGAGAGGAAGAGGAGAGAGAAGGAAGTGAGAGGAGGAATAGAGAGGAAGAGGAGAGAGGAGGAAGAGAGAGGAAGAAGAGAGAGGAGGAAGAGAGAGGAGGAAGAGAGAGGAGGAAGAGAGAGGAGGAGGAGAGAGGAGGAAGTGAGAGGAGGAAGAGAGACGAGGAAGAGAGAGAAGGAAGACAGAGGAGGAAGAGACAGGAGGAAGAGAGAGGAGGAAGAGACAGGAGGAAGAGAGAGGAGGAAGATAGAGGAAGAGGAGAGAGGAGGAAGAGAGAGGAGGATGAGAGAGGACGAGGAGAGAGGAAGATGAGAAAGGAGGAGGAGAGAGGAGGAAGAGAGAGGAGGAAGAGAGAGGAGGAAGAGAGAGGAGGAGGAGAGAGGAGGAAGAGAGAGGAGGAAGAGAGAGGAGGAAGAGAGAGGAAGAGGAGAAAGGAGGAAGAGAGAGGAGGAGGAGAGAGGAGGAAGAGAGAGGAGGAGGGGAGAGAAAGAAGAGAGAGGAGTAAGAGAGAGGAGGAAGAGACAGAGGAAGAGAGAGTAGGAAGTGAGAGGAGGAATAGACAGGAGGAAGAGAGAGAAGGAAGAGAGAGGAGAAAGAGACAGGAGGAAGAGAGAGGAGGAAGAGAGAGGAGGAAGAGAGAGGAGGAAGTGAGAGGAGGAAGAGAGAGGAGGAAGAGACAGGAGGAAGTGAGAGGAGGAAGAGACAGGAGGAAGAGAAAGGAGGAAGAGAGAGGAGAAAGAGAGAGGAAGAGGAGAGAGGAGGAAGAGAGAGTAGGATGAGAGAGGAGGAGGAGAAAGAGGAAGAGAGAGGAGGAAGAGAGAGGAGGAAAAGAGAGGAGGAAGAGAGAGGAGGAAGAGAGAGGAAGAGGAGAGAGCAGGAGGAGAGAGGAGGAAGAGAGAGGAGGAAGACAGAGGAGGAAGAGAGATGAGGAGGACAGAGCAGGAAGACAGAGGAGGAAGAGAGAGGAGGAAGAGAGAGGAGGAAGAGAGAGGAGGAGGAGAGAGGAGGAAGAGAGACGAGGAAGAGAGAGGAAGAGGAGAGAGGAGGAAGAGAGAGGAGGATGAGAGAGGAGGAGGAGAGAGGAGGAATAGAGAGGAAGAAGAGAGAGGAGGAAGAGAGAGGAGGAAGAGAGAGGAGGAGGAGAGAGTAGTAAGAGAGAGGAGGAAGAGAGACTTGGAAGAGAGAGGAGGAAGAGAGAGGAGGAAGAGAGAGGAGGAAGAGAGAGGAGGGGGAGAGAGGAGGAAGAGAGAGGAGGAAGAGTGAGGAGGAAGAGAGAGGAAGAGGAGAGAGCAGGAGGAGAGAGGAGGAAGAGAGAGAAGGAAGAGAGAGGAGGAAGAGAGAGGACGAGGAGAGAGAAGGAAGAGAGAGGAGGAAGAGAGGAGGAAGAGAGAAGACGAAGAGAGAGGAGGAAGAGAGAGGAAGAGCAGAGAGGAGGAAGAGAGATGAGGAAGAGAGAGGAGTAAGAGAGAGGAGGAAGGGAGAGGAGGAAGAGAGAGGAGGAAGAGAGAGGAGGAAGTGAGAGGAGTAAGAGAGACGAGGAAGAGAGAGAAGGAAGACAGAGGAGGAAGAGAGCGGAGGAAGAGACAGGAGGAAGAGAGAGGAGGAAGATAGAGGAAGAGGAGAGAGGAGGAACAGAGAGGAGGAAGAGAGAGGAGGAAGAGAGAGGAGGAAGTGAGAGGAGGAAGAGAGACGAGGAAGAGATAGAAGGAAGACAGAGGAGGAAGAGACAGGAGGAAGAGAGAGGAGGAAGATAGAGGAAGAGGAGAGAGGAGGAAGAGAGAGGAGGATGAGAGAGGAGGACGAGAGAGGAGGATGGGAGAAGAGGAGGAGAGAGGAGGAAGAGAGAGGAGGAAGAGAGAGGAGGAAGAGAGAGGAGGAGGAGAGAGGAGGAAGAGAGAGGAGGAATAGAGAGGAGGAAGAGAGAGGAGGAAGAGAGAGGAAGAAGAGGGCGTAGTAGGAGAGAGGAGGAAGAGAGAGTAGGAGGAGAGAGGAGGAATAGAGATGAGGAAGAGAGAGGAGGAAGAGAGAGGAGGACGAGAGAGGAAGACGAGAGAGGAGGAAGAGAGAGGAGGAAGAGAAAGGAGGAAGAGAGAGGAAGAGGAGAAAGGAGGAAGAGAGAGGAGGAGGAGACAGGAGGAAGAGAGAGGAGGAAGAGAGAGGAGGAAGAGATAGGAAGAGGAGAGATTAGGAAGAGAGAGGAGGAAGTGAGAGGAGGAAGAGAGACGACGAAGAGAGAGAAGGAAGACAGAGGAGGAAGAGACAGGAGGAAGAGAGAGGAGGAAGATAGAGGAAGAGGAGAGAGGAGGAGGAGAGCGGTGTAAGAGAGGGGAGGAAGAGAGAGGAAGAGGAGTGAGGAGGAAGAGAGAGGAGGGAGAGAGGTGGAAGAGAGAGGAGGAGGAGAGGAGGAAGAGAGAGGAGGAAGAGAGAGGAGGAAGAGAGAGAAGGAAGAGAGAGGAGGAGGAGAGAGGAGGAAGAGAAAGGAGGAAAAGAGAGGAGGAAGAGAGAGCAGGAATAGAGAGGAGGAAGAGAGAGGAGAAAGAGACAGGTGGAAGAGAGAGGAGGAAGAGAGAGGAGGAATAGAGAGGAAGAGGAGAGAGGAGGAAGAGAGAGGAGGAGAAGAGAGGTGGAAGAGGGAGGAGGTAGAGAGAGGAGGAGGAGAGAGGTGGAAGAGAGAGGAAGAAGAGAGAGGAGGAAGAGAGGTGAGGAAGACAGAGGAGGAAGAGAGCGGTGGAAGACAGAGGAAGAGGAGAGAGCAGGAGGAGAGAGGAGGAAGAGAGAAGAGGAAGAGAGAGGAGGAAGAGAGAGGAGGAAGAGGGAGGAGGAAGAGAGAGGAGGAGGAGAGAGGTGGAAGAGAGAGGAAGAGGAGAGAGAAGGAATAGAGAGGAGGAAGTGAGAGGAGGAAGAGACAGGAGGAAGAGAGATGAGGAAGAGAAAGGAAGAGGAGAGTGGAGGAAGAGAGAGGAGTATGAGAGAGGAGGAGGAAGAGAGAGGAGGAAGAGAGAGGAGGAAGAGAGAGGAGGAGGAGAGCGGTGTAAGAGAGGGGAGGAAGAGAGAGGAAGAGGAGAGAGGAGGAAGAGAGAGGAGGGAGAGAGGTGGAAGAGAGAGGAGGAGGAGAGGATGAAGAGAGAGGAGGAAGAGAGAGGAGGAAGAGAGATGAGGAACACAGAGGAGGAAGAGAGCGGAGGAAGACAGAGGAAGAGGAGAGAGGAGGATGAGAGAGGAGGAAGAGAGAAGAGGAAGAGAGAGGAGGAAGAGAGAGGAGGAAGAGAGAGGAAGAAGAGAGATGAGGAAGAGAGAGGAGGAAGAGAGAGGAGGAAGAGAGAGGAGGAGGAGAGAGGAGGAAGAGAGAGGAGGAAGAGATAGGAGGAAGAGAGAGGAGCAAGAGAGAGAAGGAAGAGAGAGGATGAGGAGAGAGGAGGAAGAGAAAGGAGGAAAAGAGAGGAGGAAGAGAAAGGAAGAGGAGAGTGGAGGAAGAGAGAGGAGGATGAGAGAGGAGGAGGAAGAGAGAGGAGGAAGAGAGAGGAGGAAGAGAGAGGAGGAGGAGAGCGGTGTAAGAGAGGGGAGGAAGATAGAGGAAGAGGAGAGAGTAGGAAGAGAGAGGAGGGAGAGAGGTGGAAGAGAGAGGAGGAAGAGAGAGGAGGAAGAGAGAGGAGGAGGAGAGAGGAGGAAGAGAAAGGAGGAAAAGAGAGGAGGAAGAAGAGAGAGGAGGAATAGAGAGGAAGAGGAGAGAAGAGGAAGAGAGAGGAGGAAGAGAGAGGAGAAAGAGACAGGAGGAAGAGAGAGGAGGAAGAGAGAGGAGGATGAGAGAGGAGGAGGAGAGAGGAGGAAGAGAGAGGAGGAAGAGAGAGGAGGAATAGAGAGGAAGAGGAGAGAGGAGGAAGAGAGTGGAGGAGGAGAGAGGTGGAAGAGAGAGGAGGAAGAGAGAGGAGGAAGAGAGATGAGGAACACAGAGGAGGAAGAGAGAGGAGGAAGACAGAGGAAGAGGAGAGAGAAGGAAGTGAGAGGAGGAATAGAGAGGAAGAGGAGAGAGGAGGAAGAGAGAGGAAGAAGAGAGAGGAGGAAGAGAGAGGAGGCAGAGAGAGGAGGAAGAGAGAGGAGGAGGAGAGAGGAGGAAGTGAGAGGAGGAAGAGAGACGAGGAAGAGAGAGAAGGAAGACAGAGGAGGAAGAGACAGGAGGAAGAGAGAGGAGGAAGAGACAGGAGGAAGAGAGAGGAGGAAGATAGAGGAAGAGGAGAGAGGAGGAAGAGAGAGGAGGATGAGAGAGGACGAGGAGAGAGGAAGATTAGAAAGGAGGAGGAGAGAGGAGGAAGAGAGAGGAGGAAGAGAGAGGAGGAAGAGAGAGGAGGAGGAGAGAGGAGGAAGAGAGAGGAGGAAGAGAGAGGAGGAAGAGAGAGGAAGAGGAGAAAGGAGGAAGAGAGAGGAGGAGGAGAGAGGAGGAAGAGAGAGGAGGAGGGGAGAGAAAGAAGAGAGAGGAGTAAGAGAGAGGAGGAAGAGACAGAGGAAGAGAGAGTAGGAAGTGAGAGGAGGAATAGACAGGAGGAAGAGAGAGAAGGAAGAGAGAGGAGAGGAAGAGAGAGGAGGAAGTGAGAGGAGGAAGAGAGAGGAGGAAGAGACAGGAGGA
>JASWHU010000244.1:0-161790 GCA_030819815.1 Strix occidentalis | reverse complement strand
TTCCCAGGCACAGAGAAGGTGCTAGCAGGGAATTCTCTGCCTGCCTTTCCCCAGTGCTCTGCAAGCTCTCCAGGGCAACATAAAATCTGGGGCTCTGGGCTTTCTTTCCTTCTGAACAAGTGTTAGTGTTTTCTGCACAAACGCGATTCTGAGAAGCAATGTGAACACTTTTGCTTCCCAGGCACAGAGAAGGTGCTAGCAGGGAATTCTCTGCCTGCCTTTCCCCAGTGCTCTGCAAGCTCTCCAGGGCAACATAAAATCTGGGGCCCTGGGCTTTCTTTCCTTCTGAACAAGTGTTAGTGTTTTCTGCACAAACGCGATTCTGCGAAGCAATGTGAACACTTGTGCTTCCCAGGCACAGAGAAGGTGCTAGCAGGGAATTCTCTGCCTGCCTTTCCCCAGTGCTCTGCAAGCTCTCCAGGGCAACATAAAATCTGGGGCTCTGTGCTTTCTTTCCTTCTGAAGAAGTGTTAGTGTTTTCTGCACAAACGCGATTCTGCGAAGCAATGTGAACACTTGTGCTTCCCAGGCACAGAGAAGGTGCTAGCAGGGAATTCTCTGCCTGCCTTTCCCCAGTGCTCTGCAAGCTCTCCAGGGCAACATAAAATCTGGGGCTCTGTGCTTTATTTCCTTCTGGACAAGTGTTAGTGTTTTCTGCACAAACGCGATTCTGCGAAGCAATGTGAACACTTCTCCTTCCCAGGCACAGAGAAGGTGCTAGCAGGGAATTCTCTGCCTGCCTTTCCCCAGTGCTCTGCAAGCTCTCCAGGGCAACATAAAATGTGGGGCTCTGTGCTTTCTTTCCTTCTGAACAAGTGTTAGTGTTTTCTGCACAAACGCGATTCTGCGAAGCAATGGGAACACTTTTGCTTCCCAGGCACAGAGAAGGTGCTAGCAGGGAATTCTCTGCCTGCCTTTCCCCAGTGCTCTGCAAGCTCTCCAGGGCAACATAAAATCTGGGGCTCTGTGCTTTCTTTCCTTCTGACAAAGTGTTAGTGTTTTCTGCACAAACGCGATTCTGCGAAGCAATGTGAACACTTTTGCTTCCCAGGCACAGAGAAGGTGCTAGCAGGGAATTCTCTGCCTGCCTTTCCCCAGTGCTCTGCAAGCTCTCCAGGGCAACATAAAATCTGGGGCTCTGTGCTTTCTTTCCTTCTGAACAAGTGTTAGTGTTTTCTGCACAAACGCGATTCTGCGAAACAATGTGAGCACTTCTCCTTCCCAGGCACAGAGAAGGTGCTAGCAGGGAATTCTCTGCCTGCCTTTCCCCAGTGCTCTGCAAGCTCTCCAGGGCAACATAAAATCTGGGGGCCCTGTGCTTTCTTTCCTTCTGAACAAGTGTTAGTGTTTTCTGCACAAACGCGATTCTGCGAAGCAATGTGAACACTTGTCCTTCCCAGGCACAGAGAAGGTGCTAGCAGGGAATTCTCTGCCTGCCTTTCCCCAGTGCTCTGCAAGCTCTCCAGGGCAACATAAAATCTGGGGCTCTGTGCTTTCTTTCCTTCTGAACAAGTGTTAGTGTTTTCTGCACAAACGCGATTCTGCGAAGCAATGTGAACACTTTTGCTTCCCAGGCACAGAGAAGGTGCTAGCAGGGAATTCTCTGCCTGCCTTTCCCCAGTGCTCTGCAAGCTCTCCAGGGCAACATAAAATCTGGGGCTCTGGGCTTTCTTTCCTTCTGAACAAGTGTTAGTGTTTTCTGCACAAACGCGATTCTGCAAAGCAATGTGAACACTTCTCCTTCCCAGGCACAGAGAAGGTGCTAGCAGGGAATTCTCTGCCTGCCTTTCCCCAGTGCTCTGCAAGCTCTCCAGGGCAACATAAAATCTGGGGCTCTGTGCTTTCTTTCCTTCTGAACAAGTGTTAATGTTTTCTGCACAAACGCGATTCTGCGAAACAATGTGAGCACTACTCCTTCCCGGGCACGGAGAAGGTGCTAGCAGGGAATTCTCTGCCTGCCTTTCCCCAGTGCTCTGCAAGCTCTCCAGGGCAACATAAAATCTGGGGCCCTGTGCTTTCTTTCCTTCTGAACAAGTGTTAGTGTTTTCTGCACAAACGCGATTCTGCGAAGCAATGTGAACACTTCTCCTTCCCAGGCACAGAGAAGGTGCTAGCAGGGAATTCTCTGCCTGCCTTTCCCCAGTGCTCTGCAAGCTCTCCAGGGCAACATAAAATCTGGGGCTCTGGGCTTTCTTTCCTTCTGAACAAGTGTTAGTGTTTTCTGCACAAACGCGATTCTGCGAAGCAATGGGAACACTTTTGCTTCCCAGGCACAGAGAAGGTGCTAGCAGGGAATTCTCTGCCTGCCTTTCCCCAGTGCTCTGCAAGCTCTCCAGGGCAACATAAAATGTGGGGCTCTGTGCTTTCTTTCCTTCTGAACAAGTGTTAGTGTTTTCTGCACAAACGCGATTCTGCGAAGCAATGGGAACACTTTTGCTTCCCAGGCACAGAGAAGGTGCTAGCAGGGAATTCTCTGCCTGCCTTTCCCCAGTGCTCTGCAAGCTCTCCAGGGCAACATAAAATCTGGGGCTCTGTGCTTTCTTTCCTTCTGAACAAGTGTTAGTGTTTTCTGCACAAACGCGATTCTGCGAAGCAATGTGAACACTTCTCCTTCCCAGGCACAGAGAAGGTGCTAGCAGGGAATTCTCTGCCTGCCTTTCCCCAGTGCTCTGCAAGCTCTCCAGGGCAACATAAAATCTGGGGCTCTGTGCTTTCTTTCCTTCTGAACAAGTGTTAGTGTTTTCTGCACAAACGCGATTCTGCGAAGCAATGTGAACACTTCTCCTTCCCAGGCACAGAGAAGGTGCTAGCAGGGAATTCTCTGCCTGCCTTTCCCCAGTGCTCTGCAAGCTCTCCAGGGCAACATAAAATCTGGGGCTCTGTGCTTTCTTTCCTTCTGAACAAGTGTTAGTGTTTTCTGCACAAACGCGATTCTGCGAAACAATGTGAACACTTGTGCTTCCCAGGCACAGAGAAGGTGCTAGCAGGGAATTCTCTGCCTGCCTTTCCCCAGTGCTCTGCAAGCTCTCCAGGGCAACATAAAATCTGGGGCTCTGTGCTTTCTTTCCTTCTGGACAAGTGTTAGTGTTTTCTGCACAAACGCGATTCTGCGAAGCAATGTGAACACTTTTGCTTCCCAGGCACAGAGAAGGTGCTAGCAGGGAATTCTCTGCCTGCCTTTCCCCAGTGCTCTGCAAGCTCTCCAGGGCAACATAAAATCTGGGGCTCTGTGCTTTCTTTCCTTCTGAACAAGTGTTAGTGTTTTCTGCACAAACGCGATTCTGCGAAGCAATGTGAACACTTTTGCTTCCCAGGCACAGAGAAGGTGCTAGCAGGGAATTCTCTGCCTGCCTTTCCCCAGTGCTCTGCAAGCTCTCCAGGGCAACATAAAATGTGGGGCTCTGTGCTTTCTTTCCTTCTGAACAAGTGTTAGTGTTTTCTGCACAAACGCGATTCTGCGAAGCAATGTGAACACTTCTGCTTCCCAGGCACAGAGAAGGTGCTAGCAGGGAATTCTCTGCCTGCCTTTCCCCAGTGCTCTGCAAGCTCTCCAGGGCAACAGAAAATCTGGGGCCCTGGGTTTTCTTTCCTTCTGAACAAGTGTTAGTGTTTTCTGCACAAACGCGATTCTGCGAAGCAATGTGAACACTTGTGCTTCCCAGGCACAGAGAAGGTGCTAGCAGGGAATTCTCTGCCTGCCTTTCCCCAGTGCTCTGCAAGCTCTCCAGGGCAACATAAAATCTGGGGCTCTGTGCTTTCTTTCCTTCTGAAGAAGTGTTAGTGTTTTCTGCACAAACGCGATTCTGCGAAGCAATGTGAACACTTGTGCTTCCCAGGCACAGAGAAGGTGCTAGCAGGGAATTCTCTGCCTGCCTTTCCCCAGTGCTCTGCAAGCTCTCCAGGGCAACATAAAATCTGGGGCTCTGTGCTTTCTTTCCTTCTGGACAAGTGTTAGTGTTTTCTGCACAAACGCAATTCTGCGAAGCAATGTGAACACTTCTCCTTCCCAGGCACAGAGAAGGTGCTAGCAGGGAATTCTCTGCCTGCATTTCCCCAGTGCTCTGCAAGCTCTCCAGGGCAACATAAAATCTGGGGCTCTGGGCTTTCTTTCCTTCTGAACAAGTGTTAGTGTTTTCTGCACAAACGCGATTCTGCGAAGCAATGTGAACACTTCTCCTTCCCAGGCACAGAGAAGGTGCTAGCAGGGAATTCTCTGCCTGCCTTTCCCCAGTGCTCTGCAAGCTCTCCAGGGCAACATAAAATCTGGGGTTCTGTGCTTTCTTTCCTTCTGAACAAGTGTTAGTGTTTTCTGCACAAACGCGATTCTGCGAAGCAATGTGAACACTTCTCCTTCCCAGGCACAGAGAAGGTGCTAGCAGGGAATTCTCTGCCTGCCTTTCCCCAGTGCTCTGCAAGCTCTCCAGGGCAACATAAAATCTGGGGCTCTGGGCTTTCTTTCCTTCTGAACAAGTGTTAGTGTTTTCTGCACAAACGCGATTCTGCGAAGCAATGTGAACACTTCTCCTTCCCAGGCACAGAGAAGGTGCTAGCAGGGAATTCTCTGCCTGCCTTTCCCCAGTGCTCTGCAAGCTCTCCAGGGCAACATAAAATGTGGGGCTCTGTGCTTTCTTTCCTTCTGAACAAGTGTTAGTGTTTTCTGCACAAACGCGATTCTGCGAAACAATGTGAGCACTTCTCCTTCCCAGGCACAGAGAAGGTGCTAGCAGGGAATTCTCTGCCTGCCTTTCCCCAGTGCTCTGCAAGCTCTCCAGGGCAACATAAAATCTGGGGCCCTGTGCTTTCTTTCCTTCTGAACAAGTGTTAGTGTTTTCTGCACAAACGCGATTCTGCGAAACAATGTGAGCACTTCTCCTTCCCAGGCACAGAGAAGGTGCTAGCAGGGAATTCTCTGCCTGCCTTTCCCAGTGCTCTGCAAGCTCTCCAGGGCAACATAAATTCTGGGGCCCTGTGCTTTCTTTCCTTCTGAACAAGTGTTAGTGTTTTCTGCACAAACGCGATTCTGCGAAGCAATGTGAACACTTTTGCTTCCCAGGCACAGAGAAGGTGCTAGCAGGGAATTCTCTGCCTGCCTTTCCCCAGTGCTCTGCAAGCTCTCCAGGGCAACATAAAATGTGGGGCTCTGTGCTTTCTTTCCTTCTGAACAAGTGTTAGTGTTTTCTGCACAAACGCGATTCTGCGAAGCAATGTGAACACTTCTCCTTCCCAGGCACAGAGAAGGTGCTAGCAGGGAATTCTCTGCCTGCCTTTCCCCAGTGCTCTGCAGGCTCTCCAGGGCAACATAAAATCTGGGGCTCTGTGCTTTCTTTCCTTCTGAACAAGTGTTAGTGTTTTCTGCACAAACGCGATTCTGCGAAGCAATGTGAACACTTCTCCTTCCCAGGCACAGAGAAGGTGCTAGCAGGGAATTCTCTGCCTGCCTTTCCCCAGTGCTCTGCAAGCTCTCCAGGGCAACATAAAATCTGGGGCTCTGGGCTTTCTTTCCTTCTGAACAAGTGTTAGTGTTTTCTGCACAAACGCGATTCTGCGAAACAATGTGAGCACTTCTCCTTCCCAGGCACAGAGAAGGTGCTAGCAGGGAATTCTCTGCCTGCCTTTCCCCAGTGCTCTGCAAGCTCTCCAGGGCAACATAAAATCTGGGGCTCTGTGCTTTCTTTCCTTCTGAACAAGTGTTAGTGTTTTCTGCACAAACGCGATTCTGCGAAGCAATGTGAACACTTCTCCTTCCCAGGCACAGAGAAGGTGCTAGCAGGGAATTCTCTGCCTGCCTTTCCCCAGTGCTCTGCAAGCTCTCCAGGGCAACATAAAATGTGGGGCTCTGTGCTTTCTTTCCTTCTGAACAAGTGTTAGTGTTTTCTGCACAAACGCGATTCTGCGAAGCAATGTGAACACTTTTGCTTCCCAGGCACAGAGAAGGTGCTAGCAGGGAATTCTCTGCCTGCCTTTCCCCAGTGCTCTGCAAGCTCTCCAGGGCAACATAAAATCTGGGGCTCTGTGCTTTCTTTCCTTCTGGACAAGTGTTAGTGTTTTCTGCACAAACGCGATTCTGCGAAGCAATGTGAACACTTTTGCTTCCCAGGCACAGAGAAGGTGCTAGCAGGGAATTCTCTGCCTGCCTTTCCCCAGTGCTCTGCAAGCTCTCCAGGGCAACATAAAATCTGGGGCTCTGTGCTTTCTTTCCTTCTGAACAAGTGTTAGTGTTTTCTGCACAAACGCGATTCTGCGAAGCAATGTGAACACTTTTGCTTCCCAGGCACAGAGAAGGTGCTAGCAGGGAATTCTCTGCCTGCCTTTCCCCAGTGCTCTGCAAGCTCTCCAGGGCAACATAAAATGTGGGGCTCTGTGCTTTCTTTCCTTCTGAACAAGTGTTAGTGTTTTCTGCACAAACGCGATTCTGCGAAGCAATGTGAACAATTCTCCTTCCCAGGCACAGAGAAGGTGCTAGCAGGGAATTCTCTGCCTGCCTTTCCCCAGTGCTCTGCAAGCTCTCCAGGGCAACATAAAATCTGGGGCTCTGGGCTTTCTTTCCTTCTGAACAAGTGTTAGTGTTTTCTGCACAAACGCGATTCTGCGAAGCAATGTGAACACTTGTGCTTCCCAGGCACAGAGAAGGTGCTAGCAGGGAATTCTCTGCCTGCCTTTCCCCAGTGCTCTGCAAGCTCTCCAGGGCAACATAAAATCTGGGGCTCTGTGCTTTCTTTCCTTCTGAAGAAGTGTTAGTGTTTTCTGCACAAACGCGATTCTGCGAAGCAATGTGAACACTTGTGCTTCCCAGGCACAGAGAAGGTGCTAGCAGGGAATTCTCTGCCTGCCTTTCCCCAGTGCTCTGCAAGCTCTCCAGGGCAACATAAAATCTGGGGCTCTGTGCTTTCTTTCCTTCTGGACAAGTGTTAGTGTTTTCTGCACAAACGCGATTCTGCGAAGCAATGTGAACACTTCTCCTTCCCAGGCACAGAGAAGGTGCTAGCAGGGAATTCTCTGCCTGCCTTTCCCCAGTGCTCTGCAAGCTCTCCAGGGCAACATAAAATGTGGGGCTCTGTGCTTTCTTTCCTTCTGAACAAGTGTTAGTGTTTTCTGCACAAACGCGATTCTGCGAAGCAATGTGAACACTTTTGCTTCCCAGGCACAGAGAAGGTGCTAGCAGGGAATTCTCTGCCTGCCTTTCCCCAGTGCTCTGCAAGCTCTCCAGGGCAACATAAAATCTGGGGCTCTGTGCTTTCTTTCCTTCTGAACAAGTGTTAGTGTTTTCTGCACAAACGCGATTCTGCGAAGCAATGTGAACACTTCTCCTTCCCAGGCACAGAGAAGGTGCTAGCAGGGAATTCTCTGCCTGCCTTTCCCCAGTGCTCTGCAAGCTCTCCAGGGCAACATAAAATCTGGGGCTCTGTGCTTTCTTTCCTTCTGAACAAGTGTTAGTGTTTTCTGCACAAACGCGATTCTGCGAAACAATGTGAGCACTTCTCCTTCCCAGGCACAGAGAAGGTGCTAGCAGGGAATTCTCTGCCTGCCTTTCCCCAGTGCTCTGCAAGCTCTCCAGGGCAACATAAAATCTGGGGCTCTGTGCTTTCTTTCCTTCTGAACAAGTGTTAGTGTTTTCTGCACAAACGCGATTCTGCGAAACAATGTGAGCACTTCTCCTTCCCAGGCACAGAGAAGGTGCTAGCAGGGAATTCTCTGCCTGCCTTTCCCCAGTGCTCTGCAAGCTCTCCAGGGCAACATAAAATCTGGGGCCCTGTGCTTTCTTTCCTTCTGAACAAGTGTTAGTGTTTTCTGCACAAACGCGATTCTGCGAAGCAATGTGAACACTTGTCCTTCCCAGGCACAGAGAAGGTGCTAGCAGGGAATTCTCTGCCTGCCTTTCCCCAGTGCTCTGCAAGCTCTCCAGGGCAACATAAAATCTGGGGCTCTGGGCTTTCTTTCCTTCTGAACAAGTGTTAGTGTTTTCTGCACAAACGCGATTCTGCGAAGCAATGTGAACACTTTTGCTTCCCAGGCACAGAGAAGGTGCTAGCAGGGAATTCTCTGCCTGCCTTTCCCCAGTGCTCTGCAAGCTCTCCAGGGCAACATAAAATCTGGGGCTCTGGGCTTTCTTTCCTTCTGAACAAGTGTTAGTGTTTTCTGCACAAACGCGATTCTGCGAAGCAATGTGAACACTTTTGCTTCCCAGGCACAGAGAAGGTGCTAGCAGGGAATTCTCTGCCTGCCTTTCCCCAGTGCTCTGCAAGCTCTCCAGGGCAACATAAAATCTGGGGCTCTGTGCTTTCTTTCCTTCTGAACAAGTGTTAGTGTTTTCTGCACAAACGCGATTCTGCGAAGCAATGTGAACACTTCTCCTTCCCAGGCACAGAGAAGGTGCTAGCAGGGAATTCTCTGCCTGCCTTTCCCCAGTGCTCTGCAAGCTCTCCAGGGCAACATAAAATCTGGGGCTCTGTGCTTTCTTTCCTTCTGAACAAGTGTTAGTGTTTTCTGCACAAACGCGATTCTGCGAAGCAATGGGAACACTTTTGCTTCCCAGGCACAGAGAAGGTGCTAGCAGGGAATTCTCTGCCTGCCTTTCCCCAGTGCTCTGCAAGCTCTCCAGGGCAACATAAAATGTGGGGCTCTGTGCTTTCTTTCCTTCTGAACAAGTGTTAGTGTTTTCTGCACAAACGCGATTCTGCGAAACAATGTGAGCACTTCTCCTTCCCAGGCACAGAGAAGGTGCTAGCAGGGAATTCTCTGCCTGCCTTTCCCCAGTGCTCTGCAAGCTCTCCAGGGCAACATAAAATCTGGGGCTCTGTGCTTTCTTTCCTTCTGAACAAGTGTTAGTGTTTTCTGCACAAACGCGATTCTGAGAAGCAATGTGAACACTTTTGCTTCCCAGGCACAGAGAAGGTGCTAGCAGGGAATTCTCTGCCTGCCTTTCCCCAGTGCTCTGCAAGCTCTCCAGGGCAACATAAAATCTGGGGCTCTGTGCTTTCTTTCCTTCTGGACAAGTGTTAGTGTTTTCTGCACAAACGCGATTCTGCGAAGCAATGTGAACACTTCTCCTTCCCAGGCACAGAGAAGGTGCTAGCAGGGAATTCTCTGCCTGCCTTTCCCCAGTGCTCTGCAAGCTCTCCAGGGCAACATAAAATCTGGGGCTCTGTGCTTTCTTTCCTTCTGAACAAGTGTTAGTGTTTTCTGCACAAACGCGATTCTGCGAAGCAATGTGAACACTTTTGCTTCCCAGGCACAGAGAAGGTGCTAGCAGGGAATTCTCTGCCTGCCTTTCCCCAGTGCTCTGCAAGCTCTCCAGGGCAACATAAAATGTGGGGCTCTGGGCTTTCTTTCCTTCTGAACAAGTGTTAGTGTTTTCTGCACAAACGCGATTCTGCGAAGCAATGTGAACACTTTTGCTTCCCAGGCACAGAGAAGGTGCTAGCAGGGAATTCTCTGCCTGCCTTTCCCCAGTGCTCTGCAAGCTCTCCAGGGCAACATAAAATCTGGGGCTCTGTGCTTTCTTTCCTTCTGAACAAGTGTTAGTGTTTTCTGCACAAACGCGATTCTGCGAAGCAATGTGAACACTTTTGCTTCCCAGGCACAGAGAAGGTGCTAGCAGGGAATTCTCTGCCTGCCTTGCCCCAGTGCTCTGCAAGCTCTCCAGGGCAACATAAAATCTGGGGCTCTGTGCTTTCTTTCCTTCTGAACAAGTGTTAGTGTTTTCTGCACAAACGCGATTCTGCGAAGCAATGTGAACACTTTTGCTTCCCAGGCACAGAGAAGGTGCTAGCAGGGAATTCTCTGCCTGCCTTTCCCCAGTGCTCTGCAAGCTCTCCAGGGCAACATAAAATCTGGGGCTCTGTGCTTTCTTTCCTTCTGAACAAGTGTTAGTGTTTTCTGCACAAACGCGATTCTGCGAAGCAATGTGAACACTTTTGCTTCCCAGGCACAGAGAAGGTGCTAGCAGGGAATTCTCTGCCTGCCTTTCCCCAGTGCTCTGCAAGCTCTCCAGGGCAACATAAAATCTGGGGCTCTGGGCTTTCTTTCCTTCTGAACAAGTGTTAGTGTTTTCTGCACAAACGCGATTCTGAGAAGCAATGTGAACACTTTTGCTTCCCAGGCACAGAGAAGGTGCTAGCAGGGAATTCTCTGCCTGCCTTTCCCCAGTGCTCTGCAAGCTCTCCAGGGCAACATAAAATCTGGGGCCCTGGGCTTTCTTTCCTTCTGAACAAGTGTTAGTGTTTTCTGCACAAACGCGATTCTGCGAAGCAATGTGAACACTTGTGCTTCCCAGGCACAGAGAAGGTGCTAGCAGGGAATTCTCTGCCTGCCTTTCCCCAGTGCTCTGCAAGCTCTCCAGGGCAACATAAAATCTGGGGCTCTGTGCTTTCTTTCCTTCTGAAGAAGTGTTAGTGTTTTCTGCACAAACGCGATTCTGCGAAGCAATGTGAACACTTGTGCTTCCCAGGCACAGAGAAGGTGCTAGCAGGGAATTCTCTGCCTGCCTTTCCCCAGTGCTCTGCAAGCTCTCCAGGGCAACATAAAATCTGGGGCTCTGTGCTTTATTTCCTTCTGGACAAGTGTTAGTGTTTTCTGCACAAACGCGATTCTGCGAAGCAATGTGAACACTTCTCCTTCCCAGGCACAGAGAAGGTGCTAGCAGGGAATTCTCTGCCTGCCTTTCCCCAGTGCTCTGCAAGCTCTCCAGGGCAACATAAAATGTGGGGCTCTGTGCTTTCTTTCCTTCTGAACAAGTGTTAGTGTTTTCTGCACAAACGCGATTCTGCGAAGCAATGGGAACACTTTTGCTTCCCAGGCACAGAGAAGGTGCTAGCAGGGAATTCTCTGCCTGCCTTTCCCCAGTGCTCTGCAAGCTCTCCAGGGCAACATAAAATCTGGGGCTCTGTGCTTTCTTTCCTTCTGACAAAGTGTTAGTGTTTTCTGCACAAACGCGATTCTGCGAAGCAATGTGAACACTTTTGCTTCCCAGGCACAGAGAAGGTGCTAGCAGGGAATTCTCTGCCTGCCTTTCCCCAGTGCTCTGCAAGCTCTCCAGGGCAACATAAAATCTGGGGCTCTGTGCTTTCTTTCCTTCTGAACAAGTGTTAGTGTTTTCTGCACAAACGCGATTCTGCGAAACAATGTGAGCACTTCTCCTTCCCAGGCACAGAGAAGGTGCTAGCAGGGAATTCTCTGCCTGCCTTTCCCCAGTGCTCTGCAAGCTCTCCAGGGCAACATAAAATCTGGGGCCCTGTGCTTTCTTTCCTTCTGAACAAGTGTTAGTGTTTTCTGCACAAACGCGATTCTGCGAAGCAATGTGAACACTTGTCCTTCCCAGGCACAGAGAAGGTGCTAGCAGGGAATTCTCTGCCTGCCTTTCCCCAGTGCTCTGCAAGCTCTCCAGGGCAACATAAAATCTGGGGCTCTGTGCTTTCTTTCCTTCTGAACAAGTGTTAGTGTTTTCTGCACAAACGCGATTCTGCGAAGCAATGTGAACACTTTTGCTTCCCAGGCACAGAGAAGGTGCTAGCAGGGAATTCTCTGCCTGCCTTTCCCCAGTGCTCTGCAAGCTCTCCAGGGCAACATAAAATCTGGGGCTCTGGGCTTTCTTTCCTTCTGAACAAGTGTTAGTGTTTTCTGCACAAACGCGATTCTGCAAAGCAATGTGAACACTTCTCCTTCCCAGGCACAGAGAAGGTGCTAGCAGGGAATTCTCTGCCTGCCTTTCCCCAGTGCTCTGCAAGCTCTCCAGGGCAACATAAAATCTGGGGCTCTGTGCTTTCTTTCCTTCTGAACAAGTGTTAATGTTTTCTGCACAAACGCGATTCTGCGAAACAATGTGAGCACTACTCCTTCCCGGGCACGGAGAAGGTGCTAGCAGGGAATTCTCTGCCTGCCTTTCCCCAGTGCTCTGCAAGCTCTCCAGGGCAACATAAAATCTGGGGCCCTGTGCTTTCTTTCCTTCTGAACAAGTGTTAGTGTTTTCTGCACAAACGCGATTCTGCGAAGCAATGTGAACACTTCTCCTTCCCAGGCACAGAGAAGGTGCTAGCAGGGAATTCTCTGCCTGCCTTTCCCCAGTGCTCTGCAAGCTCTCCAGGGCAACATAAAATCTGGGGCTCTGGGCTTTCTTTCCTTCTGAACAAGTGTTAGTGTTTTCTGCACAAACGCGATTCTGCGAAGCAATGGGAACACTTTTGCTTCCCAGGCACAGAGAAGGTGCTAGCAGGGAATTCTCTGCCTGCCTTTCCCCAGTGCTCTGCAAGCTCTCCAGGGCAACATAAAATGTGGGGCTCTGTGCTTTCTTTCCTTCTGAACAAGTGTTAGTGTTTTCTGCACAAACGCGATTCTGCGAAGCAATGGGAACACTTTTGCTTCCCAGGCACAGAGAAGGTGCTAGCAGGGAATTCTCTGCCTGCCTTTCCCCAGTGCTCTGCAAGCTCTCCAGGGCAACATAAAATCTGGGGCTCTGTGCTTTCTTTCCTTCTGAACAAGTGTTAGTGTTTTCTGCACAAACGCGATTCTGCGAAGCAATGTGAACACTTCTCCTTCCCAGGCACAGAGAAGGTGCTAGCAGGGAATTCTCTGCCTGCCTTTCCCCAGTGCTCTGCAAGCTCTCCAGGGCAACATAAAATCTGGGGCTCTGTGCTTTCTTTCCTTCTGAACAAGTGTTAGTGTTTTCTGCACAAACGCGATTCTGCGAAGCAATGTGAACACTTGTGCTTCCCAGGCACAGAGAAGGTGCTAGCAGGGAATTCTCTGCCTGCCTTTCCCCAGTGCTCTGCAAGCTCTCCAGGGCAACATAAAATCTGGGGCTCTGTGCTTTCTTTCCTTCTGAACAAGTGTTAGTGTTTTCTGCACAAACGCGATTCTGCGAAACAATGTGAACACTTGTGCTTCCCAGGCACAGAGAAGGTGCTAGCAGGGAATTCTCTGCCTGCCTTTCCCCAGTGCTCTGCAAGCTCTCCAGGGCAACATAAAATCTGGGGCTCTGTGCTTTCTTTCCTTCTGGACAAGTGTTAGTGTTTTCTGCACAAACGCGATTCTGCGAAGCAATGTGAACACTTTTGCTTCCCAGGCACAGAGAAGGTGCTAGCAGGGAATTCTCTGCCTGCCTTTCCCCAGTGCTCTGCAAGCTCTCCAGGGCAACATAAAATGTGGGGCTCTGTGCTTTCTTTCCTTCTGAACAAGTGTTAGTGTTTTCTGCACAAACGCGATTCTGCGAAACAATGTGAGCACTTCTCCTTCCCAGGCACAGAGAAGGTGCTAGCAGGGAATTCTCTGCCTGCCTTTCCCCAGTGCTCTGCAAGCTCTCCAGGGCAACATAAAATGTGGGGCTCTGTGCTTTCTTTCCTTCTGAACAAGTGTTAGTGTTTTCTGCACAAACGCGATTCTGAGAAGCAATGTGAACACTTCTCCTTCCCAGGCACAGAGAAGGTGCTAGCAGGGAATTCTCTGCCTGCCTTTCCCCAGTGCTCTGCAAGCTCTCCAGGGCAACATAAAATCTGGGGTTCTGTGCTTTCTTTCCTTCTGAACAAGTGTTAGTGTTTTCTGCACAAACGCGATTCTGCGAAACAATGTGAACACTTCTCCTTCCCAGGCACAGAGAAGGTGCTAGCAGGGAATTCTCTGCCTGCCTTTCCCCAGTGCTCTGCAAGCTCTCCAGGGCAACATAAAATCTGGGGCCCTGTGCTTTCTTTCCTTCTGAACAAGTGTTAGTGTTTTCTGCACAAACGCGATTCTGCGAAACAATGTGAGCACTTCTCCTTCCCAGGCACAGAGAAGGTGCTAGCAGGGAATTCTCTGCCTGCCTTTCCCCAGTGCTCTGCAAGCTCTCCAGGGCAACATAAATTCTGGGGCCCTGTGCTTTCTTTCCTTCTGAACAAGTGTTAGTGTTTTCTGCACAAACGCGATTCTGCGAAGCAATGTGAACACTTTTGCTTCCCAGGCACAGAGAAGGTGCTAGCAGGGAATTCTCTGCCTGCCTTTCCCCAGTGCTCTGCAAGCTCTCCAGGGCAACATAAAATGTGGGGCTCTGTGCTTTCTTTCCTTCTGAACAAGTGTTAGTGTTTTCTGCACAAACGCGATTCTGAGAAGCAATGTGAACACTTCTCCTTCCCAGGCACAGAGAAGGTGCTAGCAGGGAATTCTCTGCCTGCCTTTCCCCAGTGCTCTGCAAGCTCTCCAGGGCAACATAAAATCTGGGGCTCTGGGCTTTCTTTCCTTCTGAACAAGTGTTAGTGTTTTCTGCACAAACGCGATTCTGCGAAACAATGTGAGCACTTCTCCTTCCCAGGCACAGAGAAGGTGCTAGCAGGGAATTCTCTGCCTGCCTTTCCCCAGTGCTCTGCAAGCTCTCCAGGGCAACATAAAATCTGGGGCCCTGTGCTTTCTTTCCTTCTGAACAAGTGTTAGTGTTTTCTGCACAAACGCGATTCTGCGAAACAATGTGAGCACTTCTCCTTCCCAGGCACAGAGAAGGTGCTAGCAGGGAATTCTCTGCCTGCCTTTCCCCAGTGCTCTGCAAGCTCTCCAGGGCAACATAAATTCTGGGGCCCTGTGCTTTCTTTCCTTCTGAACAAGTGTTAGTGTTTTCTGCACAAACGCGATTCTGCGAAGCAATGTGAACACTTTTGCTTCCCAGGCACAGAGAAGGTGCTAGCAGGGAATTCTCTGCCTGCCTTTCCCCAGTGCTCTGCAAGCTCTCCAGGGCAACATAAAATGTGGGGCTCTGTGCTTTCTTTCCTTCTGAACAAGTGTTAGTGTTTTCTGCACAAATGCGATTCTGCGAAGCAATGTGAACACTTCTCCTTCCCAGGCACAGAGAAGGTGCTAGCAGGGAATTCTCTGCCTGCCTTTCCCCAGTGCTCTGCAAGCTCTCCAGGGCAACATAAAATCTGGGGCTCTGTGCTTTCTTTCCTTCTGAACAAGTGTTAGTGTTTTCTGCACAAACGCGATTCTGCGAAGCAATGTGAACACTTTTGCTTCCCAGGCACAGAGAAGGTGCTAGCAGGGAATTCTCTGCCTGCCTTTCCCCAGTGCTCTGCAGGCTCTCCAGGGCAACATAAAATGTGGGGCTCTGTGCTTTCTTTCCTTCTGAACAAGTGTTAGTGTTTTCTGCACAAACGCGATTCTGCGAAGCAATGTGAACACTTCTCCTTCCCAGGCACAGAGAAGGTGCTAGCAGGGAATTCTCTGCCTGCCTTTCCCCAGTGCTCTGCAAGCTCTCCAGGGCAACATAAAATCTGGGGCTCTGTGCTTTCTTTCCTTCTGGACAAGTGTTAGTGTTTTCTGCACAAACGCGATTCTGCGAAGCAATGTGAACACTTCTCCTTCCCAGGCACAGAGAAGGTGCTAGCAGGGAATTCTCTGCCTGCCTTTCCCCAGTGCTTTGCAAGCTCTCCAGGGCAACATAAAATCTGGGGCTCTGTGCTTTCTTTCCTTCTGAACAAGTGTTAGTGTTTTCTGCACAAACGCGATTCTGCGAAACAATGTGAGCACTTCTCCTTCCCAGGCACAGAGAAGGTGCTAGCAGGGAATTCTCTGCCTGCCTTTCCCCAGTGCTCTGCAAGCTCTCCAGGGCAACATAAAATCTGGGGCCCTGTGCTTTCTTTCCTTCTGAACAAGTGTTAGTGTTTTCTGCACAAACGCGATTCTGCGAAACAATGTGAGCACTTCTCCTTCCCAGGCACAGAGAAGGTGCTAGCAGGGAATTCTCTGCCTGCCTTTCCCCAGTGCTCTGCAAGCTCTCCAGGGCAACATAAAATGTGGGGCTCTGTGCTTTCTTTCCTTCTGAACAAGTGTTAGTGTTTTCTGCACAAACGCGATTCTGCGAAGCAATGTGAACACTTCTCCTTCCCAGGCACAGAGAAGGTGCTAGCAGGGAATTCTCTGCCTGCCTTTCCCCAGTGCTCTGCAAGCTCTCCAGGGCAACATAAAATCTGGGGCTCTGGGCTTTCTTTCCTTCTGAACAAGTGTTAGTGTTTTCTGCACAAACGCGATTCTGCGAAGCAATGTGAACACTTTTGCTTCCCAGGCACAGAGAAGGTGCTAGCAGGGAATTCTCTGCCTGCCTTTCCCCAGTGCTCTGCAGGCTCTCCAGGGCAACATAAAATCTGGGGCTCTGTGCTTTCTTTCCTTCTGAACAAGTGTTAGTGTTTTCTGCACAAACGCGATTCTGCGAAGCAATGTGAACACTTCTCCTTCCCAGGCACAGAGAAGGTGCTAGCAGGGAATTCTCTGCCTGCCTTTCCCCAGTGCTCTGCAAGCTCTCCAGGGCAACATAAAATGTGGGGCTCTGTGCTTTCTTTCCTTCTGAACAAGTGTTAGTGTTTTCTGCACAAACGCGATTCTGCGAAACAATGTGAGCACTTCTCCTTCCCAGGCACAGAGAAGGTGCTAGCAGGGAATTCTCTGCCTGCCTTTCCCCAGTGCTCTGCAAGCTCTCCAGGGCAACATAAAATCTGGGGCTCTGTGCTTTCTTTCCTTCTGAACAAGTGTTAGTGTTTTCTGCACAAACGCGATTCTGCGAAGCAATGGGAACACTTTTGCTTCCCAGGCACAGAGAAGGTGCTAGCAGGGAATTCTCTGCCTGCCTTTCCCCAGTGCTCTGCAAGCTCTCCAGGGCAACATAAAATGTGGGGCTCTGTGCTTTCTTTCCTTCTGAACAAGTGTTAGTGTTTTCTGCACAAACGCGATTCTGCGAAGCAATGTGAACACTTTTGCTTCCCAGGCACAGAGAAGGTGCTAGCAGGGAATTCTCTGCCTGCCTTTCCCCAGTGCTCTGCAAGCTCTCCAGGGCAACATAAAATGTGGGGCTCTGTGCTTTCTTTCCTTCTGAACAAGTGTTAGTGTTTTCTGCACAAACGCGATTCTGCGAAGCAATGTGAACACTTCTCCTTCCCAGGCACAGAGAAGGTGCTAGCAGGGAATTCTCTGCCTGCCTTTCCCCAGTGCTCTGCAAGCTCTCCAGGGCAACATAAAATGTGGGGCTCTGTGCTTTCTTTCCTTCTGAACAAGTGTTAGTGTTTTCTGCACAAACGCGATTCTGCGAAGCAATGTGAACACTTTTGCTTCCCAGGCACAGAGAAGGTGCTAGCAGGGAATTCTCTGCCTGCCTTTCCCCAGTGCTCTGCAAGCTCTCCAGGGCAACATAAAATGTGGGGCTCTGTGCTTTCTTTC
The DNA here is from genome assembly GCA_030819815.1 of Strix occidentalis. NCBI lineage: Eukaryota > Metazoa > Chordata > Aves > Strigiformes > Strigidae > Strix > Strix occidentalis. The sequence continues at coordinate 144,630 of JASWHU010000244.1, read as the reverse complement.
CTTCTGAACAAGTGTTAGTGTTTTCTGCACAAACGCGATTCTGCGAAGCAATGTGAACACTTTTGCTTCCCAGGCACAGAGAAGGTGCTAGCAGGGAATTCTCTGCCTGCCTTTCCCCAGTGCTCTGCAAGCTCTCCAGGGCAACATAAAATCTGGGGCTCTGGGCTTTCTTTCCTTCTGAACAAGTGTTAGTGTTTTCTGCACAAACGCGATTCTGCGAAGCAATGTGAACACTTTTGCTTCCCAGGCACAGAGAAGGTGCTAGCAGGGAATTCTCTGCCTGCCTTTCCCCAGTGCTCTGCAAGCTCTCCAGGGCAACATAAAATCTGGGGCTCTGTGCTTTCTTTCCTTCTGAACAAGTGTTAGTGTTTTCTGCACAAACACGATTCTGCGAAGCAATGTGAACACTTTTGCTTCCCAGGCACAGAGAAGGTGCTAGCAGGGAATTCTCTGCCTGCCTTTCCCCAGTGCTCTGCAAGCTCTCCAGGGCAACATAAAATGTGGGGCTCTGTGCTTTCTTTCCTTCTGAACAAGTGTTAGTGTTTTCTGCACAAACGCGATTCTGCGAAACAATGTGAGCACTTCTCCTTCCCAGGCACAGAGAAGGTGCTAGCAGGGAATTCTCTGCCTGCCTTTCCCCAGTGCTCTGCAAGCTCTCCAGGGCAACATAAAATGTGGGGCTCTGTGCTTTCTTTCCTTCTGAACAAGTGTTAGTGTTTTCTGCACAAACGCGATTCTGAGAAGCAATGTGAACACTTCTCCTTCCCAGGCACAGAGAAGGTGCTAGCAGGGAATTCTCTGCCTGCCTTTCCCCAGTGCTCTGCAAGCTCTCCAGGGCAACATAAAATCTGGGGCTCTGTGCTTTCTTTCCTTCTGAACAAGTGTTAGTGTTTTCTGCACAAACGCGATTCTGCGAAACAATGTGAGCACTTCTCCTTCCCAGGCACAGAGAAGGTGCTAGCAGGGAATTCTCTGCCTGCCTTTCCCCAGTGCTCTGCAAGCTCTCCAGGGCAACATAAAATCTGGGGCCCTGTGCTTTCTTTCCTTCTGAACAAGTGTTAGTGTTTTCTGCACAAACGCGATTCTGCGAAACAATGTGAGCACTTCTCCTTCCCAGGCACAGAGAAGGTGCTAGCAGGGAATTCTCTGCCTGCCTTTCCCCAGTGCTCTGCAAGCTCTCCAGGGCAACATAAATTCTGGGGCCCTGTGCTTTCTTTCCTTCTGAACAAGTGTTAGTGTTTTCTGCACAAACGCGATTCTGCGAAGCAATGTGAACACTTTTGCTTCCCAGGCACAGAGAAGGTGCTAGCAGGGAATTCTCTGCCTGCCTTTCCCCAGTGCTCTGCAAGCTCTCCAGGGCAACATAAAATGTGGGGCTCTGTGCTTTCTTTCCTTCTGAACAAGTGTTAGTGTTTTCTGCACAAACGCGATTCTGCGAAACAATGTGAGCACTTCTCCTTCCCAGGCACAGAGAAGGTGCTAGCAGGGAATTCTCTGCCTGCCTTTCCCCAGTGCTCTGCAAGCTCTCCAGGGCAACATAAAATCTGGGGCTCTGTGCTTTCTTTCCTTCTGAACAAGTGTTAGTGTTTTCTGCACAAACGCGATTCTGAGAAGCAATGTGAACACTTCTCCTTCCCAGGCACAGAGAAGGTGCTAGCAGGGAATTCTCTGCCTGCCTTTCCCCAGTGCTCTGCAAGCTCTCCAGGGCAACATAAAATCTGGGGCCCTGTGCTTTCTTTCCTTCTGAACAAGTGTTAGTGTTTTCTGCACAAACGCGATTCTGCGAAACAATGTGAGCACTTCTCCTTCCCAGGCACAGAGAAGGTGCTAGCAGGGAATTCTCTGCCTGCCTTTCCCCAGTGCTCTGCAAGCTCTCCAGGGCAACATAAATTCTGGGGCCCTGTGCTTTCTTTCCTTCTGAACAAGTGTTAGTGTTTTCTGCACAAACGCGATTCTGCGAAGCAATGTGAACACTTTTGCTTCCCAGGCACAGAGAAGGTGCTAGCAGGGAATTCTCTGCCTGCCTTTCCCCAGTGCTCTGCAAGCTCTCCAGGGCAACATAAAATGTGGGGCTCTGTGCTTTCTTTCCTTCTGAACAAGTGTTAGTGTTTTCTGCACAAACGCGATTCTGCGAAGCAATGTGAACACTTCTCCTTCCCAGGCACAGAGAAGGTGCTAGCAGGGAATTCTCTGCCTGCCTTTCCCCAGTGCTCTGCAAGCTCTCCAGGGCAACATAAAATGTGGGGCTCTGTGCTTTCTTTCCTTCTGAACAAGTGTTAGTGTTTTCTGCACAAACGCGATTCTGCGAAGCAATGTGAACACTTCTCCTTCCCAGGCACAGAGAAGGTGCTAGCAGGGAATTCTCTGCCTGCCTTTCCCCAGTGCTCTGCAGGCTCTCCAGGGCAACATAAAATCTGGGGCTCTGTGCTTTCTTTCCTTCTGAACAAGTGTTAGTGTTTTCTGCACAAACGCGATTCTGCGAAGCAATGTGAACACTTCTCCTTCCCAGGCACAGAGAAGGTGCTAGCAGGGAATTCTCTGCCTGCCTTTCCCCAGTGCTCTGCAAGCTCTCCAGGGCAACATAAAATCTGGGGCTCTGGGCTTTCTTTCCTTCTGAACAAGTGTTAGTGTTTTCTGCACAAACGCGATTCTGCGAAACAATGTGAGCACTTCTCCTTCCCAGGCACAGAGAAGGTGCTAGCAGGGAATTCTCTGCCTGCCTTTCCCCAGTGCTCTGCAAGCTCTCCAGGGCAACATAAAATCTGGGGCTCTGTGCTTTCTTTCCTTCTGAACAAGTGTTAGTTTTTTCTGCACAAACACGATTCTGCGAAGCTATGTGAACAATTCTCCTTCCCAGGCACAGAGAAGGTGCTAGCAGGGAATTCTCTGCCTGCCTTTCCCCAGTGCTCTGCAAGCTCTCCAGGGCAACATAAAATCTGGGGCTCTGTGCTTTCTTTCCTTCTGAACAAGTGTTAGTGTTTTCTGCACAAACGCGATTCTGCGAAGCAATGTGAACAATTCTCCTTCCCAGGCACAGAGAAGGTGCTAGCAGGGAATTCTCTGCCTGCCTTTCCCCAGTGCTCTGCAATCTCTCCAGGGCAACATAAAATCTGGGGCCCTGTGCTTTCTTTCCTTCTGAACAAGTGTTAGTGTTTTCTGCACAAACGCGATTCTGCGAAGCAATGTGAACACTTTTGCTTCCCAGGCACAGAGAAGGTGCTAGCAGGGAATTCTCTGCCTGCCTTTCCCCAGTGCTCTGCAAGCTCTCCAGGGCAACATAAAATGTGGGGCTCTGTGCTTTCTTTCCTTCTGAACAAGTGTTAGTGTTTTCTGCACAAACGCGATTCTGCGAAACAATGTGAGCACTTCTCCTTCCCAGGCACAGAGAAGGTGCTAGCAGGGAATTCTCTGCCTGCCTTTCCCCAGTGCTCTGCAAGCTCTCCAGGGCAACATAAAATGTGGGGCTCTGTGCTTTCTTTCCTTCTGAACAAGTGTTAGTGTTTTCTGCACAAACGCGATTCTGCGAAGCAATGTGAACACTTCTCCTTCCCAGGCACAGAGAAGGTGCTAGCAGGGAATTCTCTGCCTGCCTTTCCCCAGTGCTCTGCAAGCTCTCCAGGGCAACAGAAAATCTGGGGCTCTGTGCTTTCTTTCCTTCTGAACAAGTGTTAGTGTTTTCTGCACAAACGCGATTCTGCGAAGCAATGTGAACACTTCTCCTTCCCAGGCACAGAGAAGGTGCTAGCAGGGAATTCTCTGCCTGCCTTTCCCCAGTGCTCTGCAAGCTCTCCAGGGCAACATAAAATGTGGGGCTCTGTGCTTTCTTTCCTTCTGAACAAGTGTTAGTGTTTTCTGCACAAACGCGATTCTGCGAAGCAATGTGAACACTTGTCCTTCCCAGGCACAGAGAAGGTGCTAGCAGGGAATTCTCTGCCTGCCTTTCCCCAGTGCTCTGCAAGCTCTCCAGGGCAACATAAAATCTGGGGCTCTGTGCTTTCTTTCCTTCTGAACAAGTGTTAGTGTTTTCTGCACAAACGCGATTCTGCGAAGCAATGTGAACAATTCTCCTTCCCAGGCACAGAGAAGGTGCTAGCAGGGAATTCTCTGCCTGCCTTTCCCCAGTGCTCTGCAGGCTCTCCAGGGCAACATAAAATCTGGGGCTCTGTGCTTTCTTTCCTTCTGAACAAGTGTTAGTGTTTTCTGCACAAACGCGATTCTGCGAAGCAATGTGAACACTTTTGCTTCCCAGGCACAGAGAAGGTGCTAGCAGGGAATTCTCTGCCTGCCTTTCCCCAGTGCTCTGCAAGCTCTCCAGGGCAACATAAAATCTGGGGCTCTGGGCTTTCTTTCCTTCTGAACAAGTGTTAGTGTTTTCTGCACAAACGCGATTCTGCGAAACAATGTGAGCACTTCTCCTTCCCAGGCACAGAGAAGGTGCTAGCAGGGAATTCTCTGCCTGCCTTTCCCCAGTGCTCTGCAAGCTCTCCAGGGCAACATAAAATGTGGGGCTCTGTGCTTTCTTTCCTTCTGAACAAGTGTTAGTGTTTTCTGCACAAACGCGATTCTGCGAAGCAATGTGAACACTTTTGCTTCCCAGGCACAGAGAAGGTGCTAGCAGGGAATTCTCTGCCTGCCTTTCCCCAGTGCTCTGCAAGCTCTCCAGGGCAACATAAAATCTGGGGCTCTGTGCTTTCTTTCCTTCTGAACAAGTGTTAGTGTTTTCTGCACAAACGCGATTCTGCGAAGCAATGTGAACACTTCTCCTTCCCAGGCACAGAGAAGGTGCTAGCAGGGAATTCTCTGCCTGCCTTTCCCCAGTGCTCTGCAAGCTCTCCAGGGCAACATAAAATCTGGGGCTCTGTGCTTTCTTTCCTTCTGAACAAGTGTTAGTGTTTTCTGCACAAACGCGATTCTGCGAAGCAATGTGAACACTTGTCCTTCCCAGGCACAGAGAAGGTGCTAGCAGGGAATTCTCTGCCTGCCTTTCCCCAGTGCTCTGCAAGCTCTCCAGGGCAACATAAAATCTGGGGCTCTGTGCTTTCTTTCCTTCTGAACAAGTGTTAGTGTTTTCTGCACAAACGCGATTCTGCGAAGCAATGTGAACAATTCTCCTTCCCAGGCACAGAGAAGGTGCTAGCAGGGAATTCTCTGCCTGCCTTTCCCCAGTGCTCTGCAGGCTCTCCAGGGCAACATAAAATCTGGGGCTCTGTGCTTTCTTTCCTTCTGAACAAGTGTTAGTGTTTTCTGCACAAACGCGATTCTGCGAAGCAATGTGAACACTTCTCCTTCCCAGGCACAGAGAAGGTGCTAGCAGGGAATTCTCTGCCTGCCTTTCCCCAGTGCTCTGCAAGCTCTCCAGGGCAACATAAAATCTGGGGCTCTGGGCTTTCTTTCCTTCTGAACAAGTGTTAGTGTTTTCTGCACAAACGCGATTCTGCGAAACAATGTGAGCACTTCTCCTTCCCAGGCACAGAGAAGGTGCTAGCAGGGAATTCTCTGCCTGCCTTTCCCCAGTGCTCTGCAAGCTCTCCAGGGCAACATAAAATCTGGGGCTCTGTGCTTTCTTTCCTTCTGAACAAGTGTTAGTGTTTTCTGCACAAACGCGATTCTGCGAAGCAATGTGAACACTTCTCCTTCCCAGGCACAGAGAAGGTGCTAGCAGGGAATTCTCTGCCTGCCTTTCCCCAGTGCTCTGCAAGCTCTCCAGGGCAACATAAAATCTGGGGCTCTGTGCTTTCTTTCCTTCTGAACAAGTGTTAGTTTTTTCTGCACAAACACGATTCTGCGAAGCTATGTGAACAATTCTCCTTCCCAGGCACAGAGAAGGTGCTAGCAGGGAATTCTCTGCCTGCCTTTCCCCAGTGCTCTGCAAGCTCTCCAGGGCAACATAAAATCTGGGGCTCTGTGCTTTCTTTCCTTCTGAACAAGTGTTAGTGTTTTCTGCACAAACGCGATTCTGCGAAGCAATGTGAACAATTCTCCTTCCCAGGCACAGAGAAGGTGCTAGCAGGGAATTCTCTGCCTGCCTTTCCCCAGTGCTCTGCAATCTCTCCAGGGCAACATAAAATGTGGGGCTCTGTGCTTTCTTTCCTTCTGAACAAGTGTTAGTGTTTTCTGCACAAACGCGATTCTGCGAAGCAATGTGAACACTTTTGCTTCCCAGGCACAGAGAAGGTGCTAGCAGGGAATTCTCTGCCTGCCTTTCCCCAGTGCTCTGCAAGCTCTCCAGGGCAACATAAAATCTGGGGCTCTGTGCTTTCTTTCCTTCTGAACAAGTGTTAGTGTTTTCTGCACAAACGCGATTCTGCGAAACAATGTGAGCACTTCTCCTTCCCAGGCACAGAGAAGGTGCTAGCAGGGAATTCTCTGCCTGCCTTTCCCCAGTGCTCTGCAAGCTCTCCAGGGCAACATAAAATGTGGGGCTCTGTGCTTTCTTTCCTTCTGAACAAGTGTTAGTGTTTTCTGCACAAACGCGATTCTGCGAAGCAATGTGAACACTTCTCCTTCCCAGGCACAGAGAAGGTGCTAGCAGGGAATTCTCTGCCTGCCTTTCCCCAGTGCTCTGCAAGCTCTCCAGGGCAACATAAAATCTGGGGCTCTGTGCTTTCTTTCCTTCTGAACAAGTGTTAGTGTTTTCTGCACAAACGCGATTCTGCGAAGCAATGTGAACACTTCTCCTTCCCAGGCACAGAGAAGGTGCTAGCAGGGAATTCTCTGCCTGCCTTTCCCCAGTGCTCTGCAAGCTCTCCAGGGCAACATAAAATGTGGGGCTCTGTGCTTTCTTTCCTTCTGAACAAGTGTTAGTGTTTTCTGCACAAACGCGATTCTGCGAAGCAATGTGAACACTTTTGCTTCCCAGGCACAGAGAAGGTGCTAGCAGGGAATTCTCTGCCTGCCTTTCCCCAGTGCTCTGCAAGCTCTCCAGGGCAACATAAAATGTGGGGCTCTGTGCTTTCTTTCCTTCTGAACAAGTGTTAGTGTTTTCTGCACAAACGCGATTCTGCGAAGCAATGTGAACACTTTTGCTTCCCAGGCACAGAGAAGGTGCTAGCAGGGAATTCTCTGCCTGCCTTTCCCCAGTGCTCTGCAGGCTCTCCAGGGCAACATAAAATGTGGGGCTCTGTGCTTTCTTTCCTTCTGAACAAGTGTTAGTGTTTTCTGCACAAACGCGATTCTGCGAAGCAATGTGAACACTTGTGCTTCCCAGGCACAGAGAAGGTGCTAGCAGGGAATTCTCTGCCTGCCTTTCCCCAGTGCTCTGCAAGCTCTCCAGGGCAACATAAAATCTGGGGCTCTGGGCTTTCTTTCCTTCTGAACAAGTGTTAGTGTTTTCTGCACAAACGCGATTCTGCGAAACAATGTGAGCACTTCTCCTTCCCAGGCACAGAGAAGGTGCTAGCAGGGAATTCTCTGCCTGCCTTTCCCCAGTGCTCTGCAAGCTCTCCAGGGCAACATAAAATGTGGGGCTCTGTGCTTTCTTTCCTTCTGAACAAGTGTTAGTGTTTTCTGCACAAACGCGATTCTGCGAAGCAATGTGAACACTTCTCCTTCCCAGGCACAGAGAAGGTGCTAGCAGGGAATTCTCTGCCTGCCTTTCCCCAGTGCTCTGCAAGCTCTCCAGGGCAACATAAAATCTGGGGCTCTGTGCTTTCTTTCCTTCTGAACAAGTGTTAGTGTTTTCTGCACAAACGCGATTCTGCGAAGCAATGTGAACACTTCTCCTTCCCAGGCACAGAGAAGGTGCTAGCAGGGAATTCTCTGCCTGCCTTTCCCCAGTGCTCTGCAAGCTCTCCAGGGCAACATAAAATGTGGGGCTCTGTGCTTTCTTTCCTTCTGAACAAGTGTTAGTGTTTTCTGCACAAACGCGATTCTGCGAAGCAATGTGAACACTTTTGCTTCCCAGGCACAGAGAAGGTGCTAGCAGGGAATTCTCTGCCTGCCTTTCCCCAGTGCTCTGCAAGCTCTCCAGGGCAACATAAAATGTGGGGCTCTGTGCTTTCTTTCCTTCTGAACAAGTGTTAGTGTTTTCTGCACAAACGCGATTCTGCGAAACAATGTGAGCACTTCTCCTTCCCAGGCACAGAGAAGGTGCTAGCAGGGAATTCTCTGCCTGCCTTTCCCCAGTGCTCTGCAAGCTCTCCAGGGCAACATAAAATGTGGGGCTCTGGGCTTTCTTTCCTTCTGAACAAGTGTTAGTGTTTTCTGCACAAACGCGATTCTGAGAAGCAATGTGAACACTTTTGCTTCCCAGGCACAGAGAAGGTGCTAGCAGGGAATTCTCTGCCTGCCTTTCCCCAGTGCTCTGCAAGCTCTCCAGGGCAACATAAAATCTGGGGCTCTGTGCTTTCTTTCCTTCTGAACAAGTGTTAGTGTTTTCTGCACAAACACGATTCTGCGAAGCAATGTGAACACTTTTGCTTCCCAGGCACAGAGAAGGTGCTAGCAGGGAATTCTCTGCCTGCCTTTCCCCAGTGCTCTGCAAGCTCTCCAGGGCAACATAAAATGTGGGGCTCTGTGCTTTCTTTCCTTCTGAACAAGTGTTAGTGTTTTCTGCACAAACGCGATTCTGAGAAGCAATGTGAACACTTCTCCTTCCCAGGCACAGAGAAGGTGCTAGCAGGGAATTCTCTGCCTGCCTTTCCCCAGTGCTCTGCAAGCTCTCCAGGGCAACAGAAAATCTGGGGCTCTGTGCTTTCTTTCCTTCTGAACAAGTGTTAGTGTTTTCTGCACAAACACGATTCTGCGAAGCTATGTAAACAATTCTCCTTCCCAGGCACAGAGAAGGTGCTAGCAGGGAATTCTCTGCCTGCCTTTCCCCAGTGCTCTGCAAGCTCTCCAGGGCAACATAAAATCTGGGGCCCTGTGCTTTCTTTCCTTCTGAACAAGTGTTAGTGTTTTCTGCACAAACACGATTCTGCGAAGCTATGTAAACACTTCTCCTTCCCAGGCACAGAGAAGGTGCTAGCAGGGAATTCTCTGCCTGCCTTTCCCCAGTGCTCTGCAAGCTCTCCAGGGCAACATAAAATCTGGGGCTCTGTGCTTTCTTTCCTTCTGAACAAGTGTTAGTGTTTTCTGCACAAACACGATTCTGCGAAGCTATGTAAACAATTCTCCTTCCCAGGCACAGAGAAGGTGCTAGCAGGGAATTCTCTGCCTGCCTTTCCCCAGTGCTCTGCAAGCTCTCCAGGGCAACATAAAATCTGGGGCCCTGTGCTTTCTTTCCTTCTGAACAAGTGTTAGTGTTTTCTGCACAAACACGATTCTGCGAAGCTATGTAAACAATTCTCCTTCCCAGGCACAGAGAAGGTGCTAGCAGGGAATTCTCTGCCTGCCTTTCCCCAGTGCTCTGCAAGCTCTCCAGGGCAACATAAAATCTGGGGCTCTGTGCTTTCTTTCCTTCTGAACAAGTGTTAGTGTTTTCTGCACAAACGCGATTCTGCGAAGCAATGTGAACACTTCTCCTTCCCAGGCACAGAGAAGGTGCTAGCAGGGAATTCTCTGCCTGCCTTTCCCCAGTGCTCTGCAAGCTCTCCAGGGCAACATAAAATGTGGGGCTCTGTGCTTTCTTTCCTTCTGAACAAGTGTTAGTGTTTTCTGCACAAACGCGATTCTGCGAAGCAATGTGAACACTTTTGCTTCCCAGGCACAGAGAAGGTGCTAGCAGGGAATTCTCTGCCTGCCTTTCCCCAGTGCTCTGCAAGCTCTCCAGGGCAACATAAAATGTGGGGCTCTGTGCTTTCTTTCCTTCTGAACAAGTGTTAGTGTTTTCTGCACAAACGCGATTCTGCGAAGCAATGTGAACACTTTTGCTTCCCAGGCACAGAGAAGGTGCTAGCAGGGAATTCTCTGCCTGCCTTTCCCCAGTGCTCTGCAAGCTCTCCAGGGCAACATAAAATGTGGGGCTCTGTGCTTTCTTTCCTTCTGAACAAGTGTTAGTGTTTTCTGCACAAACGCGATTCTGCGAAGCAATGTGAACACTTTTGCTTCCCAGGCACAGAGAAGGTGCTAGCAGGGAATTCTCTGCCTGCCTTTCCCCAGTGCTCTGCAAGCTCTCCAGGGCAACATAAAATGTGGGGCTCTGTGCTTTCTTTCCTTCTGAACAAGTGTTAGTGTTTTCTGCACAAACACGATTCTGCGAAGCAATGTGAACACTTTTGCTTCCCAGGCACAGAGAAGGTGCTAGCAGGGAATTCTCTGCCTGCCTTTCCCCAGTGCTCTGCAAGCTCTCCAGGGCAACATAAAATGTGGGGCTCTGTGCTTTCTTTCCTTCTGAACAAGTGTTAGTGTTTTCTGCACAAACGCGATTCTGAGAAGCAATGTGAACACTTCTCCTTCCCAGGCACAGAGAAGGTGCTAGCAGGGAATTCTCTGCCTGCCTTTCCCCAGTGCTCTGCAAGCTCTCCAGGGCAACATAAAATCTGGGGCTCTGTGCTTTCTTTCCTTCTGAACAAGTGTTAGTGTTTTCTGCACAAACACGATTCTGCGAAGCTATGTAAACAATTCTCCTTCCCAGGCACAGAGAAGGTGCTAGCAGGGAATTCTCTGCCTGCCTTTCCCCAGTGCTCTGCAAGCTCTCCAGGGCAACATAAAATCTGGGGCCCTGTGCTTTCTTTCCTTCTGAACAAGTGTTAGTGTTTTCTGCACAAACACGATTCTGCGAAGCTATGTAAACAATTCTCCTTCCCAGGCACAGAGAAGGTGCTAGCAGGGAATTCTCTGCCTGCCTTTCCCCAGTGCTCTGCAAGCTCTCCAGGGCAACATAAAATCTGGGGCCCTGTGCTTTCTTTCCTTCTGAACAAGTGTTAGTGTTTTCTGCACAAACGCGATTCTGCGAAGCAATGTGAACACTTCTCCTTCCCAGGCACAGAGAAGGTGCTAGCAGGGAATTCTCTGCCTGCCTTTCCCCAGTGCTCTGCAAGCTCTCCAGGGCAACATAAAATGTGGGGCTCTGTGCTTTCTTTCCTTCTGAACAAGTGTTAGTGTTTTCTGCACAAACGCGATTCTGCGAAACAATGTGAGCACTTCTCCTTCCCAGGCACAGAGAAGGTGCTAGCAGGGAATTCTCTGCCTGCCTTTCCCCAGTGCTCTGCAAGCTCTCCAGGGCAACATAAAATCTGGGGCTCTGTGCTTTCTTTCCTTCTGAACAAGTGTTAGTGTTTTCTGCACAAACGCGATTCTGCGAAGCAATGTGAACACTTGTGCTTCCCAGGCACAGAGAAGGTGCTAGCAGGGAATTCTCTGCCTGCCTTTCCCCAGTGCTCTGCAAGCTCTCCAGGGCAACATAAAATCTGGGGCTCTGTGCTTTCTTTCCTTCTGAACAAGTGTTAGTGTTTTCTGCACAAACGCGATTCTGAGAAGCAATGTGAACACTTCTCCTTCCCAGGCACAGAGAAGGTGCTAGCAGGGAATTCTCTGCCTGCCTTTCCCCAGTGCTCTGCAAGCTCTCCAGGGCAACATAAAATCTGGGGCCCTGTGCTTTCTTTCCTTCTGAACAAGTGTTAGTGTTCTCTGCACAAACGCGATTCTGCGAAGCAATGTGAACACTTTTGCTTCCCAGGCACAGAGAAGGTGCTAGCAGGGAATTCTCTGCCTGCCTTTCCCCAGTGCTCTGCAAGCTCTCCAGGGCAACATAAAATGTGGGGCTCTGTGCTTTCTTTCCTTCTGAACAAGTGTTAGTGTTTTCTGCACAAACGCGATTCTGAGAAGCAATGTGAACAATTCTCCTTCCCAGGCACAGAGAAGGTGCTAGCAGGGAATTCTCTGCCTGCCTTTCCCCAGTGCTCTGCAAGCTCTCCAGGGCAACATAAAATGTGGGGCTCTGTGCTTTCTTTCCTTCTGAACAAGTGTTAGTGTTTTCTGCACAAACGCGATTCTGCGAAGCAATGTGAACAATTCTCCTTCCCAGGCACAGAGAAGGTGCTAGCAGGGAATTCTCTGCCTGCCTTTCCCCAGTGCTCTGCAAGCTCTCCAGGGCAACATAAAATCTGGGGCCCTGTGCTTTCTTTCCTTCTGAACAAGTGTTAGTGTTTTCTGCACAAACGCGATTCTGCGAAGCAATGTGAACACTTTTGCTTCCCAGGCACAGAGAAGGTGCTAGCAGGGAATTCTCTGCCTGCCTTTCCCCAGTGCTCTGCAAGCTCTCCAGGGCAACATAAAATGTGGGGCTCTGTGCTTTCTTTCCTTCTGGACAAGTGTTAGTGTTTTCTGCACAAACGCGATTCTGCGAAGCAATGTGAACACTTTTGCTTCCCAGGCACAGAGAAGGTGCTAGCAGGGAATTCTCTGCCTGCCTTTCCCCAGTGCTCTGCAAGCTCTCCAGGGCAACATAAAATGTGGGGCTCTGTGCTTTCTTTCCTTCTGAACAAGTGTTAGTGTTTTCTGCACAAACGCGATTCTGCGAAGCAATGTGAACACTTCTCCTTCCCAGGCACAGAGAAGGTGCTAGCAGGGAATTCTCTGCCTGCCTTTCCCCAGTGCTCTGCAAGCTCTCCAGGGCAACATAAAATGTGGGGCTCTGTGCTTTCTTTCCTTCTGAACAAGTGTTAGTGTTTTCTGCACAAACGCGATTCTGCGAAGCAATGTGAACACTTTTGCTTCCCAGGCACAGAGAAGGTGCTAGCAGGGAATTCTCTGCCTGCCTTTCCCCAGTGCTCTGCAAGCTCTCCAGGGCAACATAAAATGTGGGGCTCTGTGCTTTCTTTCCTTCTGAACAAGTGTTAGTGTTTTCTGCACAAACGCGATTCTGCGAAGCAATGTGAACACTTTTGCTTCCCAGGCACAGAGAAGGTGCTAGCAGGGAATTCTCTGCCTGCCTTTCCCCAGTGCTCTGCAGGCTCTCCAGGGCAACATAAAATGTGGGGCTCTGTGCTTTCTTTCCTTCTGAACAAGTGTTAGTGTTTTCTGCACAAACGCGATTCTGCGAAGCAATGTGAACACTTCTCCTTCCCAGGCACAGAGAAGGTGCTAGCAGGGAATTCTCTGCCTGCCTTTCCCCAGTGCTCTGCAAGCTCTCCAGGGCAACATAAAATCTGGGGCTCTGGGCTTTCTTTCCTTCTGAACAAGTGTTAGTGTTTTCTGCACAAACGCGATTCTGCGAAACAATGTGAGCACTTCTCCTTCCCAGGCACAGAGAAGGTGCTAGCAGGGAATTCTCTGCCTGCCTTTCCCCAGTGCTCTGCAAGCTCTCCAGGGCAACATAAAATGTGGGGCTCTGTGCTTTCCTTCCTTCTGAACAAGTGTTAGTGTTTTCTGCACAAACGCGATTCTGCGAAGCAATGTGAACACTTCTCCTTCCCAGGCACAGAGAAGGTGCTAGCAGGGAATTCTCTGCCTGCCTTTCCCCAGTGCTCTGCAAGCTCTCCAGGGCAACATAAAATCTGGGGCTCTGTGCTTTCTTTCCTTCTGAACAAGTGTTAGTGTTTTCTGCACAAACGCGATTCTGCGAAGCAATGTGAACACTTCTCCTTCCCAGGCACAGAGAAGGTGCTAGCAGGGAATTCTCTGCCTGCCTTTCCCCAGTGCTCTGCAAGCTCTCCAGGGCAACAGAAAATGTGGGGCTCTGTGCTTTCTTTCCTTCTGAACAAGTGTTAGTGTTTTCTGCACAAACGCGATTCTGCGAAGCAATGTGAACACTTTTGCTTCCCAGGCACAGAGAAGGTGCTAGCAGGGAATTCTCTGCCTGCCTTTCCCCAGTGCTCTGCAAGCTCTCCAGGGCAACATAAAATGTGGGGCTCTGTGCTTTCTTTCCTTCTGAACAAGTGTTAGTGTTTTCTGCACAAACGCGATTCTGCGAAACAATGTGAGCACTTCTCCTTCCCAGGCACAGAGAAGGTGCTAGCAGGGAATTCTCTGCCTGCCTTTCCCCAGTGCTCTGCAAGCTCTCCAGGGCAACATAAAATCTGTGGCTCTGTGCTTTCTTTCCTTCTGAACAAGTGTTAGTGTTTTCTGCACAAACGCGATTCTGAGAAGCAATGTGAACACTTTTGCTTCCCAGGCACAGAGAAGGTGCTAGCAGGGAATTCTCTGCCTGCCTTTCCCCAGTGCTCTGCAAGCTCTCCAGGGCAACATAAAATCTGGGGCTCTGTGCTTTCTTTCCTTCTGAACAAGTGTTAGTGTTTTCTGCACAAACACGATTCTGCGAAGCAATGTGAACACTTTTGCTTCCCAGGCACAGAGAAGGTGCTAGCAGGGAATTCTCTGCCTGCCTTTCCCCAGTGCTCTGCAAGCTCTCCAGGGCAACATAAAATGTGGGGCTCTGTGCTTTCTTTCCTTCTGAACAAGTGTTAGTGTTTTCTGCACAAACGCGATTCTGAGAAGCAATGTGAACACTTCTCCTTCCCAGGCACAGAGAAGGTGCTAGCAGGGAATTCTCTGCCTGCCTTTCCCCAGTGCTCTGCAAGCTCTCCAGGGCAACATAAAATCTGGGGCTCTGTGCTTTCTTTCCTTCTGAACAAGTGTTAGTGTTTTCTGCACAAACACGATTCTGCGAAGCTATGTAAACAATTCTCCTTCCCAGGCACAGAGAAGGTGCTAGCAGGGAATTCTCTGCCTGCCTTTCCCCAGTGCTCTGCAAGCTCTCCAGGGCAACATAAAATCTGGGGCCCTGTGCTTTCTTTCCTTCTGAACAAGTGTTAGTGTTTTCTGCACAAACACGATTCTGCGAAGCTATGTAAACAATTCTCCTTCCCAGGCACAGAGAAGGTGCTAGCAGGGAATTCTCTGCCTGCCTTTCCCCAGTGCTCTGCAAGCTCTCCAGGGCAACATAAAATCTGGGGCCCTGTGCTTTCTTTCCTTCTGAACAAGTGTTAGTGTTTTCTGCACAAACGCGATTCTGCGAAGCAATGTGAACACTTCTCCTTCCCAGGCACAGAGAAGGTGCTAGCAGGGAATTCTCTGCCTGCCTTTCCCCAGTGCTCTGCAAGCTCTCCAGGGCAACATAAAATGTGGGGCTCTGTGCTTTCTTTCCTTCTGAACAAGTGTTAGTGTTTTCTGCACAAACGCGATTCTGCGAAACAATGTGAGCACTTCTCCTTCCCAGGCACAGAGAAGGTGCTAGCAGGGAATTCTCTGCCTGCCTTTCCCCAGTGCTCTGCAAGCTCTCCAGGGCAACATAAAATCTGTGGCTCTGTGCTTTCTTTCCTTCTGAACAAGTGTTAGTGTTTTCTGCACAAACGCGATTCTGCGAAGCAATGTGAACACTTCTCCTTCCCAGGCACAGAGAAGGTGCTAGCAGGGAATTCTCTGCCTGCCTTTCCCCAGTGCTCTGCAAGCTCTCCAGGGCAACATAAAATCTGGGGCTCTGTGCTTTCTTTCCTTCTGAACAAGTGTTAGTGTTTTCTGCACAAACGCGATTCTGCGAAGCAATGTGAACACTTCTCCTTCCCAGGCACAGAGAAGGTGCTAGCAGGGAATTCTCTGCCTGCCTTTCCCCAGTGCTCTGCAAGCTCTCCAGGGCAACATAAAATCTGGGGCCCTGTGCTTTCTTTCCTTCTGAACAAGTGTTAGTGTTCTCTGCACAAACGCGATTCTGCGAAGCAATGTGAACAATTCTCCTTCCCAGGCACAGAGAAGGTGCTAGCAGGGAATTCTCTGCCTGCCTTTCCCCAGTGCTCTGCAAGCTCTCCAGGGCAACATAAAATCTGGGGCTCTGGGCTTTCTTTCCTTCTGAACAAGTGTTAGTGTTTTCTGCACAAACGCGATTCTGAGAAGCAATGTGAACACTTTTGCTTCCCAGGCACAGAGAAGGTGCTAGCAGGGAATTCTCTGCCTGCCTTTCCCCAGTGCTCTGCAAGCTCTCCAGGGCAACATAAAATGTGGGGCTCTGTGCTTTCTTTCCTTCTGAACAAGTGTTAGTGTTTTCTGCACAAACGCGATTCTGCGAAACAATGTGAGCACTTCTCCTTCCCAGGCACAGAGAAGGTGCTAGCAGGGAATTCTCTGCCTGCCTTTCCCCAGTGCTCTGCAAGCTCTCCAGGGCAACATAAAATGTGGGGCTCTGTGCTTTCTTTCCTTCTGAACAAGTGTTAGTGTTTTCTGCACAAACACGATTCTGCGAAGCTATGTAAACAATTCTCCTTCCCAGGCACAGAGAAGGTGCTAGCAGGGAATTCTCTGCCTGCCTTTCCCCAGTGCTCTGCAAGCTCTCCAGGGCAACATAAAATCTGGGGCCCTGTGCTTTCTTTCCTTCTGAACAAGTGTTAGTGTTTTCTGCACAAACACGATTCTGCGAAGCTATGTAAACAATTCTCCTTCCCAGGCACAGAGAAGGTGCTAGCAGGGAATTCTCTGCCTGCCTTTCCCCAGTGCTCTGCAAGCTCTCCAGGGCAACATAAAATCTGGGGCCCTGTGCTTTCTTTCCTTCTGAACAAGTGTTAGTGTTCTCTGCACAAACGCGATTCTGCGAAGCAATGTGAACACTTCTCCTTCCCAGGCACAGAGAAGGTGCTAGCAGGGAATTCTCTGCCTGCCTTTCCCCAGTGCTCTGCAAGCTCTCCAGGGCAACATAAAATGTGGGGCTCTGTGCTTTCTTTCCTTCTGAACAAGTGTTAGTGTTTTCTGCACAAACGCGATTCTGCGAAGCAATGTGAACACTTTTGCTTCCCAGGCACAGAGAAGGTGCTAGCAGGGAATTCTCTGCCTGCCTTTCCCCAGTGCTCTGCAAGCTCTCCAGGGCAACATAAAATCTGGGGCTCTGTGCTTTCTTTCCTTCTGAACAAGTGTTAGTGTTTTCTGCACAAACGCGATTCTGCGAAGCAATGTGAACAATTCTCCTTCCCAGGCACAGAGAAGGTGCTAGCAGGGAATTCTCTGCCTGCCTTTCCCCAGTGCTCTGCAAGCTCTCCAGGGCAACATAAAATCTGGGGCCCTGTGCTTTCTTTCCTTCTGAACAAGTGTTAGTGTTTTCTGCACAAACGCGATTCTGCGAAGCAATGTGAACACTTTTGCTTCCCAGGCACAGAGAAGGTGCTAGCAGGGAATTCTCTGCCTGCCTTTCCCCAGTGCTCTGCAAGCTCTCCAGGGCAACATAAAATGTGGGGCTCTGTGCTTTCTTTCCTTCTGAACAAGTGTTAGTGTTTTCTGCACAAACGCGATTCTGCGAAACAATGTGAGCACTTCTCCTTCCCAGGCACAGAGAAGGTGCTAGCAGGGAATTCTCTGCCTGCCTTTCCCCAGTGCTCTGCAAGCTCTCCAGGGCAACATAAAATGTGGGGCTCTGTGCTTTCTTTCCTTCTGAACAAGTGTTAGTGTTTTCTGCACAAACGCGATTCTGCGAAGCAATGTGAACACTTCTCCTTCCCAGGCACAGAGAAGGTGCTAGCAGGGAATTCTCTGCCTGCCTTTCCCCAGTGCTCTGCAAGCTCTCCAGGGCAACATAAAATGTGGGGCTCTGTGCTTTCTTTCCTTCTGAACAAGTGTTAGTGTTTTCTGCACAAACGCGATTCTGCGAAGCAATGTGAACACTTCTCCTTCCCAGGCACAGAGAAGGTGCTAGCAGGGAATTCTCTGCCTGCCTTTCCCCAGTGCTCTGCAAGCTCTCCAGGGCAACATAAAATGTGGGGCTCTGTGCTTTCTTTCCTTCTGAACAAGTGTTAGTGTTTTCTGCACAAACGCGATTCTGCGAAGCAATGTGAACACTTCTCCTTCCCAGGCACAGAGAAGGTGCTAGCAGGGAATTCTCTGCCTGCCTTTCCCCAGTGCTCTGCAAGCTCTCCAGGGCAACAGAAAATGTGGGGCTCTGTGCTTTCTTTCCTTCTGAACAAGTGTTAGTGTTTTCTGCACAAACGCGATTCTGCGAAGCAATGTGAACACTTTTGCTTCCCAGGCACAGAGAAGGTGCTAGCAGGGAATTCTCTGCCTGCCTTTCCCCAGTGCTCTGCAAGCTCTCCAGGGCAACATAAAATCTGGGGCTCTGTGCTTTCTTTCCTTCTGAACAAGTGTTAGTGTTTTCTGCACAAACACGATTCTGCGAAGCAATGTGAACACTTTTGCTTCCCAGGCACAGAGAAGGTGCTAGCAGGGAATTCTCTGCCTGCCTTTCCCCAGTGCTCTGCAAGCTCTCCAGGGCAACATAAAATGTGGGGCTCTGTGCTTTCTTTCCTTCTGAACAAGTGTTAGTGTTTTCTGCACAAACGCGATTCTGCGAAACAATGTGAGCACTTCTCCTTCCCAGGCACAGAGAAGGTGCTAGCAGGGAATTCTCTGCCTGCCTTTCCCCAGTGCTCTGCAAGCTCTCCAGGGCAACAGAAAATGTGGGGCTCTGTGCTTTCTTTCCTTCTGAACAAGTGTTAGTGTTTTCTGCACAAACGCGATTCTGAGAAGCAATGTGAACACTTCTCCTTCCCAGGCACAGAGAAGGTGCTAGCAGGGAATTCTCTGCCTGCCTTTCCCCAGTGCTCTGCAAGCTCTCCAGGGCAACATAAAATGTGGGGCTCTGTGCTTTCTTTCCTTCTGAACAAGTGTTAGTGTTTTCTGCACAAACACGATTCTGCGAAGCTATGTAAACAATTCTCCTTCCCAGGCACAGAGAAGGTGCTAGCAGGGAATTCTCTGCCTGCCTTTCCCCAGTGCTCTGCAAGCTCTCCAGGGCAACATAAAATCTGGGGCCCTGTGCTTTCTTTCCTTCTGAACAAGTGTTAGTGTTTTCTGCACAAACACGATTCTGCGAAGCTATGTAAACAATTCTCCTTCCCAGGCACAGAGAAGGTGCTAGCAGGGAATTCTCTGCCTGCCTTTCCCCAGTGCTCTGCAAGCTCTCCAGGGCAACATAAAATCTGGGGCCCTGTGCTTTCTTTCCTTCTGAACAAGTGTTAGTGTTTTCTGCACAAACGCGATTCTGCGAAGCAATGTGAACACTTCTCCTTCCCAGGCACAGAGAAGGTGCTAGCAGGGAATTCTCTGCCTGCCTTTCCCCAGTGCTCTGCAAGCTCTCCAGGGCAACATAAAATCTGGGGCCCTGTGCTTTCTTTCCTTCTGAACAAGTGTTAGTGTTCTCTGCACAAACGCGATTCTGCGAAACAATGTGAGCACTTCTCCTTCCCAGGCACAGAGAAGGTGCTAGCAGGGAATTCTCTGCCTGCCTTTCCCCAGTGCTCTGCAAGCTCTCCAGGGCAACATAAAATCTGTGGCTCTGTGCTTTCTTTCCTTCTGAACAAGTGTTAGTGTTTTCTGCACAAACGCGATTCTGCGAAGCAATGTGAACACTTGTGCTTCCCAGGCACAGAGAAGGTGCTAGCAGGGAATTCTCTGCCTGCCTTTCCCCAGTGCTCTGCAAGCTCTCCAGGGCAACATAAAATCTGGGGCCCTGTGCTTTCTTTCCTTCTGAACAAGTGTTAGTGTTCTCTGCACAAACGCGATTCTGCGAAGCAATGTGAACACTTTTGCTTCCCAGGCACAGAGAAGGTGCTAGCAGGGAATTCTCTGCCTGCCTTTCCCCAGTGCTCTGCAAGCTCTCCAGGGCAACATAAAATCTGGGGCTCTGGGCTTTCTTTCCTTCTGAACAAGTGTTAGTGTTTTCTGCACAAACGCGATTCTGAGAAGCAATGTGAACACTTCTCCTTCCCAGGCAGAGAGAAGGTGCTAGCAGGGAATTCTCTGCCTGCCTTTCCCCAGTGCTCTGCAAGCTCTCCAGGGCAACATAAAATGTGGGGCTCTGTGCTTTCTTTCCTTCTGAACAAGTGTTAGTGTTTTCTGCACAAACGCGATTCTGCGAAGCAATGTGAACACTTCTCCTTCCCAGGCACAGAGAAGGTGCTAGCAGGGAATTCTCTGCCTGCCTTTCCCCAGTGCTCTGCAAGCTCTCCAGGGCAACATAAAATCTGGGGCTCTGTGCTTTCTTTCCTTCTGAACAAGTGTTAGTGTTTTCTGCACAAACGCGATTCTGCGAAGCAATGTGAACACTTGTCCTTCCCAGGCACAGAGAAGGTGCTAGCAGGGAATTCTCTGCCTGCCTTTCCCCAGTGCTCTGCAAGCTCTCCAGGGCAACATAAAATCTGGGGCTCTGTGCTTTCTTTCCTTCTGAACAAGTGTTAGTGTTTTCTGCACAAACGCGATTCTGCGAAGCAATGTGAACACTTCTCCTTCCCAGGCACAGAGAAGGTGCTAGCAGGGAATTCTCTGCCTGCCTTTCCCCAGTGCTCTGCAAGCTCTCCAGGGCAACATAAAATCTGGGGCTCTGTGCTTTCTTTCCTTCTGAACAAGTGTTAGTGTTTTCTGCACAAACACGATTCTGCGAAGCTATGTGAACAATTCTCCTTCCCAGGCACAGAGAAGGTGCTAGCAGGGAATTCTCTGCCTGCCTTTCCCCAGTGCTCTGCAAGCTCTCCAGGGCAACATAAAATCTGGGGCTCTGTGCTTTCTTTCCTTCTGAACAAGTGTTAGTGTTTTCTGCACAAACGCGATTCTGCGAAGCAATGTGAACAATTCTCCTTCCCAGGCACAGAGAAGGTGCTAGCAGGGAATTCTCTGCCTGCCTTTCCCCAGTGCTCTGCAAGCTCTCCAGGGCAACATAAAATCTGGGGCCCTGTGCTTTCTTTCCTTCTGAACAAGTGTTAGTGTTTTCTGCACAAACGCGATTCTGCGAAGCAATGTGAACACTTTTGCTTCCCAGGCACAGAGAAGGTGCTAGCAGGGAATTCTCTGCCTGCCTTTCCCCAGTGCTCTGCAAGCTCTCCAGGGCAACATAAAATGTGGGGCTCTGTGCTTTCTTTCCTTCTGAACAAGTGTTAGTGTTTTCTGCACAAACGCGATTCTGCGAAACAATGTGAGCACTTCTCCTTCCCAGGCACAGAGAAGGTGCTAGCAGGGAATTCTCTGCCTGCCTTTCCCCAGTGCTCTGCAAGCTCTCCAGGGCAACATAAAATGTGGGGCTCTGTGCTTTCTTTCCTTCTGAACAAGTGTTAGTGTTTTCTGCACAAACGCGATTCTGAGAAGCAATGTGAACACTTCTCCTTCCCAGGCACAGAGAAGGTGCTAGCAGGGAATTCTCTGCCTGCCTTTCCCCAGTGCTCTGCAAGCTCTCCAGGGCAACATAAAATGTGGGGCTCTGTGCTTTCTTTCCTTCTGAACAAGTGTTAGTGTTTTCTGCACAAACGCGATTCTGCGAAGCAATGTGAACACTTCTCCTTCCCAGGCACAGAGAAGGTGCTAGCAGGGAATTCTCTGCCTGCCTTTCCCCAGTGCTCTGCAAGCTCTCCAGGGCAACAGAAAATATGGGGCTCTGTGCTTTCTTTCCTTCTGAACAAGTGTTAGTGTTTTCTGCACAAACGCGATTCTGCGAAGCAATGTGAACACTTCTCCTTCCCAGGCACAGAGAAGGTGCTAGCAGGGAATTCTCTGCCTGCCTTTCCCCAGTGCTCTGCAAGCTCTCCAGGGCAACATAAAATCTGGGGCTCTGTGCTTTCTTTCCTTCTGAACAAGTGTTAGTGTTTTCTGCACAAACGCGATTCTGAGAAGCAATGTGAACACTTCTCCTTCCCAGGCACAGAGAAGGTGCTAGCAGGGAATTCTCTGCCTGCCTTTCCCCAGTGCTCTGCAAGCTCTCCAGGGCAACATAAAATCTGGGGCTCTGGGCTTTCTTTCCTTCTGAACAAGTGTTAGTGTTTTCTGCACAAACGCGATTCTGCGAAGCAATGTGAACACTTTTGCTTCCCAGGCACAGAGAAGGTGCTAGCAGGGAATTCTCTGCCTGCCTTTCCCCAGTGCTCTGCAAGCTCTCCAGGGCAACATAAAATCTGGGGCTCTGGGCTTTCTTTCCTTCTGAACAAGTGTTAGTGTTTTCTGCACAAACGCGATTCTGCGAAGCAATGTGAACACTTCTCCTTCCCAGGCACAGAGAAGGTGCTAGCAGGGAATTCTCTGCCTGCCTTTCCACAGTGCTCTGCAAGCTCTCCAGGGCAACATAAAATCTGGGGCTCTGTGCTTTCTTTCCTTCTGAACAAGTGTTAGTGTTTTCTGCACAAACACGATTCTGCGAAGCAATGTGAACACTTTTGCTTCCCAGGCACAGAGAAGGTGCTAGCAGGGAATTCTCTGCCTGCCTTTCCCCAGTGCTCTGCAAGCTCTCCAGGGCAACATAAAATCTGGGGCTCTGTGCTTTCTTTCCTTCTGAACAAGTGTTAGTGTTTTCTGCACAAACGCGATTCTGCGAAGCAATGTGAACACTTTTGCTTCCCAGGCACAGAGAAGGTGCTAGCAGGGAATTCTCTGCCTGCCTTTCCCCAGTGCTCTGCAAGCTCTCCAGGGCAACATAAAATCTGGGGCTCTGTGCTTTCTTTCCTTCTGAACAAGTGTTAGTGTTTTCTGCACAAACGCGATTCTGCGAAGCAATGTGAACACTTCTCCTTCCCAGGCACAGAGAAGGTGCTAGCAGGGAATTCTCTGCCTGCCTTTCCCCAGTGCTCTGCAAGCTCTCCAGGGCAACATAAAATGTGGGGCTCTGTGCTTTCTTTCCTTCTGAACAAGTGTTAGTGTTTTCTGCACAAACACGATTCTGCGAAGCTATGTGAACAATTCTCCTTCCCAGGCACAGAGAAGGTGCTAGCAGGGAATTCTCTGCCTGCCTTTCCCCAGTGCTCTGCAAGCTCTCCAGGGCAACATAAAATCTGGGGCTCTGTGCTTTCTTTCCTTCTGAACAAGTGTTAGTGTTTTCTGCACAAACGCGATTCTGCGAAGCAATGTGAACAATTCTCCTTCCCAGGCACAGAGAAGGTGCTAGCAGGGAATTCTCTGCCTGCCTTTCCCCAGTGCTCTGCAAGCTCTCCAGGGCAACATAAAATCTGGGGCTCTGTGCTTTCTTTCCTTCTGAACAAGTGTTAGTGTTTTCTGCACAAACGCGATTCTGCGAAGCAATGTGAACACTTTTGCTTCCCAGGCACAGAGAAGGTGCTAGCAGGGAATTCTCTGCCTGCCTTTCCCCAGTGCTCTGCAAGCTCTCCAGGGCAACATAAAATGTGGGGCTCTGTGCTTTCTTTCCTTCTGAACAAGTGTTAGTGTTTTCTGCACAAACGCGATTCTGCGAAACAATGTGAGCACTTCTCCTTCCCAGGCACAGAGAAGGTGCTAGCAGGGAATTCTCTGCCTGCCTTTCCCCAGTGCTCTGCAAGCTCTCCAGGGCAACATAAAATGTGGGGCTCTGTGCTTTCTTTCCTTCTGAACAAGTGTTAGTGTTTTCTGCACAAACGCGATTCTGAGAAGCAATGTGAACACTTCTCCTTCCCAGGCACAGAGAAGGTGCTAGCAGGGAATTCTCTGCCTGCCTTTCCCCAGTGCTCTGCAAGCTCTCCAGGGCAACATAAAATGTGGGGCTCTGTGCTTTCTTTCCTTCTGAACAAGTGTTAGTGTTTTCTGCACAAACGCGATTCTGCGAAGCAATGTGAACACTTGTGCTTCCCAGGCACAGAGAAGGTGCTAGCAGGGAATTCTCTGCCTGCCTTTCCCCAGTGCTCTGCAAGCTCTCCAGGGCAACATAAAATCTGGGGCTCTGTGCTTTCTTTCCTTCTGAACAAGTGTTAGTGTTTTCTGCACAAACGCGATTCTGCGAAGCAATGTGAACACTTCTCCTTCCCAGGCACAGAGAAGGTGCTAGCAGGGAATTCTCTGCCTGCCTTTCCCCAGTGCTCTGCAAGCTCTCCAGGGCAACATAAAATCTGGGGCTCTGTGCTTTCTTTCCTTCTGAACAAGTGTTAGTGTTTTCTGCACAAACGCGATTCTGAGAAGCAATGTGAACACTTCTCCTTCCCAGGCACAGAGAAGGTGCTAGCAGGGAATTCTCTGCCTGCCTTTCCCCAGTGCTCTGCAAGCTCTCCAGGGCAACATAAAATCTGGGGCTCTGGGCTTTCTTTCCTTCTGAACAAGTGTTAGTGTTTTCTGCACAAACGCGATTCTGCGAAGCAATGTGAACACTTTTGCTTCCCAGGCACAGAGAAGGTGCTAGCAGGGAATTCTCTGCCTGCCTTTCCCCAGTGCTCTGCAAGCTCTCCAGGGCAACATAAAATCTGGGGCTCTGGGCTTTCTTTCCTTCTGAACAAGTGTTAGTGTTTTCTGCACAAACGCGATTCTGCGAAGCAATGTGAACACTTCTCCTTCCCAGGCACAGAGAAGGTGCTAGCAGGGAATTCT
The DNA here is from genome assembly GCA_030819815.1 of Strix occidentalis. NCBI lineage: Eukaryota > Metazoa > Chordata > Aves > Strigiformes > Strigidae > Strix > Strix occidentalis. The sequence goes on along the minus strand of JASWHU010000244.1, from coordinate 120,516 downwards.
CTGCCTGCCTTTCCCCAGTGCTCTGCAAGCTCTCCAGGGCAACATAAAATCTGGGGCTCTGTGCTTTCTTTCCTTCTGAACAAGTGTTAGTGTTTTCTGCACAAACACGATTCTGCGAAGCAATGTGAACACTTTTGCTTCCCAGGCACAGAGAAGGTGCTAGCAGGGAATTCTCTGCCTGCCTTTCCCCAGTGCTCTGCAAGCTCTCCAGGGCAACAGAAAATCTGGGGCTCTGTGCTTTCTTTCCTTCTGAACAAGTGTTAGTGTTTTCTGCACAAACGCGATTCTGCGAAGCAATGTGAACACTTGTCCTTCCCAGGCACAGAGAAGGTGCTAGCAGGGAATTCTCTGCCTGCCTTTCCCCAGTGCTCTGCAAGCTCTCCAGGGCAACATAAAATCTGGGGCCCTGTGCTTTCTTTCCTTCTGAACAAGTGTTAGTGTTCTCTGCACAAACGCGATTCTGCGAAGCAATGTGAACACTTTTGCTTCCCAGGCACAGAGAAGGTGCTAGCAGGGAATTCTCTGCCTGCCTTTCCCCAGTGCTCTGCAAGCTCTCCAGGGCAACATAAAATCTGGGGCTCTGGGCTTTCTTTCCTTCTGAACAAGTGTTAGTGTTTTCTGCACAAACGCGATTCTGAGAAGCAATGTGAACACTTCTCCTTCCCAGGCAGAGAGAAGGTGCTAGCAGGGAATTCTCTGCCTGCCTTTCCCCAGTGCTCTGCAAGCTCTCCAGGGCAACATAAAATGTGGGGCTCTGTGCTTTCTTTCCTTCTGAACAAGTGTTAGTGTTTTCTGCACAAACGCGATTCTGCGAAGCAATGTGAACACTTCTCCTTCCCAGGCACAGAGAAGGTGCTAGCAGGGAATTCTCTGCCTGCCTTTCCCCAGTGCTCTGCAAGCTCTCCAGGGCAACATAAAATCTGGGGCTCTGTGCTTTCTTTCCTTCTGAACAAGTGTTAGTGTTTTCTGCACAAACGCGATTCTGCGAAGCAATGTGAACACTTCTCCTTCCCAGGCACAGAGAAGGTGCTAGCAGGGAATTCTCTGCCTGCCTTTCCCCAGTGCTCTGCAAGCTCTCCAGGGCAACATAAAATCTGGGGCTCTGTGCTTTCTTTCCTTCTGAACAAGTGTTAGTGTTTTCTGCACAAACGCGATTCTGCGAAGCAATGTGAACACTTCTCCTTCCCAGGCACAGAGAAGGTGCTAGCAGGGAATTCTCTGCCTGCCTTTCCCCAGTGCTCTGCAAGCTCTCCAGGGCAACATAAAATCTGGGGCTCTGTGCTTTCTTTCCTTCTGAACAAGTGTTAGTGTTTTCTGCACAAACACGATTCTGCGAAGCTATGTGAACAATTCTCCTTCCCAGGCACAGAGAAGGTGCTAGCAGGGAATTCTCTGCCTGCCTTTCCCCAGTGCTCTGCAAGCTCTCCAGGGCAACATAAAATCTGGGGCTCTGTGCTTTCTTTCCTTCTGAACAAGTGTTAGTGTTTTCTGCACAAACGCGATTCTGCGAAGCAATGTGAACACTTTTGCTTCCCAGGCACAGAGAAGGTGCTAGCAGGGAATTCTCTGCCTGCCTTTCCCCAGTGCTCTGCAAGCTCTCCAGGGCAACATAAAATCTGGGGCCCTGTGCTTTCTTTCCTTCTGAACAAGTGTTAGTGTTTTCTGCACAAACGCGATTCTGCGAAGCAATGTGAACACTTTTGCTTCCCAGGCACAGAGAAGGTGCTAGCAGGGAATTCTCTGCCTGCCTTTCCCCAGTGCTCTGCAAGCTCTCCAGGGCAACATAAAATGTGGGGCTCTGTGCTTTCTTTCCTTCTGAACAAGTGTTAGTGTTTTCTGCACAAACGCGATTCTGCGAAACAATGTGAGCACTTCTCCTTCCCAGGCACAGAGAAGGTGCTAGCAGGGAATTCTCTGCCTGCCTTTCCCCAGTGCTCTGCAAGCTCTCCAGGGCAACATAAAATGTGGGGCTCTGTGCTTTCTTTCCTTCTGAACAAGTGTTAGTGTTTTCTGCACAAACGCGATTCTGAGAAGCAATGTGAACACTTCTCCTTCCCAGGCACAGAGAAGGTGCTAGCAGGGAATTCTCTGCCTGCCTTTCCCCAGTGCTCTGCAAGCTCTCCAGGGCAACATAAAATGTGGGGCTCTGTGCTTTCTTTCCTTCTGAACAAGTGTTAGTGTTTTCTGCACAAACGCGATTCTGCGAAGCAATGTGAACACTTCTCCTTCCCAGGCACAGAGAAGGTGCTAGCAGGGAATTCTCTGCCTGCCTTTCCCCAGTGCTCTGCAAGCTCTCCAGGGCAACAGAAAATATGGGGCTCTGTGCTTTCTTTCCTTCTGAACAAGTGTTAGTGTTTTCTGCACAAACGCGATTCTGCGAAGCAATGTGAACACTTCTCCTTCCCAGGCACAGAGAAGGTGCTAGCAGGGAATTCTCTGCCTGCCTTTCCCCAGTGCTCTGCAAGCTCTCCAGGGCAACATAAAATCTGGGGCTCTGTGCTTTCTTTCCTTCTGAACAAGTGTTAGTGTTTTCTGCACAAACGCGATTCTGAGAAGCAATGTGAACACTTCTCCTTCCCAGGCACAGAGAAGGTGCTAGCAGGGAATTCTCTGCCTGCCTTTCCCCAGTGCTCTGCAAGCTCTCCAGGGCAACATAAAATCTGGGGCTCTGGGCTTTCTTTCCTTCTGAACAAGTGTTAGTGTTTTCTGCACAAACGCGATTCTGCGAAGCAATGTGAACACTTTTGCTTCCCAGGCACAGAGAAGGTGCTAGCAGGGAATTCTCTGCCTGCCTTTCCCCAGTGCTCTGCAAGCTCTCCAGGGCAACATAAAATCTGGGGCTCTGGGCTTTCTTTCCTTCTGAACAAGTGTTAGTGTTTTCTGCACAAACGCGATTCTGCGAAGCAATGTGAACACTTCTCCTTCCCAGGCACAGAGAAGGTGCTAGCAGGGAATTCTCTGCCTGCCTTTCCCCAGTGCTCTGCAAGCTCTCCAGGGCAACATAAAATCTGGGGCTCTGTGCTTTCTTTCCTTCTGAACAAGTGTTAGTGTTTTCTGCACAAACACGATTCTGCGAAGCAATGTGAACACTTTTGCTTCCCAGGCACAGAGAAGGTGCTAGCAGGGAATTCTCTGCCTGCCTTTCCCCAGTGCTCTGCAAGCTCTCCAGGGCAACATAAAATCTGGGGCTCTGTGCTTTCTTTCCTTCTGAACAAGTGTTAGTGTTTTCTGCACAAACGCGATTCTGCGAAGCAATGTGAACACTTTTGCTTCCCAGGCACAGAGAAGGTGCTAGCAGGGAATTCTCTGCCTGCCTTTCCCCAGTGCTCTGCAAGCTCTCCAGGGCAACATAAAATCTGGGGCTCTGTGCTTTCTTTCCTTCTGAACAAGTGTTAGTGTTTTCTGCACAAACGCGATTCTGCGAAGCAATGTGAACACTTCTCCTTCCCAGGCACAGAGAAGGTGCTAGCAGGGAATTCTCTGCCTGCCTTTCCCCAGTGCTCTGCAAGCTCTCCAGGGCAACATAAAATGTGGGGCTCTGTGCTTTCTTTCCTTCTGAACAAGTGTTAGTGTTTTCTGCACAAACACGATTCTGCGAAGCTATGTGAACAATTCTCCTTCCCAGGCACAGAGAAGGTGCTAGCAGGGAATTCTCTGCCTGCCTTTCCCCAGTGCTCTGCAAGCTCTCCAGGGCAACATAAAATCTGGGGCTCTGTGCTTTCTTTCCTTCTGAACAAGTGTTAGTGTTTTCTGCACAAACGCGATTCTGCGAAGCAATGTGAACAATTCTCCTTCCCAGGCACAGAGAAGGTGCTAGCAGGGAATTCTCTGCCTGCCTTTCCCCAGTGCTCTGCAAGCTCTCCAGGGCAACATAAAATCTGGGGCTCTGTGCTTTCTTTCCTTCTGAACAAGTGTTAGTGTTTTCTGCACAAACGCGATTCTGCGAAGCAATGTGAACACTTTTGCTTCCCAGGCACAGAGAAGGTGCTAGCAGGGAATTCTCTGCCTGCCTTTCCCCAGTGCTCTGCAAGCTCTCCAGGGCAACATAAAATGTGGGGCTCTGTGCTTTCTTTCCTTCTGAACAAGTGTTAGTGTTTTCTGCACAAACGCGATTCTGCGAAACAATGTGAGCACTTCTCCTTCCCAGGCACAGAGAAGGTGCTAGCAGGGAATTCTCTGCCTGCCTTTCCCCAGTGCTCTGCAAGCTCTCCAGGGCAACATAAAATCTGGGGCTCTGGGCTTTCTTTCCTTCTGAACAAGTGTTAGTGTTTTCTGCACAAACGCGATTCTGCGAAGCAATGTGAACACTTTTGCTTCCCAGGCACAGAGAAGGTGCTAGCAGGGAATTCTCTGCCTGCCTTTCCCCAGTGCTCTGCAAGCTCTCCAGGGCAACATAAAATCTGGGGCTCTGGGCTTTCTTTCCTTCTGAACAAGTGTTAGTGTTTTCTGCACAAACGCGATTCTGCGAAGCAATGTGAACACTTCTCCTTCCCAGGCACAGAGAAGGTGCTAGCAGGGAATTCTCTGCCTGCCTTTCCCCAGTGCTCTGCAAGCTCTCCAGGGCAACATAAAATCTGGGGCTCTGTGCTTTCTTTCCTTCTGAACAAGTGTTAGTGTTTTCTGCACAAACACGATTCTGCGAAGCAATGTGAACACTTTTGCTTCCCAGGCACAGAGAAGGTGCTAGCAGGGAATTCTCTGCCTGCCTTTCCCCAGTGCTCTGCAAGCTCTCCAGGGCAACAGAAAATCTGGGGCTCTGTGCTTTCTTTCCTTCTGAACAAGTGTTAGTGTTTTCTGCACAAACGCGATTCTGCGAAGCAATGTGAACACTTGTCCTTCCCAGGCACAGAGAAGGTGCTAGCAGGGAATTCTCTGCCTGCCTTTCCCCAGTGCTCTGCAAGCTCTCCAGGGCAACAGAAAATGTGGGGCTCTGTGCTTTCTTTCCTTCTGAACAAGTGTTAGTGTTTTCTGCACAAACACGATTCTGCGAAGCTATGTAAACAATTCTCCTTCCCAGGCACAGAGAAGGTGCTAGCAGGGAATTCTCTGCCTGCCTTTCCCCAGTGCTCTGCAAGCTCTCCAGGGCAACATAAAATCTGGGGCCCTGTGCTTTCTTTCCTTCTGAACAAGTGTTAGTGTTCTCTGCACAAACGCGATTCTGCGAAGCAATGTGAACACTTCTCCTTCCCAGGCACAGAGAAGGTGCTAGCAGGGAATTCTCTGCCTGCCTTTCCCCAGTGCTCTGCAAGCTCTCCAGGGCAACATAAAATGTGGGGCTCTGTGCTTTCTTTCCTTCTGAACAAGTGTTAGTGTTTTCTGCACAAACGCGATTCTGCGAAACAATGTGAGCACTTCTCCTTCCCAGGCACAGAGAAGGTGCTAGCAGGGAATTCTCTGCCTGCCTTTCCCCAGTGCTCTGCAAGCTCTCCAGGGCAACATAAAATCTGTGGCTCTGTGCTTTCTTTCCTTCTGAACAAGTGTTAGTGTTTTCTGCACAAACGCGATTCTGCGAAACAATGTGAACACTTGTGCTTCCCAGGCACAGAGAAGGTGCTAGCAGGGAATTCTCTGCCTGCCTTTCCCCAGTGCTCTGCAAGCTCTCCAGGGCAACATAAAATCTGGGGCTCTGTGCTTTCTTTCCTTCTGAACAAGTGTTAGTGTTTTCTGCACAAACGCGATTCTGAGAAGCAATGTGAACACTTCTCCTTCCCAGGCACAGAGAAGGTGCTAGCAGGGAATTCTCTGCCTGCCTTTCCCCAGTGCTCTGCAAGATCTCCAGGGCAACATAAAATGTGGGGCTCTGTGCTTTCTTTCCTTCTGAACAAGTGTTAGTGTTTTCTGCACAAACGCGATTCTGCGAAGCAATGTGAACACTTTTGCTTCCCAGGCACAGAGAAGGTGCTAGCAGGGAATTCTCTGCCTGCCTTTCCCCAGTGCTCTGCAAGCTCTCCAGGGCAACATAAAATGTGGGGCCCTGTGCTTTCTTTCCTTCTGAACAAGTGTTAGTGTTTTCTGCACAAACGCGATTCTGCGAAGCAATGTGAACACTTTTGCTTCCCAGGCACAGAGAAGGTGCTAGCAGGGAATTCTCTGCCTGCCTTTCCCCAGTGCTCTGCAAGCTCTCCAGGGCAACATAAAATGTGGGGCTCTGTGCTTTCTTTCCTTCTGAACAAGTGTTAGTGTTTTCTGCACAAACGCGATTCTGAGAAGCAATGTGAACACTTTTGCTTCCCAGGCACAGAGAAGGTGCTAGCAGGGAATTCTCTGCCTGCCTTTCCCCAGTGCTCTGCAAGCTCTCCAGGGCAACATAAAATCTGGGGCCCTGTGCTTTCTTTCCTTCTGAACAAGTGTTAGTGTTTTCTGCACAAACGCGATTCTGCGAAGCAATGTGAACACTTTTGCTTCCCAGGCACAGAGAAGGTGCTAGCAGGGAATTCTCTGCCTGCCTTTCCCCAGTGCTCTGCAAGCTCTCCAGGGCAACATAAAATGTGGGGCTCTGTGCTTTCTTTCCTTCTGAACAAGTGTTAGTGTTTTCTGCACAAACGCGATTCTGCGAAACAATGTGAGCACTTCTCCTTCCCAGGCACAGAGAAGGTGCTAGCAGGGAATTCTCTGCCTGCCTTTCCCCAGTGCTCTGCAAGCTCTCCAGGGCAACATAAAATGTGGGGCTCTGTGCTTTCTTTCCTTCTGAACAAGTGTTAGTGTTCTCTGCACAAACGCGATTCTGCGAAGCAATGTGAACACTTCTCCTTCCCAGGCACAGAGAAGGTGCTAGCAGGGAATTCTCTGCCTGCCTTTCCCCAGTGCTCTGCAAGCTCTCCAGGGCAACATAAAATGTGGGGCTCTGTGCTTTCTTTCCTTCTGAACAAGTGTTAGTGTTTTCTGCACAAACGCGATTCTGCGAAGCAATGTGAACACTTCTCCTTCCCAGGCACAGAGAAGGTGCTAGCAGGGAATTCTCTGCCTGCCTTTCCCCAGTGCTCTGCAAGCTCTCCAGGGCAACATAAAATGTGGGGCTCTGTGCTTTCTTTCCTTCTGAACAAGTGTTAGTGTTTTCTGCACAAACGCGATTCTGAGAAGCAATGTGAACACTTTTGCTTCCCAGGCACAGAGAAGGTGCTAGCAGGGAATTCTCTGCCTGCCTTTCCCCAGTGCTCTGCAAGCTCTCCAGGGCAACATAAAATCTGGGGCTCTGTGCTTTCTTTCCTTCTGAACAAGTGTTAGTGTTTTCTGCACAAACACGATTCTGCGAAGCAATGTGAACACTTTTGCTTCCCAGGCACAGAGAAGGTGCTAGCAGGGAATTCTCTGCCTGCCTTTCCCCAGTGCTCTGCAAGCTCTCCAGGGCAACATAAAATCTGGGGCTCTGTGCTTTCTTTCCTTCTGAACAAGTGTTAGTGTTTTCTGCACAAACGCGATTCTGCGAAGCAATGTGAACACTTGTCCTTCCCAGGCACAGAGAAGGTGCTAGCAGGGAATTCTCTGCCTGCCTTTCCCCAGTGCTCTGCAAGCTCTCCAGGGCAACATAAAATGTGGGGCTCTGTGCTTTCTTTCCTTCTGAACAAGTGTTAGTGTTTTCTGCACAAACACGATTCTGCGAAGCTATGTAAACAATTCTCCTTCCCAGGCACAGAGAAGGTGCTAGCAGGGAATTCTCTGCCTGCCTTTCCCCAGTGCTCTGCAAGCTCTCCAGGGCAACATAAAATGTGGGGCTCTGTGCTTTCTTTCCTTCTGAACAAGTGTTAGTGTTTTCTGCACAAACGCGATTCTGAGAAGCAATGTGAACACTTCTCCTTCCCAGGCACAGAGAAGGTGCTAGCAGGGAATTCTCTGCCTGCCTTTCCCCAGTGCTCTGCAAGCTCTCCAGGGCAACATAAAATGTGGGGCTCTGTGCTTTCTTTCCTTCTGAACAAGTGTTAGTGTTTTCTGCACAAACGCGATTCTGCGAAGCAATGTGAACAATTCTCCTTCCCAGGCACAGAGAAGGTGCTAGCAGGGAATTCTCTGCCTGCCTTTCCCCAGTGCTCTGCAAGCTCTCCAGGGCAACATAAAATGTGGGGCCCTGTGCTTTCTTTCCTTCTGAACAAGTGTTAGTGTTTTCTGCACAAACGCGATTCTGCGAAGCAATGTGAACACTTTTGCTTCCCAGGCACAGAGAAGGTGCTAGCAGGGAATTCTCTGCCTGCCTTTCCCCAGTGCTCTGCAAGCTCTCCAGGGCAACATAAAATCTGGGGCTCTGTGCTTTCTTTCCTTCTGAACAAGTGTTAGTGTTTTCTGCACAAACGCGATTCTGCGAAGCAATGTGAACACTTTTGCTTCCCAGGCACAGAGAAGGTGCTAGCAGGGAATTCTCTGCCTGCCTTTCCCCAGTGCTCTGCAAGCTCTCCAGGGCAACATAAAATCTGGGGCCCTGTGCTTTCTTTCCTTCTGAACAAGTGTTAGTGTTTTCTGCACAAACGCGATTCTGCGAAGCAATGTGAACACTTTTGCTTCCCAGGCACAGAGAAGGTGCTAGCAGGGAATTCTCTGCCTGCCTTTCCCCAGTGCTCTGCAAGCTCTCCAGGGCAACATAAAATGTGGGGCTCTGTGCTTTCTTTCCTTCTGAACAAGTGTTAGTGTTTTCTGCACAAACGCGATTCTGCGAAACAATGTGAGCACTTCTCCTTCCCAGGCACAGAGAAGGTGCTAGCAGGGAATTCTCTGCCTGCCTTTCCCCAGTGCTCTGCAAGCTCTCCAGGGCAACATAAAATGTGGGGCTCTGTGCTTTCTTTCCTTCTGAACAAGTGTTAGTGTTTTCTGCACAAACGCGATTCTGAGAAGCAATGTGAACACTTTTGCTTCCCAGGCACAGAGAAGGTGCTAGCAGGGAATTCTCTGCCTGCCTTTCCCCAGTGCTCTGCAAGCTCTCCAGGGCAACATAAAATCTGGGGCTCTGGGCTTTCTTTCCTTCTGAACAAGTGTTAGTGTTTTCTGCACAAACGCGATTCTGAGAAGCAATGTGAACACTTTTGCTTCCCAGGCACAGAGAAGGTGCTAGCAGGGAATTCTCTGCCTGCCTTTCCCCAGTGCTCTGCAAGCTCTCCAGGGCAACAGAAAATCTGGGGCTCTGTGCTTTCTTTCCTTCTGAACAAGTGTTAGTGTTTTCTGCACAAACACGATTCTGCGAAGCAATGTGAACACTTTTGCTTCCCAGGCACAGAGAAGGTGCTAGCAGGGAATTCTCTGCCTGCCTTTCCCCAGTGCTCTGCAAGCTCTCCAGGGCAACATAAAATCTGGGGCTCTGGGCTTTCTTTCCTTCTGAACAAGTGTTAGTGTTTTCTGCACAAACGCGATTCTGCGAAGCAATGTGAACACTTCTCCTTCCCAGGCACAGAGAAGGTGCTAGCAGGGAATTCTCTGCCTGCCTTTCCCCAGTGCTCTGCAAGCTCTCCAGGGCAACATAAAATCTGGGGCTCTGTGCTTTCTTTCCTTCTGAACAAGTGTTAGTGTTTTCTGCACAAACGCGATTCTGCGAAGCAATGTGAACACTTGTCCTTCCCAGGCACAGAGAAGGTGCTAGCAGGGAATTCTCTGCCTGCCTTTCCCCAGTGCTCTGCAAGCTCTCCAGGGCAACATAAAATGTGGGGCTCTGTGCTTTCTTTCCTTCTGAACAAGTGTTAGTGTTTTCTGCACAAACGCGATTCTGCGAAGCAATGTGAACACTTTTGCTTCCCAGGCACAGAGAAGGTGCTAGCAGGGAATTCTCTGCCTGCCTTTCCCCAGTGCTCTGCAAGCTCTCCAGGGCAACATAAAATGTGGGGCTCTGTGCTTTCTTTCCTTCTGAACAAGTGTTAGTGTTTTCTGCACAAACGCGATTCTGCGAAGCAATGTGAACACTTCTCCTTCCCAGGCACAGAGAAGGTGCTAGCAGGGAATTCTCTGCCTGCCTTTCCCCAGTGCTCTGCAAGCTCTCCAGGGCAACATAAAATGTGGGGCTCTGTGCTTTCTTTCCTTCTGAACAAGTGTTAGTGTTTTCTGCACAAACGCGATTCTGCGAAGCAATGTGAGCACTTCTCCTTCCCAGGCACAGAGAAGGTGCTAGCAGGGAATTCTCTGCCTGCCTTTCCCCAGTGCTCTGCAAGCTCTCCAGGGCAACATAAAATCTGGGGCTCTGTGCTTTCTTTCCTTCTGAACAAGTGTTAGTGTTTTCTGCACAAACGCGATTCTGCGAAGCAATGTGAACACTTCTCCTTCCCAGGCACAGAGAAGGTGCTAGCAGGGAATTCTCTGCCTGCCTTTCCCCAGTGCTCTGCAAGCTCTCCAGGGCAACATAAAATCTGGGGCCCTGTGCTTTCTTTCCTTCTGAACAAGTGTTAGTGTTTTCTGCACAAACGCGATTCTGCGAAGCAATGTGAACACTTTTGCTTCCCAGGCACAGAGAAGGTGCTAGCAGGGAATTCTCTGCCTGCCTTTCCCCAGTGCTCTGCAAGCTCTCCAGGGCAACATAAAATGTGGGGCTCTGTGCTTTCTTTCCTTCTGAACAAGTGTTAGTGTTTTCTGCACAAACGCGATTCTGCGAAACAATGTGAGCACTTCTCCTTCCCAGGCACAGAGAAGGTGCTAGCAGGGAATTCTCTGCCTGCCTTTCCCCAGTGCTCTGCAAGCTCTCCAGGGCAACATAAAATGTGGGGCTCTGTGCTTTCTTTCCTTCTGAACAAGTGTTAGTGTTTTCTGCACAAACGCGATTCTGAGAAGCAATGTGAACACTTCTCCTTCCCAGGCACAGAGAAGGTGCTAGCAGGGAATTCTCTGCCTGCCTTTCCCCAGTGCTCTGCAAGCTCTCCAGGGCAACATAAAATCTGGGGCCCTGTGCTTTCTTTCCTTCTGAACAAGTGTTAGTGTTTTCTGCACAAACGCGATTCTGCGAAGCAATGTGAACACTTTTGCTTCCCAGGCACAGAGAAGGTGCTAGCAGGGAATTCTCTGCCTGCCTTTCCCCAGTGCTCTGCAAGCTCTCCAGGGCAACATAAAATGTGGGGCTCTGTGCTTTCTTTCCTTCTGAACAAGTGTTAGTGTTTTCTGCACAAACGCGATTCTGCGAAGCAATGTGAACACTTTTGCTTCCCAGGCACAGAGAAGGTGCTAGCAGGGAATTCTCTGCCTGCCTTTCCCCAGTGCTCTGCAAGCTCTCCAGGGCAACATAAAATGTGGGGCTCTGTGCTTTCTTTCCTTCTGAACAAGTGTTAGTGTTTTCTGCACAAACGCGATTCTGCGAAACAATGTGAGCACTTCTCCTTCCCAGGCACAGAGAAGGTGCTAGCAGGGAATTCTCTGCCTGCCTTTCCCCAGTGCTCTGCAAGCTCTCCAGGGCAACATAAAATCTGGGGCTCTGGGCTTTCTTTCCTTCTGAACAAGTGTTAGTGTTTTCTGCACAAACGCGATTCTGAGAAGCAATGTGAACACTTTTGCTTCCCAGGCACAGAGAAGGTGCTAGCAGGGAATTCTCTGCCTGCCTTTCCCCAGTGCTCTGCAAGCTCTCCAGGGCAACAGAAAATCTGGGGCTCTGTGCTTTCTTTCCTTCTGAACAAGTGTTAGTGTTTTCTGCACAAACACGATTCTGCGAAGCAATGTGAACACTTTTGCTTCCCAGGCACAGAGAAGGTGCTAGCAGGGAATTCTCTGCCTGCCTTTCCCCAGTGCTCTGCAAGCTCTCCAGGGCAACATAAAATCTGGGGCTCTGGGCTTTCTTTCCTTCTGAACAAGTGTTAGTGTTTTCTGCACAAACGCGATTCTGCGAAGCAATGTGAACACTTCTCCTTCCCAGGCACAGAGAAGGTGCTAGCAGGGAATTCTCTGCCTGCCTTTCCCCAGTGCTCTGCAAGCTCTCCAGGGCAACATAAAATCTGGGGCTCTGTGCTTTCTTTCCTTCTGAACAAGTGTTAGTGTTTTCTGCACAAACGCGATTCTGCGAAGCAATGTGAACACTTGTCCTTCCCAGGCACAGAGAAGGTGCTAGCAGGGAATTCTCTGCCTGCCTTTCCCCAGTGCTCTGCAAGCTCTCCAGGGCAACATAAAATGTGGGGCTCTGTGCTTTCTTTCCTTCTGAACAAGTGTTAGTGTTTTCTGCACAAACGCGATTCTGCGAAGCAATGTGAACACTTTTGCTTCCCAGGCACAGAGAAGGTGCTAGCAGGGAATTCTCTGCCTGCCTTTCCCCAGTGCTCTGCAAGCTCTCCAGGGCAACATAAAATGTGGGGCTCTGTGCTTTCTTTCCTTCTGAACAAGTGTTAGTGTTTTCTGCACAAACGCGATTCTGCGAAGCAATGTGAACACTTCTCCTTCCCAGGCACAGAGAAGGTGCTAGCAGGGAATTCTCTGCCTGCCTTTCCCCAGTGCTCTGCAAGCTCTCCAGGGCAACATAAAATGTGGGGCTCTGTGCTTTCTTTCCTTCTGAACAAGTGTTAGTGTTTTCTGCACAAACGCGATTCTGCGAAGCAATGTGAACACTTTTGCTTCCCAGGCACAGAGAAGGTGCTAGCAGGGAATTCTCTGCCTGCCTTTCCCCAGTGCTCTGCAAGCTCTCCAGGGCAACATAAAATCTGGGGCTCTGTGCTTTCTTTCCTTCTGAACAAGTGTTAGTGTTTTCTGCACAAACGCGATTCTGCGAAGCAATGTGAACACTTCTCCTTCCCAGGCACAGAGAAGGTGCTAGCAGGGAATTCTCTGCCTGCCTTTCCCCAGTGCTCTGCAAGCTCTCCAGGGCAACATAAAATCTGGGGCCCTGTGCTTTCTTTCCTTCTGAACAAGTGTTAGTGTTTTCTGCACAAACGCGATTCTGCGAAGCAATGTGAACACTTTTGCTTCCCAGGCACAGAGAAGGTGCTAGCAGGGAATTCTCTGCCTGCCTTTCCCCAGTGCTCTGCAAGCTCTCCAGGGCAACATAAAATGTGGGGCTCTGTGCTTTCTTTCCTTCTGAACAAGTGTTAGTGTTTTCTGCACAAACGCGATTCTGCGAAACAATGTGAGCACTTCTCCTTCCCAGGCACAGAGAAGGTGCTAGCAGGGAATTCTCTGCCTGCCTTTCCCCAGTGCTCTGCAAGCTCTCCAGGGCAACATAAAATGTGGGGCTCTGTGCTTTCTTTCCTTCTGAACAAGTGTTAGTGTTTTCTGCACAAACGCGATTCTGAGAAGCAATGTGAACACTTCTCCTTCCCAGGCACAGAGAAGGTGCTAGCAGGGAATTCTCTGCCTGCCTTTCCCCAGTGCTCTGCAAGCTCTCCAGGGCAACATAAAATGTGGGGCTCTGTGCTTTCTTTCCTTCTGAACAAGTGTTAGTGTTTTCTGCACAAACGCGATTCTGCGAAGCAATGTGAACACTTCTCCTTCCCAGGCACAGAGAAGGTGCTAGCAGGGAATTCTCTGCCTGCCTTTCCCCAGTGCTCTGCAAGCTCTCCAGGGCAACAGAAAATATGGGGCTCTGTGCTTTCTTTCCTTCTGAACAAGTGTTAGTGTTTTCTGCACAAACGCGATTCTGCGAAGCAATGTGAACACTTCTCCTTCCCAGGCACAGAGAAGGTGCTAGCAGGGAATTCTCTGCCTGCCTTTCCCCAGTGCTCTGCAAGCTCTCCAGGGCAACATAAAATGTGGGGCTCTGTGCTTTCTTTCCTTCTGAACAAGTGTTAGTGTTTTCTGCACAAACGCGATTCTGCGAAGCAATGTGAACACTTCTCCTTCCCAGGCACAGAGAAGGTGCTAGCAGGGAATTCTCTGCCTGCCTTTCCCCAGTGCTCTGCAAGCTCTCCAGGGCAACATAAAATGTGGGGCTCTGTGCTTTCTTTCCTTCTGAACAAGTGTTAGTGTTTTCTGCACAAACACGATTCTGCGAAGCTATGTAAACAATTCTCCTTCCCAGGCACAGAGAAGGTGCTAGCAGGGAATTCTCTGCCTGCCTTTCCCCAGTGCTCTGCAAGCTCTCCAGGGCAACATAAAATCTGGGGCCCTGTGCTTTCTTTCCTTCTGAACAAGTGTTAGTGTTCTCTGCACAAACGCGATTCTGCGAAGCAATGTGAACACTTCTCCTTCCCAGGCACAGAGAAGGTGCTAGCAGGGAATTCTCTGCCTGCCTTTCCCCAGTGCTCTGCAAGCTCTCCAGGGCAACATAAAATCTGGGGCTCTGTGCTTTCTTTCCTTCTGAACAAGTGTTAGTGTTTTCTGCACAAACGCGATTCTGCGAAACAATGTGAGCACTTCTCCTTCCCAGGCACAGAGAAGGTGCTAGCAGGGAATTCTCTGCCTGCCTTTCCCCAGTGCTCTGCAAGCTCTCCAGGGCAACATAAAATCTGTGGCTCTGTGCTTTCTTTCCTTCTGAACAAGTGTTAGTGTTTTCTGCACAAACGCGATTCTGCGAAGCAATGTGAACACTTGTGCTTCCCAGGCACAGAGAAGGTGCTAGCAGGGAATTCTCTGCCTGCCTTTCCCCAGTGCTCTGCAAGCTCTCCAGGGCAACATAAAATCTGGGGCTCTGTGCTTTCTTTCCTTCTGAACAAGTGTTAGTGTTTTCTGCACAAACGCGATTCTGAGAAGCAATGTGAACACTTCTCCTTCCCAGGCACAGAGAAGGTGCTAGCAGGGAATTCTCTGCCTGCCTTTCCCCAGTGCTCTGCAAGCTCTCCAGGGCAACATAAAATCTGGGGCCCTGTGCTTTCTTTCCTTCTGAACAAGTGTTAGTGTTCTCTGCACAAACGCGATTCTGCGAAGCAATGTGAACACTTTTGCTTCCCAGGCACAGAGAAGGTGCTAGCAGGGAATTCTCTGCCTGCCTTTCCCCAGTGCTCTGCAAGCTCTCCAGGGCAACATAAAATGTGGGGCTCTGTGCTTTCTTTCCTTCTGAACAAGTGTTAGTGTTTTCTGCACAAACGCGATTCTGCGAAGCAATGTGAACAATTCTCCTTCCCAGGCACAGAGAAGGTGCTAGCAGGGAATTCTCTGCCTGCCTTTCCCCAGTGCTCTGCAAGCTCTCCAGGGCAACATAAAATGTGGGGCTCTGTGCTTTCTTTCCTTCTGAACAAGTGTTAGTGTTTTCTGCACAAACGCGATTCTGCGAAGCAATGTGAACACTTTTGCTTCCCAGGCACAGAGAAGGTGCTAGCAGGGAATTCTCTGCCTGCCTTTCCCCAGTGCTCTGCAAGCTCTCCAGGGCAACATAAAATCTGGGGCTCTGTGCTTTCTTTCCTTCTGAACAAGTGTTAGTGTTTTCTGCACAAACGCGATTCTGCGAAGCAATGTGAACACTTTTGCTTCCCAGGCACAGAGAAGGTGCTAGCAGGGAATTCTCTGCCTGCCTTTCCCCAGTGCTCTGCAAGCTCTCCAGGGCAACATAAAATCTGGGGCCCTGTGCTTTCTTTCCTTCTGAACAAGTGTTAGTGTTTTCTGCACAAACGCGATTCTGCGAAGCAATGTGAACACTTTTGCTTCCCAGGCACAGAGAAGGTGCTAGCAGGGAATTCTCTGCCTGCCTTTCCCCAGTGCTCTGCAAGCTCTCCAGGGCAACATAAAATGTGGGGCTCTGTGCTTTCTTTCCTTCTGAACAAGTGTTAGTGTTTTCTGCACAAACGCGATTCTGCGAAACAATGTGAGCACTTCTCCTTCCCAGGCACAGAGAAGGTGCTAGCAGGGAATTCTCTGCCTGCCTTTCCCCAGTGCTCTGCAAGCTCTCCAGGGCAACATAAAATGTGGGGCTCTGTGCTTTCTTTCCTTCTGAACAAGTGTTAGTGTTTTCTGCACAAACGCGATTCTGCGAAGCAATGTGAACACTTCTCCTTCCCAGGCACAGAGAAGGTGCTAGCAGGGAATTCTCTGCCTGCCTTTCCCCAGTGCTCTGCAAGCTCTCCAGGGCAACATAAAATGTGGGGCTCTGTGCTTTCTTTCCTTCTGAACAAGTGTTAGTGTTTTCTGCACAAACGCGATTCTGCGAAGCAATGTGAACACTTCTCCTTCCCAGGCACAGAGAAGGTGCTAGCAGGGAATTCTCTGCCTGCCTTTCCCCAGTGCTCTGCAAGCTCTCCAGGGCAACATAAAATGTGGGGCTCTGTGCTTTCTTTCCTTCTGAACAAGTGTTAGTGTTTTCTGCACAAACGCGATTCTGAGAAGCAATGTGAACACTTTTGCTTCCCAGGCACAGAGAAGGTGCTAGCAGGGAATTCTCTGCCTGCCTTTCCCCAGTGCTCTGCAAGCTCTCCAGGGCAACATAAAATCTGGGGCTCTGTGCTTTCTTTCCTTCTGAACAAGTGTTAGTGTTTTCTGCACAAACGCGATTCTGCGAAGCAATGTGAACACTTTTGCTTCCCAGGCACAGAGAAGGTGCTAGCAGGGAATTCTCTGCCTGCCTTTCCCCAGTGCTCTGCAAGCTCTCCAGGGCAACATAAAATCTGGGGCTCTGTGCTTTCTTTCCTTCTGAACAAGTGTTAGTGTTTTCTGCACAAACACGATTCTGCGAAGCAATGTGAACACTTTTGCTTCCCAGGCACAGAGAAGGTGCTAGCAGGGAATTCTCTGCCTGCCTTTCCCCAGTGCTCTGCAAGCTCTCCAGGGCAACATAAAATGTGGGGCTCTGTGCTTTCTTTCCTTCTGAACAAGTGTTAGTGTTTTCTGCACAAACGCGATTCTGCGAAACAATGTGAGCACTTCTCCTTCCCAGGCACAGAGAAGGTGCTAGCAGGGAATTCTCTGCCTGCCTTTCCCCAGTGCTCTGCAAGCTCTCCAGGGCAACATAAAATGTGGGGCTCTGTGCTTTCTTTCCTTCTGAACAAGTGTTAGTGTTTTCTGCACAAACGCGATTCTGAGAAGCAATGTGAACACTTCTCCTTCCCAGGCACAGAGAAGGTGCTAGCAGGGAATTCTCTGCCTGCCTTTCCCCAGTGCTCTGCAAGCTCTCCAGGGCAACATAAAATGTGGGGCTCTGTGCTTTCTTTCCTTCTGAACAAGTGTTAGTGTTTTCTGCACAAACACGATTCTGCGAAGCTATGTAAACAATTCTCCTTCCCAGGCACAGAGAAGGTGCTAGCAGGGAATTCTCTGCCTGCCTTTCCCCAGTGCTCTGCAAGCTCTCCAGGGCAACATAAAATCTGGGGCCCTGTGCTTTCTTTCCTTCTGAACAAGTGTTAGTGTTTTCTGCACAAACACGATTCTGCGAAGCTATGTAAACAATTCTCCTTCCCAGGCACAGAGAAGGTGCTAGCAGGGAATTCTCTGCCTGCCTTTCCCCAGTGCTCTGCAAGCTCTCCAGGGCAACATAAAATCTGGGGCCCTGTGCTTTCTTTCCTTCTGAACAAGTGTTAGTGTTTTCTGCACAAACGCGATTCTGCGAAGCAATGTGAACACTTCTCCTTCCCAGGCACAGAGAAGGTGCTAGCAGGGAATTCTCTGCCTGCCTTTCCCCAGTGCTCTGCAAGCTCTCCAGGGCAACATAAAATCTGGGGCCCTGTGCTTTCTTTCCTTCTGAACAAGTGTTAGTGTTTTCTGCACAAACGCGATTCTGCGAAGCAATGTGAACACTTGTGCTTCCCAGGCACAGAGAAGGTGCTAGCAGGGAATTCTCTGCCTGCCTTTCCCCAGTGCTCTGCAAGCTCTCCAGGGCAACATAAAATGTGGGGCTCTGTGCTTTCTTTCCTTCTGAACAAGTGTTAGTGTTTTCTGCACAAACGCGATTCTGCGAAGCAATGTGAACACTTCTCCTTCCCAGGCACAGAGAAGGTGCTAGCAGGGAATTCTCTGCCTGCCTTTCCCCAGTGCTCTGCAAGCTCTCCAGGGCAACATAAAATCTGGGGCCCTGTGCTTTCTTTCCTTCTGAACAAGTGTTAGTGTTTTCTGCACAAACACGATTCTGCGAAGCTATGTAAACAATTCTCCTTCCCAGGCACAGAGAAGGTGCTAGCAGGGAATTCTCTGCCTGCCTTTCCCCAGTGCTCTGCAAGCTCTCCAGGGCAACATAAAATCTGGGGCCCTGTGCTTTCTTTCCTTCTGAACAAGTGTTAGTGTTTTCTGCACAAACGCGATTCTGCGAAGCAATGTGAACACTTCTCCTTCCCAGGCACAGAGAAGGTGCTAGCAGGGAATTCTCTGCCTGCCTTTCCCCAGTGCTCTGCAAGCTCTCCAGGGCAACATAAAATCTGGGGCCCTGTGCTTTCTTTCCTTCTGAACAAGTGTTAGTGTTTTCTGCACAAACGCGATTCTGCGAAACAATGTGAGCACTTCTCCTTCCCAGGCACAGAGAAGGTGCTAGCAGGGAATTCTCTGCCTGCCTTTCCCCAGTGCTCTGCAAGCTCTCCAGGGCAACATAAAATCTGTGGCTCTGTGCTTTCTTTCCTTCTGAACAAGTGTTAGTGTTTTCTGCACAAACGCGATTCTGCGAAGCAATGTGAACACTTGTGCTTCCCAGGCACAGAGAAGGTGCTAGCAGGGAATTCTCTGCCTGCCTTTCCCCAGTGCTCTGCAAGCTCTCCAGGGCAACATAAAATGTGGGGCTCTGTGCTTTCTTTCCTTCTGAACAAGTGTTAGTGTTTTCTGCACAAACGCGATTCTGAGAAGCAATGTGAACACTTCTCCTTCCCAGGCACAGAGAAGGTGCTAGCAGGGAATTCTCTGCCTGCCTTTCCCCAGTGCTCTGCAAGCTCTCCAGGGCAACATAAAATCTGGGGCCCTGTGCTTTCTTTCCTTCTGAACAAGTGTTAGTGTTCTCTGCACAAACGCGATTCTGCGAAGCAATGTGAACACTTTTGCTTCCCAGGCACAGAGAAGGTGCTAGCAGGGAATTCTCTGCCTGCCTTTCCCCAGTGCTCTGCAAGCTCTCCAGGGCAACATAAAATCTGGGGCTCTGGGCTTTCTTTCCTTCTGAACAAGTGTTAGTGTTTTCTGCACAAACGCGATTCTGCGAAGCAATGTGAACACTTCTCCTTCCCAGGCACAGAGAAGGTGCTAGCAGGGAATTCTCTGCCTGCCTTTCCCCAGTGCTCTGCAAGCTCTCCAGGGCAACATAAAATCTGGGGCTCTGTGCTTTCTTTCCTTCTGAACAAGTGTTAGTGTTTTCTGCACAAACGCGATTCTGCGAAGCAATGTGAACACTTGTCCTTCCCAGGCACAGAGAAGGTGCTAGCAGGGAATTCTCTGCCTGCCTTTCCCCAGTGCTCTGCAAGCTCTCCAGGGCAACATAAAATGTGGGGCTCTGTGCTTTCTTTCCTTCTGAACAAGTGTTAGTGTTTTCTGCACAAACGCGATTCTGCGAAGCAATGTGAACACTTTTGCTTCCCAGGCACAGAGAAGGTGCTAGCAGGGAATTCTCTGCCTGCCTTTCCCCAGTGCTCTGCAAGCTCTCCAGGGCAACATAAAATGTGGGGCTCTGTGCTTTCTTTCCTTCTGAACAAGTGTTAGTGTTTTCTGCACAAACGCGATTCTGCGAAGCAATGTGAACACTTCTCCTTCCCAGGCACAGAGAAGGTGCTAGCAGGGAATTCTCTGCCTGCCTTTCCCCAGTGCTCTGCAAGCTCTCCAGGGCAACATAAAATGTGGGGCTCTGTGCTTTCTTTCCTTCTGAACAAGTGTTAGTGTTTTCTGCACAAACGCGATTCTGCGAAGCAATGTGAACACTTCTCCTTCCCAGGCACAGAGAAGGTGCTAGCAGGGAATTCTCTGCCTGCCTTTCCCCAGTGCTCTGCAAGCTCTCCAGGGCAACATAAAATGTGGGGCTCTGTGCTTTCTTTCCTTCTGAACAAGTGTTAGTGTTTTCTGCACAAACGCGATTCTGCGAAGCAATGTGAACACTTTTGCTTCCCAGGCACAGAGAAGGTGCTAGCAGGGAATTCTCTGCCTGCCTTTCCCCAGTGCTCTGCAAGCTCTCCAGGGCAACATAAAATCTGGGGCTCTGTGCTTTCTTTCCTTCTGAACAAGTGTTAGTGTTTTCTGCACAAACGCGATTCTGCGAAGCAATGTGAACACTTCTCCTTCCCAGGCACAGAGAAGGTGCTAGCAGGGAATTCTCTGCCTGCCTTTCCCCAGTGCTCTGCAAGCTCTCCAGGGCAACAGAAAATATGGGGCTCTGTGCTTTCTTTCCTTCTGAACAAGTGTTAGTGTTTTCTGCACAAACGCGATTCTGCGAAGCAATGTGAACACTTCTCCTTCCCAGGCACAGAGAAGGTGCTAGCAGGGAATTCTCTGCCTGCCTTTCCCCAGTGCTCTGCAAGCTCTCCAGGGCAACATAAAATCTGGGGCTCTGTGCTTTCTTTCCTTCTGAACAAGTGTTAGTGTTTTCTGCACAAACGCGATTCTGAGAAGCAATGTGAACACTTCTCCTTCCCAGGCACAGAGAAGGTGCTAGCAGGGAATTCTCTGCCTGCCTTTCCCCAGTGCTCTGCAAGCTCTCCAGGGCAACATAAAATCTGGGGCTCTGGGCTTTCTTTCCTTCTGAACAAGTGTTAGTGTTTTCTGCACAAACGCGATTCTGCGAAGCAATGTGAACACTTTTGCTTCCCAGGCACAGAGAAGGTGCTAGCAGGGAATTCTCTGCCTGCCTTTCCCCAGTGCTCTGCAAGCTCTCCAGGGCAACATAAAATCTGGGGCTCTGGGCTTTCTTTCCTTCTGAACAAGTGTTAGTGTTTTCTGCACAAACGCGATTCTGCGAAGCAATGTGAACACTTCTCCTTCCCAGGCACAGAGAAGGTGCTAGCAGGGAATTCTCTGCCTGCCTTTCCCCAGTGCTCTGCAAGCTCTCCAGGGCAACATAAAATCTGGGGCTCTGTGCTTTCTTTCCTTCTGAACAAGTGTTAGTGTTTTCTGCACAAACACGATTCTGCGAAGCAATGTGAACACTTTTGCTTCCCAGGCACAGAGAAGGTGCTAGCAGGGAATTCTCTGCCTGCCTTTCCCCAGTGCTCTGCAAGCTCTCCAGGGCAACATAAAATCTGGGGCTCTGTGCTTTCTTTCCTTCTGAACAAGTGTTAGTGTTTTCTGCACAAACGCGATTCTGCGAAGCAATGTGAACACTTGTCCTTCCCAGGCACAGAGAAGGTGCTAGCAGGGAATTCTCTGCCTGCCTTTCCCCAGTGCTCTGCAAGCTCTCCAGGGCAACATAAAATGTGGGGCTCTGTGCTTTCTTTCCTTCTGAACAAGTGTTAGTGTTTTCTGCACAAACGCGATTCTGCGAAGCAATGTGAACACTTTTGCTTCCCAGGCACAGAGAAGGTGCTAGCAGGGAATTCTCTGCCTGCCTTTCCCCAGTGCTCTGCAAGCTCTCCAGGGCAACATAAAATCTGGGGCCCTGTGCTTTCTTTCCTTCTGAACAAGTGTTAGTGTTTTCTGCACAAACGCGATTCTGCGAAGCAATGTGAACACTTGTGCTTCCCAGGCACAGAGAAGGTGCTAGCAGGGAATTCTCTGCCTGCCTTTCCCCAGTGCTCTGCAAGCTCTCCAGGGCAACATAAAATGTGGGGCTCTGTGCTTTCTTTCCTTCTGAACAAGTGTTAGTGTTTTCTGCACAAACGCGATTCTGAGAAGCAATGTGAACACTTTTGCTTCCCAGGCACAGAGAAGGTGCTAGCAGGGAATTCTCTGCCTGCCTTTCCCCAGTGCTCTGCAAGCTCTCCAGGGCAACATAAAATCTGGGGCTCTGTGCTTTCTTTCCTTCTGAACAAGTGTTAGTGTTTTCTGCACAAACGCGATTCTGCGAAGCAATGTGAACACTTTTGCTTCCCAGGCACAGAGAAGGTGCTAGCAGGGAATTCTCTGCCTGCCTTTCCCCAGTGCTCTGCAAGCTCTCCAGGGCAACATAAAATCTGGGGCTCTGTGCTTTCTTTCCTTCTGAACAAGTGTTAGTGTTTTCTGCACAAACACGATTCTGCGAAGCAATGTGAACACTTTTGCTTCCCAGGCACAGAGAAGGTGCTAGCAGGGAATTCTCTGCCTGCCTTTCCCCAGTGCTCTGCAAGCTCTCCAGGGCAACATAAAAGGTGGGGCTCTGTGCTTTCTTTCCTTCTGAACAAGTGTTAGTGTTTTCTGCACAAACGCGATTCTGCGAAACAATGTGAGCACTTCTCCTTCCCAGGCACAGAGAAGGTGCTAGCAGGGAATTCTCTGCCTGCCTTTCCCCAGTGCTCTGCAAGCTCTCCAGGGCAACATAAAATGTGGGGCTCTGTGCTTTCTTTCCTTCTGAACAAGTGTTAGTGTTTTCTGCACAAACGCGATTCTGAGAAGCAATGTGAACACTTCTCCTTCCCAGGCACAGAGAAGGTGCTAGCAGGGAATTCTCTGCCTGCCTTTCCCCAGTGCTCTGCAAGCTCTCCAGGGCAACATAAAATGTGGGGCTCTGTGCTTTCTTTCCTTCTGAACAAGTGTTAGTGTTTTCTGCACAAACACGATTCTGCGAAGCTATGTAAACAATTCTCCTTCCCAGGCACAGAGAAGGTGCTAGCAGGGAATTCTCTGCCTGCCTTTCCCCAGTGCTCTGCAAGCTCTCCAGGGCAACATAAAATCTGGGGCCCTGTGCTTTCTTTCCTTCTGAACAAGTGTTAGTGTTTTCTGCACAAACACGATTCTGCGAAGCTATGTAAACAATTCTCCTTCCCAGGCACAGAGAAGGTGCTAGCAGGGAATTCTCTGCCTGCCTTTCCCCAGTGCTCTGCAAGCTCTCCAGGGCAACATAAAATCTGGGGCCCTGTGCTTTCTTTCCTTCTGAACAAGTGTTAGTGTTTTCTGCACAAACGCGATTCTGCGAAGCAATGTGAACACTTCTCCTTCCCAGGCACAGAGAAGGTGCTAGCAGGGAATTCTCTGCCTGCCTTTCCCCAGTGCTCTGCAAGCTCTCCAGGGCAACATAAAATCTGGGGCCCTGTGCTTTCTTTCCTTCTGAACAAGTGTTAGTGTTTTCTGCACAAACGCGATTCTGCGAAGCAATGTGAACACTTGTGCTTCCCAGGCACAGAGAAGGTGCTAGCAGGGAATTCTCTGCCTGCCTTTCCCCAGTGCTCTGCAAGCTCTCCAGGGCAACATAAAATGTGGGGCTCTGTGCTTTCTTTCCTTCTGAACAAGTGTTAGTGTTTTCTGCACAAACACGATTCTGCGAAGCTATGTAAACAATTCTCCTTCCCAGGCACAGAGAAGGTGCTAGCAGGGAATTCTCTGCCTGCCTTTCCCCAGTGCTCTGCAAGCTCTCCAGGGCAACATAAAATCTGGGGCCCTGTGCTTTCTTTCCTTCTGAACAAGTGTTAGTGTTTTCTGCACAAACGCGATTCTGCGAAGCAATGTGAACACTTTTGCTTCCCAGGCACAGAGAAGGTGCTAGCAGGGAATTCTCTGCCTGCCTTTCCCCAGTGCTCTGCAAGCTCTCCAGGGCAACATAAAATCTGGGGCCCTGTGCTTTCTTTCCTTCTGAACAAGTGTTAGTGTTTTCTGCACAAACGCGATTCTGCGAAACAATGTGAGCACTTCTCCTTCCCAGGCACAGAGAAGGTGCTAGCAGGGAATTCTCTGCCTGCCTTTCCCCAGTGCTCTGCAAGCTCTCCAGGGCAACATAAAATCTGTGGCTCTGTGCTTTCTTTCCTTCTGAACAAGTGTTAGTGTTTTCTGCACAAACGCGATTCTGCGAAGCAATGTGAACACTTGTGCTTCCCAGGCACAGAGAAGGTGCTAGCAGGGAATTCTCTGCCTGCCTTTCCCCAGTGCTCTGCAAGCTCTCCAGGGCAACATAAAATGTGGGGCTCTGTGCTTTCTTTCCTTCTGAACAAGTGTTAGTGTTTTCTGCACAAACGCGATTCTGAGAAGCAATGTGAACACTTCTCCTTCCCAGGCACAGAGAAGGTGCTAGCAGGGAATTCTCTGCCTGCCTTTCCCCAGTGCTCTGCAAGCTCTCCAGGGCAACATAAAATCTGGGGCCCTGTGCTTTCTTTCCTTCTGAACAAGTGTTAGTGTTCTCTGCACAAACGCGATTCTGCGAAGCAATGTGAACACTTTTGCTTCCCAGGCACAGAGAAGGTGCTAGCAGGGAATTCTCTGCCTGCCTTTCCCCAGTGCTCTGCAAGCTCTACAGGGCAACATAAAATCTGGGGCTCTGGGCTTTCTTTCCTTCTGAACAAGTGTTAGTGTTTTCTGCACAAACGCGATTCTGCGAAGCAATGTGAACACTTCTCCTTCCCAGGCACAGAGAAGGTGCTAGCAGGGAATTCTCTGCCTGCCTTTCCCCAGTGCTCTGCAAGCTCTCCAGGGCAACATAAAATCTGGGGCTCTGTGCTTTCTTTCCTTCTGAACAAGTGTTAGTGTTTTCTGCACAAACGCGATTCTGCGAAGCAATGTGAACACTTCTCCTTCCCAGGCACAGAGAAGGTGCTAGCAGGGAATTCTCTGCCTGCCTTTCCCCAGTGCTCTGCAAGCTCTCCAGGGCAACATAAAATCTGGGGCTCTGGGCTTTCTTTCCTTCTGAACAAGTGTTAGTGTTTTCTGCACAAACGCGATTCTGCGAAGCAATGTGAACACTTTTGCTTCCCAGGCACAGAGAAGGTGCTAGCAGGGAATTCTCTGCCTGCCTTTCCCCAGTGCTCTGCAAGCTCTCCAGGGCAACATAAAATGTGGGGCTCTGTGCTTTCTTTCCTTCTGAACAAGTGTTAGTGTTTTCTGCACAAACGCGATTCTGCGAAGCAATGTGAACACTTCTCCTTCCCAGGCACAGAGAAGGTGCTAGCAGGGAATTCTCTGCCTGCCTTTCCCCAGTGCTCTGCAAGCTCTCCAGGGCAACATAAAATGTGGGGCTCTGTGCTTTCTTTCCTTCTGAACAAGTGTTAGTGTTTTCTGCACAAACGCGATTCTGCGAAGCAATGTGAACACTTCTCCTTCCCAGGCACAGAGAAGGTGCTAGCAGGGAATTCTCTGCCTGCCTTTCCCCAGTGCTCTGCAAGCTCTCCAGGGCAACATAAAATGTGGGGCTCTGTGCTTTCTTTCCTTCTGAACAAGTGTTAGTGTTTTCTGCACAAACGCGATTCTGCGAAGCAATGTGAACACTTTTGCTTCCCAGGCACAGAGAAGGTGCTAGCAGGGAATTCTCTGCCTGCCTTTCCCCAGTGCTCTGCAAGCTCTCCAGGGCAACATAAAATCTGGGGCTCTGTGCTTTCTTTCCTTCTGAACAAGTGTTAGTGTTTTCTGCACAAACGCGATTCTGCGAAGCAATGTGAACACTTCTCCTTCCCAGGCACAGAGAAGGTGCTAGCAGGGAATTCTCTGCCTGCCTTTCCCCAGTGCTCTGCAAGCTCTCCAGGGCAACAGAAAATATGGGGCTCTGTGCTTTCTTTCCTTCTGAACAAGTGTTAGTGTTTTCTGCACAAACGCGATTCTGCGAAGCAATGTGAACACTTCTCCTTCCCAGGCACAGAGAAGGTGCTAGCAGGGAATTCTCTGCCTGCCTTTCCCCAGTGCTCTGCAAGCTCTCCAGGGCAACATAAAATCTGGGGCTCTGTGCTTTCTTTCCTTCTGAACAAGTGTTAGTGTTTTCTGCACAAACGCGATTCTGAGAAGCAATGTGAACACTTCTCCTTCCCAGGCACAGAGAAGGTGCTAGCAGGGAATTCTCTGCCTGCCTTTCCCCAGTGCTCTGCAAGCTCTCCAGGGCAACATAAAATCTGGGGCTCTGGGCTTTCTTTCCTTCTGAACAAGTGTTAGTGTTTTCTGCACAAACGCGATTCTGCGAAGCAATGTGAACACTTTTGCTTCCCAGGCACAGAGAAGGTGCTAGCAGGGAATTCTCTGCCTGCCTTTCCCCAGTGCTCTGCAAGCTCTCCAGGGCAACATAAAATCTGGGGCTCTGGGCTTTCTTTCCTTCTGAACAAGTGTTAGTGTTTTCTGCACAAACGCGATTCTGCGAAGCAATGTGAACACTTCTCCTTCCCAGGCACAGAGAAGGTGCTAGCAGGGAATTCTCTGCCTGCCTTTCCCCAGTGCTCTGCAAGCTCTCCAGGGCAACATAAAATCTGGGGCTCTGTGCTTTCTTTCCTTCTGAACAAGTGTTAGTGTTTTCTGCACAAACACGATTCTGCGAAGCAATGTGAACACTTTTGCTTCCCAGGCACAGAGAAGGTGCTAGCAGGGAATTCTCTGCCTGCCTTTCCCCAGTGCTCTGCAAGCTCTCCAGGGCAACATAAAATCTGGGGCTCTGTGCTTTCTTTCCTTCTGAACAAGTGTTAGTGTTTTCTGCACAAACGCGATTCTGCGAAGCAATGTGAACACTTGTCCTTCCCAGGCACAGAGAAGGTGCTAGCAGGGAATTCTCTGCCTGCCTTTCCCCAGTGCTCTGCAAGCTCTCCAGGGCAACATAAAATGTGGGGCTCTGTGCTTTCTTTCCTTCTGAACAAGTGTTAGTGTTTTCTGCACAAACGCGATTCTGCGAAGCAATGTGAACACTTTTGCTTCCCAGGCACAGAGAAGGTGCTAGCAGGGAATTCTCTGCCTGCCTTTCCCCAGTGCTCTGCAAGCTCTCCAGGGCAACATAAAATGTGGGGCCCTGTGCTTTCTTTCCTTCTGAACAAGTGTTAGTGTTTTCTGCACAAACGCGATTCTGCGAAGCAATGTGAACACTTGTGCTTCCCAGGCACAGAGAAGGTGCTAGCAGGGAATTCTCTGCCTGCCTTTCCCCAGTGCTCTGCAAGCTCTCCAGGGCAACATAAAATGTGGGGCTCTGTGCTTTCTTTCCTTCTGAACAAGTGTTAGTGTTTTCTGCACAAACGCGATTCTGCGAAACAATGTGAGCACTTCTCCTTCCCAGGCACAGAGAAGGTGCTAGCAGGGAATTCTCTGCCTGCCTTTCCCCAGTGCTCTGCAAGCTCTCCAGGGCAACATAAAATGTGGGGCTCTGTGCTTTCTTTCCTTCTGAACAAGTGTTAGTGTTTTCTGCACAAACGCGATTCTGCGAAGCAATGTGAACACTTTTGCTTCCCAGGCACAGAGAAGGTGCTAGCAGGGAATTCTCTGCCTGCCTTTCCCCAGTGCTCTGCAAGCTCTCCAGGGCAACATAAAATGTGGGGCTCTGTGCTTTCTTTCCTTCTGAACAAGTGTTAGTGTTTTCTGCACAAACGCGATTCTGCGAAGCAATGTGAACACTTCTCCTTCCCAGGCACAGAGAAGGTGCTAGCAGGGAATTCTCTGCCTGCCTTTCCCCAGTGCTCTGCAAGCTCTCCAGGGCAACATAAAATCTGGGGCTCTGTGCTTTCTTTCCTTCTGAAGAAGTGTTAGTGTTTTCTGCACAAACGCGATTCTGCGAAGCAATGTGAACACTTCTCCTTCCCAGGCACAGAGAAGGTGCTAGCAGGGAATTCTCTGCCTGCCTTTCCCCAGTGCTCTGCAAGCTCTCCAGGGCAACATAAAATCTGGGGCTCTGTGCTTTCTTTCCTTCTGAACAAGTGTTAGTGTTCTCTGCACAAACGCGATTCTGCGAAGCAATGTGAACACTTTTGCTTCCCAGGCACAGAGAAGGTGCTAGCAGGGAATTCTCTGCCTGCCTTTCCCCAGTGCTCTGCAAGCTCTCCAGGGCAACATAAAATCTGGGGCTCTGGGCTTTCTTTCCTTCTGAACAAGTGTTAGTGTTTTCTGCACAAACGCGATTCTGCGAAGCAATGTGAACACTTCTCCTTCCCAGGCACAGAGAAGGTGCTAGCAGGGAATTCTCTGCCTGCCTTTCCCCAGTGCTCTGCAAGCTCTCCAGGGCAACATAAAATCTGGGGCTCTGTGCTTTCTTTCCTTCTGAACAAGTGTTAGTGTTTTCTGCACAAACACGATTCTGCGAAGCAATGTGAACACTTTTGCTTCCCAGGCACAGAGAAGGTGCTAGCAGGGAATTCTCTGCCTGCCTTTCCCCAGTGCTCTGCAAGCTCTCCAGGGCAACATAAAATGTGGGGCTCTGTGCTTTCTTTCCTTCTGAACAAGTGTTAGTGTTTTCTGCACAAACGCGATTCTGCGAAGCAATGTGAACACTTGTCCTTCCCAGGCACAGAGAAGGTGCTAGCAGGGAATTCTCTGCCTGCCTTTCCCCAGTGCTCTGCAAGCTCTCCAGGGCAACATAAAATCTGGGGCTCTGTGCTTTCTTTCCTTCTGAACAAGTGTTAGTGTTTTCTGCACAAACGCGATTCTGAGAAGCAATGTGAACACTTTTGCTTCCCAGGCACAGAGAAGGTGCTAGCAGGGAATTCTCTGCCTGCCTTTCCCCAGTGCTCTGCAAGCTCTCCAGGGCAACAGAAAATATGGGGCTCTGTGCTTTCTTTCCTTCTGAACAAGTGTTAGTGTTTTCTGCACAAACGCGATTCTGCGAAGCAATGTGAACACTTCTCCTTCCCAGGCACAGAGAAGGTGCTAGCAGGGAATTCTCTGCCTGCCTTTCCCCAGTGCTCTGCAAGCTCTCCAGGGCAACATAAAATGTGGGGCTCTGTGCTTTCTTTCCTTCTGAACAAGTGTTAGTGTTTTCTGCACAAACGCGATTCTGCGAAGCAATGTGAACACTTTTGCTTCCCAGGCACAGAGAAGGTGCTAGCAGGGAATTCTCTGCCTGCCTTTCCCCAGTGCTCTGCAAGCTCTCCAGGGCAACATAAAATGTGGGGCTCTGTGCTTTCTTTCCTTCTGAACAAGTGTTAGTGTTTTCTGCACAAACGCGATTCTGCGAAGCAATGTGAACACTTCTCCTTCCCAGGCACAGAGAAGGTGCTAGCAGGGAATTCTCTGCCTGCCTTTCCCCAGTGCTCTGCAAGCTCTCCAGGGCAACATAAAATCTGGGGCCCTGTGCTTTCTTTCCTTCTGAACAAGTGTTAGTGTTTTCTGCACAAACGCGATTCTGAGAAGCAATGTGAACACTTTTGCTTCCCAGGCACAGAGAAGGTGCTAGCAGGGAATTCTCTGCCTGCCTTTCCCCAGTGCTCTGCAAGCTCTCCAGGGCAACATAAAATGTGGGGCTCTGTGCTTTCTTTCCTTCTGAACAAGTGTTAGTGTTTTCTGCACAAACGCGATTCTGCGAAGCAATGTGAACACTTCTCCTTCCCAGGCACAGAGAAGGTGCTAGCAGGGAATTCTCTGCCTGCCTTTCCCCAGTGCTCTGCAAGCTCTCCAGGGCAACATAAAATCTGGGGCTCTGTGCTTTCTTTCCTTCTGAACAAGTGTTAGTGTTTTCTGCACAAACGCGATTCTGCGAAGCAATGTGAACACTTTTGCTTCCCAGGCACAGAGAAGGTGCTAGCAGGGAATTCTCTGCCTGCCTTTCCCCAGTGCTCTGCAAGCTCTCCAGGGCAACATAAAATCTGGGGCTCTGGGCTTTCTTTCCTTCTGAACAAGTGTTAGTGTTTTCTGCACAAACGCGATTCTGCGAAGCAATGTGAACACTTTTGCTTCCCAGGCACAGAGAAGGTGCTAGCAGGGAATTCTCTGCCTGCCTTTCCCCAGTGCTCTGCAAGCTCTCCAGGGCAACATAAAATCTGGGGCTCTGTGCTTTCTTTCCTTCTGAACAAGTGTTAGTGTTTTCTGCACAAACGCGATTCTGCGAAGCAATGTGAACATTTGTCCTTCCCAGGCACAGAGAAGGTGCTAGCAGGGAATTCTCTGCCTGCCTTTCCCCAGTGCTCTGCAAGCTCTCCAGGGCAACATAAAATGTGGGGCTCTGTGCTTTCTTTCCTTCTGAACAAGTGTTAGTGTTTTCTGCACAAACGCGATTCTGCGAAGCAATGTGAACACTTTTGCTTCCCAGGCACAGAGAAGGTGCTAGCAGGGAATTCTCTGCCTGCCTTTCCCCAGTGCTCTGCAAGCTCTCCAGGGCAACAGAAAATCTGGGGCTCTGTGCTTTCTTTCCTTCTGAACAAGTGTTAGTGTTTTCTGCACAAACACGATTCTGCGAAGCTATGTGAACAATTCTCCTTCCCAGGCACAGAGAAGGTGCTAGCAGGGAATTCTCTGCCTGCCTTTCCCCAGTGCTCTGCAAGCTCTCCAGGGCAACATAAAATCTGGGGCTCTGTGCTTTCTTTCCTTCTGAACAAGTGTTAGTGTTTTCTGCACAAACGCGATTCTGCGAAGCAATGTGAACAATTCTCCTTCCCAGGCACAGAGAAGGTGCTAGCAGGGAATTCTCTGCCTGCCTTGCCCCAGTGCTCTGCAAGCTCTCCAGGGCAACATAAAATGTGGGGCTCTGTGCTTTCTTTCCTTCTGAACAAGTGTTAGTGTTTTCTGCACAAACGCGATTCTGCGAAGCAATGTGAACACTTTTGCTTCCCAGGCACAGAGAAGGTGCTAGCAGGGAATTCTCTGCCTGCCTTTCCCCAGTGCTCTGCAAGCTCTCCAGGGCAACATAAAATGTGGGGCTCTGTGCTTTCTTTCCTTCTGAACAAGTGTTAGTGTTTTCTGCACAAACGCGATTCTGCGAAACAATGTGAGCACTTCTCCTTCCCAGGCACAGAGAAGGTGCTAGCAGGGAATTCTCTGCCTGCCTTTCCCCAGTGCTCTGCAAGCTCTCCAGGGCAACATAAAATGTGGGGCTCTGTGCTTTCTTTCCTTCTGAACAAGTGTTAGTGTTTTCTGCACAAACGCGATTCTGCGAAGCAATGTGAACACTTTTGCTTCCCAGGCACAGAGAAGGTGCTAGCAGGGAATTCTCTGCCTGCCTTTCCCCAGTGCTCTGCAAGCTCTCCAGGGCAACATAAAATATGGGGCTCTGTGCTTTCTTTCCTTCTGAACAAGTGTTAGTGTTTTCTGCACAAACGCGATTCTGCGAAGCAATGTGAACACTTCTCCTTCCCAGGCACAGAGAAGGTGCTAGCAGGGAATTCTCTGCCTGCCTTTCCCCAGTGCTCTGCAAGCTCTCCAGGGCAACAGAAAATCTGGGGCTCTGTGCTTTCTTTCCTTCTGAACAAGTGTTAGTGTTTTCTGCACAAACGCGATTCTGCGAAGCAATGTGAACACTTGTGCTTCCCAGGCACAGAGAAGGTGCTAGCAGGGAATTCTCTGCCTGCCTTTCCCCAGTGCTCTGCAAGCTCTCCAGGGCAACATAAAATCTGGGGCTCTGGGCTTTCTTTCCTTCTGAACAAGTGTTAGTGTTTTCTGCACAAACGCGATTCTGCGAAGCAATGTGAACACTTTTGCTTCCCAGGCACAGAGAAGGTGCTAGCAGGGAATTCTCTGCCTGCCTTTCCCCAGTGCTCTGCAAGCTCTCCAGGGCAACATAAAATCTGGGGCTCTGGGCTTTCTTTCCTTCTGAACAAGTGTTAGTGTTTTCTGCACAAACGCGATTCTGCGAAGCAATGTGAACACTTCTCCTTCCCAGGCACAGAGAAGGTGCTAGCAGGGAATTCTCTGCCTGCCTTTCCCCAGTGCTCTGCAAGCTCTCCAGGGCAACAGAAAATATGGGGCTCTGTGCTTTCTTTCCTTCTGAACAAGTGTTAGTGTTTTCTGCACAAACGCGATTCTGCGAAGCAATGTGAACACTTGTGCTTCCCAGGCACAGAGAAGGTGCTAGCAGGGAATTCTCTGCCTGCCTTTCCCCAGTGCTCTGCAAGCTCTCCAGGGCAACATAAAATCTGGGGCTCTGTGCTTTCTTTCCTTCTGAACAAGTGTTAGTGTTTTCTGCACAAACGCGATTCTGCGAAGCAATGTGAACACTTGTCCTTCCCAGGCACAGAGAAGGTGCTAGCAGGGAATTCTCTGCCTGCCTTTCCCCAGTGCTCTGCAAGCTCTCCAGGGCAACATAAAATCTGGGGTTCTGTGCTTTCTTTCCTTCTGAACAAGTGTTAGTGTTTTCTGCACAAACGCGATTCTGCGAAGCAATGTGAACACTTTTGCTTCCCAGGCACAGAGAAGGTGCTAGCAGGGAATTCTCTGCCTGCCTTTCCCCAGTGCTCTGCAAGCTCTCCAGGGCAACATAAAATCTGGGGCCCTGTGCTTTCTTTCCTTCTGAACAAGTGTTAGTGTTTTCTGCACAAACGCGATTCTGCGAAGCAATGTGAACACTTTTGCTTCCCAGGCACAGAGAAGGTGCTAGCAGGGAATTCTCTGCCTGCCTTTCCCCAGTGCTCTGCAAGCTCTCCAGGGCAACATAAAATGTGGGGCTCTGTGCTTTCTTTCCTTCTGAACAAGTGTTAGTGTTTTCTGCACAAACGCGATTCTGCGAAACAATGTGAGCACTTCTCCTTCCCAGGCACAGAGAAGGTGCTAGCAGGGAATTCTCTGCCTGCCTTTCCCCAGTGCTCTGCAAGCTCTCCAGGGCAACATAAAATGTGGGGCTCTGTGCTTTCTTTCCTTCTGAACAAGTGTTAGTGTTTTCTGCACAAACGCGATTCTGCGAAGCAATGTGAACACTTTTGCTTCCCAGGCACAGAGAAGGTGCTAGCAGGGAATTCTCTGCCTGCCTTTCCCCAGTGCTCTGCAAGCTCTCCAGGGCAACATAAAATGTGGGGCTCTGTGCTTTCTTTCCTTCTGAACAAGTGTTAGTGTTTTCTGCACAAACGCGATTCTGCGAAGCAATGTGAACACTTCTCCTTCCCAGGCACAGAGAAGGTGCTAGCAGGGAATTCTCTGCCTGCCTTTCCCCAGTGCTCTGCAAGCTCTCCAGGGCAACATAAAATCTGGGGCTCTGTGCTTTCTTTCCTTCTGAAGAAGTGTTAGTGTTTTCTGCACAAACGCGATTCTGCGAAGCAATGTGAACACTTCTCCTTCCCAGGCACAGAGAAGGTGCTAGCAGGGAATTCTCTGCCTGCCTTTCCCCAGTGCTCTGCAAGCTCTCCAGGGCAACATAAAATGTGGGGCTCTGTGCTTTCTTTCCTTCTGAACAAGTGTTAGTGTTTTCTGCACAAACGCGATTCTGCGAAGCAATGTGAACACTTTTGCTTCCCAGGCACAGAGAAGGTGCTAGCAGGGAATTCTCTGCCTGCCTTTCCCCAGTGCTCTGCAAGCTCTCCAGGGCAACATAAAATCTGGGGCTCTGGGCTTTCTTTCCTTCTGAACAAGTGTTAGTGTTTTCTGCACAAACGCGATTCTGCGAAGCAATGTGAACACTTCTCCTTCCCAGGCACAGAGAAGGTGCTAGCAGGGAATTCTCTGCCTGCCTTTCCCCAGTGCTCTGCAAGCTCTCCAGGGCAACATAAAATCTGGGGCTCTGTGCTTTCTTTCCTTCTGAACAAGTGTTAGTGTTTTCTGCACAAACACGATTCTGCGAAGCAATGTGAACACTTTTGCTTCCCAGGCACAGAGAAGGTGCTAGCAGGGAATTCTCTGCCTGCCTTTCCCCAGTGCTCTGCAAGCTCTCCAGGGCAACATAAAATGTGGGGCTCTGTGCTTTCTTTCCTTCTGAACAAGTGTTAGTGTTTTCTGCACAAACGCGATTCTGCGAAGCAATGTGAACACTTGTCCTTCCCAGGCACAGAGAAGGTGCTAGCAGGGAATTCTCTGCCTGCCTTTCCCCAGTGCTCTGCAAGCTCTCCAGGGCAACATAAAATCTGGGGCTCTGTGCTTTCTTTCCTTCTGAACAAGTGTTAGTGTTTTCTGCACAAACGCGATTCTGAGAAGCAATGTGAACACTTTTGCTTCCCAGGCACAGAGAAGGTGCTAGCAGGGAATTCTCTGCCTGCCTTTCCCCAGTGCTCTGCAAGCTCTCCAGGGCAACATAAAATCTGGGGCTCTGTGCTTTCTTTCCTTCTGAACAAGTGTTAGTGTTTTCTGCACAAACGCGATTCTGCGAAGCAATGTGAACACTTCTCCTTCCCAGGCACAGAGAAGGTGCTAGCAGGGAATTCTCTGCCTGCCTTTCCCCAGTGCTCTGCAAGCTCTCCAGGGCAACATAAAATGTGGGGCTCTGTGCTTTCTTTCCTTCTGAACAAGTGTTAGTGTTTTCTGCACAAACGCGATTCTGCGAAGCAATGTGAACACTTCTCCTTCCCAGGCACAGAGAAGGTGCTAGCAGGGAATTCTCTGCCTGCCTTTCCCCAGTGCTCTGCAAGCTCTCCAGGGCAACATAAAATCTGGGGCTCTGTGCTTTCTTTCCTTCTGAACAAGTGTTAGTGTTTTCTGCACAAACGCGATTCTGAGAAGCAATGTGAACACTTCTCCTTCCCAGGCACAGAGAAGGTGCTAGCAGGGAATTCTCTGCCTGCCTTTCCCCAGTGCTCTGCAAGATCTCCAGGGCAACATAAAATGTGGGGCTCTGTGCTTTCTTTCCTTCTGAACAAGTGTTAGTGTTTTCTGCACAAACGCGATTCTGCGAAGCAATGTGAACACTTTTGCTTCCCAGGCACAGAGAAGGTGCTAGCAGGGAATTCTCTGCCTGCCTTTCCCCAGTGCTCTGCAAGCTCTCCAGGGCAACATAAAATGTGGGGCCCTGTGCTTTCTTTCCTTCTGAACAAGTGTTAGTGTTTTCTGCACAAACGCGATTCTGCGAAGCAATGTGAACACTTTTGCTTCCCAGGCACAGAGAAGGTGCTAGCAGGGAATTCTCTGCCTGCCTTTCCCCAGTGCTCTGCAAGCTCTCCAGGGCAACATAAAATGTGGGGCTCTGTGCTTTCTTTCCTTCTGAACAAGTGTTAGTGTTTTCTGCACAAACGCGATTCTGAGAAGCAATGTGAACACTTTTGCTTCCCAGGCACAGAGAAGGTGCTAGCAGGGAATTCTCTGCCTGCCTTTCCCCAGTGCTCTGCAAGCTCTCCAGGGCAACATAAAATCTGGGGCCCTGTGCTTTCTTTCCTTCTGAACAAGTGTTAGTGTTTTCTGCACAAACGCGATTCTGCGAAGCAATGTGAACACTTTTGCTTCCCAGGCACAGAGAAGGTGCTAGCAGGGAATTCTCTGCCTGCCTTTCCCCAGTGCTCTGCAAGCTCTCCAGGGCAACATAAAATGTGGGGCTCTGTGCTTTCTTTCCTTCTGAACAAGTGTTAGTGTTTTCTGCACAAACGCGATTCTGCGAAACAATGTGAGCACTTCTCCTTCCCAGGCACAGAGAAGGTGCTAGCAGGGAATTCTCTGCCTGCCTTTCCCCAGTGCTCTGCAAGCTCTCCAGGGCAACATAAAATGTGGGGCTCTGTGCTTTCTTTCCTTCTGAACAAGTGTTAGTGTTCTCTGCACAAACGCGATTCTGCGAAGCAATGTGAACACTTCTCCTTCCCAGGCACAGAGAAGGTGCTAGCAGGGAATTCTCTGCCTGCCTTTCCCCAGTGCTCTGCAAGCTCTCCAGGGCAACATAAAATGTGGGGCTCTGTGCTTTCTTTCCTTCTGAACAAGTGTTAGTGTTTTCTGCACAAACGCGATTCTGCGAAGCAATGTGAACACTTCTCCTTCCCAGGCACAGAGAAGGTGCTAGCAGGGAATTCTCTGCCTGCCTTTCCCCAGTGCTCTGCAAGCTCTCCAGGGCAACATAAAATGTGGGGCTCTGTGCTTTCTTTCCTTCTGAACAAGTGTTAGTGTTTTCTGCACAAACGCGATTCTGAGAAGCAATGTGAACACTTTTGCTTCCCAGGCACAGAGAAGGTGCTAGCAGGGAATTCTCTGCCTGCCTTTCCCCAGTGCTCTGCAAGCTCTCCAGGGCAACATAAAATCTGGGGCTCTGTGCTTTCTTTCCTTCTGAACAAGTGTTAGTGTTTTCTGCACAAACACGATTCTGCGAAGCAATGTGAACACTTTTGCTTCCCAGGCACAGAGAAGGTGCTAGCAGGGAATTCTCTGCCTGCCTTTCCCCAGTGCTCTGCAAGCTCTCCAGGGCAACATAAAATCTGGGGCTCTGTGCTTTCTTTCCTTCTGAACAAGTGTTAGTGTTTTCTGCACAAACGCGATTCTGCGAAGCAATGTGAACACTTGTCCTTCCCAGGCACAGAGAAGGTGCTAGCAGGGAATTCTCTGCCTGCCTTTCCCCAGTGCTCTGCAAGCTCTCCAGGGCAACATAAAATGTGGGGCTCTGTGCTTTCTTTCCTTCTGAACAAGTGTTAGTGTTTTCTGCACAAACACGATTCTGCGAAGCTATGTAAACAATTCTCCTTCCCAGGCACAGAGAAGGTGCTAGCAGGGAATTCTCTGCCTGCCTTTCCCCAGTGCTCTGCAAGCTCTCCAGGGCAACATAAAATGTGGGGCTCTGTGCTTTCTTTCCTTCTGAACAAGTGTTAGTGTTTTCTGCACAAACGCGATTCTGAGAAGCAATGTGAACACTTCTCCTTCCCAGGCACAGAGAAGGTGCTAGCAGGGAATTCTCTGCCTGCCTTTCCCCAGTGCTCTGCAAGCTCTCCAGGGCAACATAAAATGTGGGGCTCTGTGCTTTCTTTCCTTCTGAACAAGTGTTAGTGTTTTCTGCACAAACGCGATTCTGCGAAGCAATGTGAACAATTCTCCTTCCCAGGCACAGAGAAGGTGCTAGCAGGGAATTCTCTGCCTGCCTTTCCCCAGTGCTCTGCAAGCTCTCCAGGGCAACATAAAATGTGGGGCCCTGTGCTTTCTTTCCTTCTGAACAAGTGTTAGTGTTTTCTGCACAAACGCGATTCTGCGAAGCAATGTGAACACTTTTGCTTCCCAGGCACAGAGAAGGTGCTAGCAGGGAATTCTCTGCCTGCCTTTCCCCAGTGCTCTGCAAGCTCTCCAGGGCAACATAAAATCTGGGGCTCTGTGCTTTCTTTCCTTCTGAACAAGTGTTAGTGTTTTCTGCACAAACGCGATTCTGCGAAGCAATGTGAACACTTTTGCTTCCCAGGCACAGAGAAGGTGCTAGCAGGGAATTCTCTGCCTGCCTTTCCCCAGTGCTCTGCAAGCTCTCCAGGGCAACATAAAATCTGGGGCCCTGTGCTTTCTTTCCTTCTGAACAAGTGTTAGTGTTTTCTGCACAAACGCGATTCTGCGAAGCAATGTGAACACTTTTGCTTCCCAGGCACAGAGAAGGTGCTAGCAGGGAATTCTCTGCCTGCCTTTCCCCAGTGCTCTGCAAGCTCTCCAGGGCAACATAAAATGTGGGGCTCTGTGCTTTCTTTCCTTCTGAACAAGTGTTAGTGTTTTCTGCACAAACGCGATTCTGCGAAACAATGTGAGCACTTCTCCTTCCCAGGCACAGAGAAGGTGCTAGCAGGGAATTCTCTGCCTGCCTTTCCCCAGTGCTCTGCAAGCTCTCCAGGGCAACATAAAATGTGGGGCTCTGTGCTTTCTTTCCTTCTGAACAAGTGTTAGTGTTTTCTGCACAAACGCGATTCTGAGAAGCAATGTGAACACTTTTGCTTCCCAGGCACAGAGAAGGTGCTAGCAGGGAATTCTCTGCCTGCCTTTCCCCAGTGCTCTGCAAGCTCTCCAGGGCAACATAAAATCTGGGGCTCTGGGCTTTCTTTCCTTCTGAACAAGTGTTAGTGTTTTCTGCACAAACGCGATTCTGAGAAGCAATGTGAACACTTTTGCTTCCCAGGCACAGAGAAGGTGCTAGCAGGGAATTCTCTGCCTGCCTTTCCCCAGTGCTCTGCAAGCTCTCCAGGGCAACAGAAAATCTGGGGCTCTGTGCTTTCTTTCCTTCTGAACAAGTGTTAGTGTTTTCTGCACAAACACGATTCTGCGAAGCAATGTGAACACTTTTGCTTCCCAGGCACAGAGAAGGTGCTAGCAGGGAATTCTCTGCCTGCCTTTCCCCAGTGCTCTGCAAGCTCTCCAGGGCAACATAAAATCTGGGGCTCTGGGCTTTCTTTCCTTCTGAACAAGTGTTAGTGTTTTCTGCACAAACGCGATTCTGCGAAGCAATGTGAACACTTCTCCTTCCCAGGCACAGAGAAGGTGCTAGCAGGGAATTCTCTGCCTGCCTTTCCCCAGTGCTCTGCAAGCTCTCCAGGGCAACATAAAATCTGGGGCTCTGTGCTTTCTTTCCTTCTGAACAAGTGTTAGTGTTTTCTGCACAAACGCGATTCTGCGAAGCAATGTGAACACTTGTCCTTCCCAGGCACAGAGAAGGTGCTAGCAGGGAATTCTCTGCCTGCCTTTCCCCAGTGCTCTGCAAGCTCTCCAGGGCAACATAAAATGTGGGGCTCTGTGCTTTCTTTCCTTCTGAACAAGTGTTAGTGTTTTCTGCACAAACGCGATTCTGCGAAGCAATGTGAACACTTTTGCTTCCCAGGCACAGAGAAGGTGCTAGCAGGGAATTCTCTGCCTGCCTTTCCCCAGTGCTCTGCAAGCTCTCCAGGGCAACATAAAATGTGGGGCTCTGTGCTTTCTTTCCTTCTGAACAAGTGTTAGTGTTTTCTGCACAAACGCGATTCTGCGAAGCAATGTGAACACTTCTCCTTCCCAGGCACAGAGAAGGTGCTAGCAGGGAATTCTCTGCCTGCCTTTCCCCAGTGCTCTGCAAGCTCTCCAGGGCAACATAAAATGTGGGGCTCTGTGCTTTCTTTCCTTCTGAACAAGTGTTAGTGTTTTCTGCACAAACGCGATTCTGCGAAGCAATGTGAGCACTTCTCCTTCCCAGGCACAGAGAAGGTGCTAGCAGGGAATTCTCTGCCTGCCTTTCCCCAGTGCTCTGCAAGCTCTCCAGGGCAACATAAAATCTGGGGCTCTGTGCTTTCTTTCCTTCTGAACAAGTGTTAGTGTTTTCTGCACAAACGCGATTCTGCGAAGCAATGTGAACACTTCTCCTTCCCAGGCACAGAGAAGGTGCTAGCAGGGAATTCTCTGCCTGCCTTTCCCCAGTGCTCTGCAAGCTCTCCAGGGCAACATAAAATCTGGGGCCCTGTGCTTTCTTTCCTTCTGAACAAGTGTTAGTGTTTTCTGCACAAACGCGATTCTGCGAAGCAATGTGAACACTTTTGCTTCCCAGGCACAGAGAAGGTGCTAGCAGGGAATTCTCTGCCTGCCTTTCCCCAGTGCTCTGCAAGCTCTCCAGGGCAACATAAAATGTGGGGCTCTGTGCTTTCTTTCCTTCTGAACAAGTGTTAGTGTTTTCTGCACAAACGCGATTCTGCGAAACAATGTGAGCACTTCTCCTTCCCAGGCACAGAGAAGGTGCTAGCAGGGAATTCTCTGCCTGCCTTTCCCCAGTGCTCTGCAAGCTCTCCAGGGCAACATAAAATGTGGGGCTCTGTGCTTTCTTTCCTTCTGAACAAGTGTTAGTGTTTTCTGCACAAACGCGATTCTGAGAAGCAATGTGAACACTTCTCCTTCCCAGGCACAGAGAAGGTGCTAGCAGGGAATTCTCTGCCTGCCTTTCCCCAGTGCTCTGCAAGCTCTCCAGGGCAACATAAAATCTGGGGCCCTGTGCTTTCTTTCCTTCTGAACAAGTGTTAGTGTTTTCTGCACAAACGCGATTCTGCGAAGCAATGTGAACACTTTTGCTTCCCAGGCACAGAGAAGGTGCTAGCAGGGAATTCTCTGCCTGCCTTTCCCCAGTGCTCTGCAAGCTCTCCAGGGCAACATAAAATGTGGGGCTCTGTGCTTTCTTTCCTTCTGAACAAGTGTTAGTGTTTTCTGCACAAACGCGATTCTGCGAAGCAATGTGAACACTTTTGCTTCCCAGGCACAGAGAAGGTGCTAGCAGGGAATTCTCTGCCTGCCTTTCCCCAGTGCTCTGCAAGCTCTCCAGGGCAACATAAAATGTGGGGCTCTGTGCTTTCTTTCCTTCTGAACAAGTGTTAGTGTTTTCTGCACAAACGCGATTCTGCGAAACAATGTGAGCACTTCTCCTTCCCAGGCACAGAGAAGGTGCTAGCAGGGAATTCTCTGCCTGCCTTTCCCCAGTGCTCTGCAAGCTCTCCAGGGCAACATAAAATCTGGGGCTCTGGGCTTTCTTTCCTTCTGAACAAGTGTTAGTGTTTTCTGCACAAACGCGATTCTGAGAAGCAATGTGAACACTTTTGCTTCCCAGGCACAGAGAAGGTGCTAGCAGGGAATTCTCTGCCTGCCTTTCCCCAGTGCTCTGCAAGCTCTCCAGGGCAACAGAAAATCTGGGGCTCTGTGCTTTCTTTCCTTCTGAACAAGTGTTAGTGTTTTCTGCACAAACACGATTCTGCGAAGCAATGTGAACACTTTTGCTTCCCAGGCACAGAGAAGGTGCTAGCAGGGAATTCTCTGCCTGCCTTTCCCCAGTGCTCTGCAAGCTCTCCAGGGCAACATAAAATCTGGGGCTCTGGGCTTTCTTTCCTTCTGAACAAGTGTTAGTGTTTTCTGCACAAACGCGATTCTGCGAAGCAATGTGAACACTTCTCCTTCCCAGGCACAGAGAAGGTGCTAGCAGGGAATTCTCTGCCTGCCTTTCCCCAGTGCTCTGCAAGCTCTCCAGGGCAACATAAAATCTGGGGCTCTGTGCTTTCTTTCCTTCTGAACAAGTGTTAGTGTTTTCTGCACAAACGCGATTCTGCGAAGCAATGTGAACACTTGTCCTTCCCAGGCACAGAGAAGGTGCTAGCAGGGAATTCTCTGCCTGCCTTTCCCCAGTGCTCTGCAAGCTCTCCAGGGCAACATAAAATGTGGGGCTCTGTGCTTTCTTTCCTTCTGAACAAGTGTTAGTGTTTTCTGCACAAACGCGATTCTGCGAAGCAATGTGAACACTTTTGCTTCCCAGGCACAGAGAAGGTGCTAGCAGGGAATTCTCTGCCTGCCTTTCCCCAGTGCTCTGCAAGCTCTCCAGGGCAACATAAAATGTGGGGCTCTGTGCTTTCTTTCCTTCTGAACAAGTGTTAGTGTTTTCTGCACAAACGCGATTCTGCGAAGCAATGTGAACACTTCTCCTTCCCAGGCACAGAGAAGGTGCTAGCAGGGAATTCTCTGCCTGCCTTTCCCCAGTGCTCTGCAAGCTCTCCAGGGCAACATAAAATGTGGGGCTCTGTGCTTTCTTTCCTTCTGAACAAGTGTTAGTGTTTTCTGCACAAACGCGATTCTGCGAAGCAATGTGAACACTTTTGCTTCCCAGGCACAGAGAAGGTGCTAGCAGGGAATTCTCTGCCTGCCTTTCCCCAGTGCTCTGCAAGCTCTCCAGGGCAACATAAAATCTGGGGCTCTGTGCTTTCTTTCCTTCTGAACAAGTGTTAGTGTTTTCTGCACAAACGCGATTCTGCGAAGCAATGTGAACACTTCTCCTTCCCAGGCACAGAGAAGGTGCTAGCAGGGAATTCTCTGCCTGCCTTTCCCCAGTGCTCTGCAAGCTCTCCAGGGCAACATAAAATCTGGGGCCCTGTGCTTTCTTTCCTTCTGAACAAGTGTTAGTGTTTTCTGCACAAACGCGATTCTGCGAAGCAATGTGAACACTTTTGCTTCCCAGGCACAGAGAAGGTGCTAGCAGGGAATTCTCTGCCTGCCTTTCCCCAGTGCTCTGCAAGCTCTCCAGGGCAACATAAAATGTGGGGCTCTGTGCTTTCTTTCCTTCTGAACAAGTGTTAGTGTTTTCTGCACAAACGCGATTCTGCGAAACAATGTGAGCACTTCTCCTTCCCAGGCACAGAGAAGGTGCTAGCAGGGAATTCTCTGCCTGCCTTTCCCCAGTGCTCTGCAAGCTCTCCAGGGCAACATAAAATGTGGGGCTCTGTGCTTTCTTTCCTTCTGAACAAGTGTTAGTGTTTTCTGCACAAACGCGATTCTGAGAAGCAATGTGAACACTTCTCCTTCCCAGGCACAGAGAAGGTGCTAGCAGGGAATTCTCTGCCTGCCTTTCCCCAGTGCTCTGCAAGCTCTCCAGGGCAACATAAAATGTGGGGCTCTGTGCTTTCTTTCCTTCTGAACAAGTGTTAGTGTTTTCTGCACAAACGCGATTCTGCGAAGCAATGTGAACACTTCTCCTTCCCAGGCACAGAGAAGGTGCTAGCAGGGAATTCTCTGCCTGCCTTTCCCCAGTGCTCTGCAAGCTCTCCAGGGCAACAGAAAATATGGGGCTCTGTGCTTTCTTTCCTTCTGAACAAGTGTTAGTGTTTTCTGCACAAACGCGATTCTGCGAAGCAATGTGAACACTTCTCCTTCCCAGGCACAGAGAAGGTGCTAGCAGGGAATTCTCTGCCTGCCTTTCCCCAGTGCTCTGCAAGCTCTCCAGGGCAACATAAAATGTGGGGCTCTGTGCTTTCTTTCCTTCTGAACAAGTGTTAGTGTTTTCTGCACAAACGCGATTCTGCGAAGCAATGTGAACACTTCTCCTTCCCAGGCACAGAGAAGGTGCTAGCAGGGAATTCTCTGCCTGCCTTTCCCCAGTGCTCTGCAAGCTCTCCAGGGCAACATAAAATGTGGGGCTCTGTGCTTTCTTTCCTTCTGAACAAGTGTTAGTGTTTTCTGCACAAACACGATTCTGCGAAGCTATGTAAACAATTCTCCTTCCCAGGCACAGAGAAGGTGCTAGCAGGGAATTCTCTGCCTGCCTTTCCCCAGTGCTCTGCAAGCTCTCCAGGGCAACATAAAATCTGGGGCCCTGTGCTTTCTTTCCTTCTGAACAAGTGTTAGTGTTCTCTGCACAAACGCGATTCTGCGAAGCAATGTGAACACTTCTCCTTCCCAGGCACAGAGAAGGTGCTAGCAGGGAATTCTCTGCCTGCCTTTCCCCAGTGCTCTGCAAGCTCTCCAGGGCAACATAAAATCTGGGGCTCTGTGCTTTCTTTCCTTCTGAACAAGTGTTAGTGTTTTCTGCACAAACGCGATTCTGCGAAACAATGTGAGCACTTCTCCTTCCCAGGCACAGAGAAGGTGCTAGCAGGGAATTCTCTGCCTGCCTTTCCCCAGTGCTCTGCAAGCTCTCCAGGGCAACATAAAATCTGTGGCTCTGTGCTTTCTTTCCTTCTGAACAAGTGTTAGTGTTTTCTGCACAAACGCGATTCTGCGAAGCAATGTGAACACTTGTGCTTCCCAGGCACAGAGAAGGTGCTAGCAGGGAATTCTCTGCCTGCCTTTCCCCAGTGCTCTGCAAGCTCTCCAGGGCAACATAAAATCTGGGGCTCTGTGCTTTCTTTCCTTCTGAACAAGTGTTAGTGTTTTCTGCACAAACGCGATTCTGAGAAGCAATGTGAACACTTCTCCTTCCCAGGCACAGAGAAGGTGCTAGCAGGGAATTCTCTGCCTGCCTTTCCCCAGTGCTCTGCAAGCTCTCCAGGGCAACATAAAATCTGGGGCCCTGTGCTTTCTTTCCTTCTGAACAAGTGTTAGTGTTCTCTGCACAAACGCGATTCTGCGAAGCAATGTGAACACTTTTGCTTCCCAGGCACAGAGAAGGTGCTAGCAGGGAATTCTCTGCCTGCCTTTCCCCAGTGCTCTGCAAGCTCTCCAGGGCAACATAAAATGTGGGGCTCTGTGCTTTCTTTCCTTCTGAACAAGTGTTAGTGTTTTCTGCACAAACGCGATTCTGCGAAGCAATGTGAACAATTCTCCTTCCCAGGCACAGAGAAGGTGCTAGCAGGGAATTCTCTGCCTGCCTTTCCCCAGTGCTCTGCAAGCTCTCCAGGGCAACATAAAATGTGGGGCTCTGTGCTTTCTTTCCTTCTGAACAAGTGTTAGTGTTTTCTGCACAAACGCGATTCTGCGAAGCAATGTGAACACTTTTGCTTCCCAGGCACAGAGAAGGTGCTAGCAGGGAATTCTCTGCCTGCCTTTCCCCAGTGCTCTGCAAGCTCTCCAGGGCAACATAAAATCTGGGGCTCTGTGCTTTCTTTCCTTCTGAACAAGTGT
Organism: Strix occidentalis; assembly: GCA_030819815.1. Classification (NCBI taxonomy): domain Eukaryota; kingdom Metazoa; phylum Chordata; class Aves; order Strigiformes; family Strigidae; genus Strix; species Strix occidentalis. Next base: position 76,929 of record JASWHU010000244.1, on the reverse strand, counting down.
TAGTGTTTTCTGCACAAACGCGATTCTGCGAAGCAATGTGAACACTTTTGCTTCCCAGGCACAGAGAAGGTGCTAGCAGGGAATTCTCTGCCTGCCTTTCCCCAGTGCTCTGCAAGCTCTCCAGGGCAACATAAAATCTGGGGCCCTGTGCTTTCTTTCCTTCTGAACAAGTGTTAGTGTTTTCTGCACAAACGCGATTCTGCGAAGCAATGTGAACACTTTTGCTTCCCAGGCACAGAGAAGGTGCTAGCAGGGAATTCTCTGCCTGCCTTTCCCCAGTGCTCTGCAAGCTCTCCAGGGCAACATAAAATGTGGGGCTCTGTGCTTTCTTTCCTTCTGAACAAGTGTTAGTGTTTTCTGCACAAACGCGATTCTGCGAAACAATGTGAGCACTTCTCCTTCCCAGGCACAGAGAAGGTGCTAGCAGGGAATTCTCTGCCTGCCTTTCCCCAGTGCTCTGCAAGCTCTCCAGGGCAACATAAAATGTGGGGCTCTGTGCTTTCTTTCCTTCTGAACAAGTGTTAGTGTTTTCTGCACAAACGCGATTCTGCGAAGCAATGTGAACACTTCTCCTTCCCAGGCACAGAGAAGGTGCTAGCAGGGAATTCTCTGCCTGCCTTTCCCCAGTGCTCTGCAAGCTCTCCAGGGCAACATAAAATGTGGGGCTCTGTGCTTTCTTTCCTTCTGAACAAGTGTTAGTGTTTTCTGCACAAACGCGATTCTGCGAAGCAATGTGAACACTTCTCCTTCCCAGGCACAGAGAAGGTGCTAGCAGGGAATTCTCTGCCTGCCTTTCCCCAGTGCTCTGCAAGCTCTCCAGGGCAACATAAAATGTGGGGCTCTGTGCTTTCTTTCCTTCTGAACAAGTGTTAGTGTTTTCTGCACAAACGCGATTCTGAGAAGCAATGTGAACACTTTTGCTTCCCAGGCACAGAGAAGGTGCTAGCAGGGAATTCTCTGCCTGCCTTTCCCCAGTGCTCTGCAAGCTCTCCAGGGCAACATAAAATCTGGGGCTCTGTGCTTTCTTTCCTTCTGAACAAGTGTTAGTGTTTTCTGCACAAACGCGATTCTGCGAAGCAATGTGAACACTTTTGCTTCCCAGGCACAGAGAAGGTGCTAGCAGGGAATTCTCTGCCTGCCTTTCCCCAGTGCTCTGCAAGCTCTCCAGGGCAACATAAAATCTGGGGCTCTGTGCTTTCTTTCCTTCTGAACAAGTGTTAGTGTTTTCTGCACAAACACGATTCTGCGAAGCAATGTGAACACTTTTGCTTCCCAGGCACAGAGAAGGTGCTAGCAGGGAATTCTCTGCCTGCCTTTCCCCAGTGCTCTGCAAGCTCTCCAGGGCAACATAAAATGTGGGGCTCTGTGCTTTCTTTCCTTCTGAACAAGTGTTAGTGTTTTCTGCACAAACGCGATTCTGCGAAACAATGTGAGCACTTCTCCTTCCCAGGCACAGAGAAGGTGCTAGCAGGGAATTCTCTGCCTGCCTTTCCCCAGTGCTCTGCAAGCTCTCCAGGGCAACATAAAATGTGGGGCTCTGTGCTTTCTTTCCTTCTGAACAAGTGTTAGTGTTTTCTGCACAAACGCGATTCTGAGAAGCAATGTGAACACTTCTCCTTCCCAGGCACAGAGAAGGTGCTAGCAGGGAATTCTCTGCCTGCCTTTCCCCAGTGCTCTGCAAGCTCTCCAGGGCAACATAAAATGTGGGGCTCTGTGCTTTCTTTCCTTCTGAACAAGTGTTAGTGTTTTCTGCACAAACACGATTCTGCGAAGCTATGTAAACAATTCTCCTTCCCAGGCACAGAGAAGGTGCTAGCAGGGAATTCTCTGCCTGCCTTTCCCCAGTGCTCTGCAAGCTCTCCAGGGCAACATAAAATCTGGGGCCCTGTGCTTTCTTTCCTTCTGAACAAGTGTTAGTGTTTTCTGCACAAACACGATTCTGCGAAGCTATGTAAACAATTCTCCTTCCCAGGCACAGAGAAGGTGCTAGCAGGGAATTCTCTGCCTGCCTTTCCCCAGTGCTCTGCAAGCTCTCCAGGGCAACATAAAATCTGGGGCCCTGTGCTTTCTTTCCTTCTGAACAAGTGTTAGTGTTTTCTGCACAAACGCGATTCTGCGAAGCAATGTGAACACTTCTCCTTCCCAGGCACAGAGAAGGTGCTAGCAGGGAATTCTCTGCCTGCCTTTCCCCAGTGCTCTGCAAGCTCTCCAGGGCAACATAAAATCTGGGGCCCTGTGCTTTCTTTCCTTCTGAACAAGTGTTAGTGTTTTCTGCACAAACGCGATTCTGCGAAGCAATGTGAACACTTGTGCTTCCCAGGCACAGAGAAGGTGCTAGCAGGGAATTCTCTGCCTGCCTTTCCCCAGTGCTCTGCAAGCTCTCCAGGGCAACATAAAATGTGGGGCTCTGTGCTTTCTTTCCTTCTGAACAAGTGTTAGTGTTTTCTGCACAAACGCGATTCTGCGAAGCAATGTGAACACTTCTCCTTCCCAGGCACAGAGAAGGTGCTAGCAGGGAATTCTCTGCCTGCCTTTCCCCAGTGCTCTGCAAGCTCTCCAGGGCAACATAAAATCTGGGGCCCTGTGCTTTCTTTCCTTCTGAACAAGTGTTAGTGTTTTCTGCACAAACACGATTCTGCGAAGCTATGTAAACAATTCTCCTTCCCAGGCACAGAGAAGGTGCTAGCAGGGAATTCTCTGCCTGCCTTTCCCCAGTGCTCTGCAAGCTCTCCAGGGCAACATAAAATCTGGGGCCCTGTGCTTTCTTTCCTTCTGAACAAGTGTTAGTGTTTTCTGCACAAACGCGATTCTGCGAAGCAATGTGAACACTTCTCCTTCCCAGGCACAGAGAAGGTGCTAGCAGGGAATTCTCTGCCTGCCTTTCCCCAGTGCTCTGCAAGCTCTCCAGGGCAACATAAAATCTGGGGCCCTGTGCTTTCTTTCCTTCTGAACAAGTGTTAGTGTTTTCTGCACAAACGCGATTCTGCGAAACAATGTGAGCACTTCTCCTTCCCAGGCACAGAGAAGGTGCTAGCAGGGAATTCTCTGCCTGCCTTTCCCCAGTGCTCTGCAAGCTCTCCAGGGCAACATAAAATCTGTGGCTCTGTGCTTTCTTTCCTTCTGAACAAGTGTTAGTGTTTTCTGCACAAACGCGATTCTGCGAAGCAATGTGAACACTTGTGCTTCCCAGGCACAGAGAAGGTGCTAGCAGGGAATTCTCTGCCTGCCTTTCCCCAGTGCTCTGCAAGCTCTCCAGGGCAACATAAAATGTGGGGCTCTGTGCTTTCTTTCCTTCTGAACAAGTGTTAGTGTTTTCTGCACAAACGCGATTCTGAGAAGCAATGTGAACACTTCTCCTTCCCAGGCACAGAGAAGGTGCTAGCAGGGAATTCTCTGCCTGCCTTTCCCCAGTGCTCTGCAAGCTCTCCAGGGCAACATAAAATCTGGGGCCCTGTGCTTTCTTTCCTTCTGAACAAGTGTTAGTGTTCTCTGCACAAACGCGATTCTGCGAAGCAATGTGAACACTTTTGCTTCCCAGGCACAGAGAAGGTGCTAGCAGGGAATTCTCTGCCTGCCTTTCCCCAGTGCTCTGCAAGCTCTCCAGGGCAACATAAAATCTGGGGCTCTGGGCTTTCTTTCCTTCTGAACAAGTGTTAGTGTTTTCTGCACAAACGCGATTCTGCGAAGCAATGTGAACACTTCTCCTTCCCAGGCACAGAGAAGGTGCTAGCAGGGAATTCTCTGCCTGCCTTTCCCCAGTGCTCTGCAAGCTCTCCAGGGCAACATAAAATCTGGGGCTCTGTGCTTTCTTTCCTTCTGAACAAGTGTTAGTGTTTTCTGCACAAACGCGATTCTGCGAAGCAATGTGAACACTTGTCCTTCCCAGGCACAGAGAAGGTGCTAGCAGGGAATTCTCTGCCTGCCTTTCCCCAGTGCTCTGCAAGCTCTCCAGGGCAACATAAAATGTGGGGCTCTGTGCTTTCTTTCCTTCTGAACAAGTGTTAGTGTTTTCTGCACAAACGCGATTCTGCGAAGCAATGTGAACACTTTTGCTTCCCAGGCACAGAGAAGGTGCTAGCAGGGAATTCTCTGCCTGCCTTTCCCCAGTGCTCTGCAAGCTCTCCAGGGCAACATAAAATGTGGGGCTCTGTGCTTTCTTTCCTTCTGAACAAGTGTTAGTGTTTTCTGCACAAACGCGATTCTGCGAAGCAATGTGAACACTTCTCCTTCCCAGGCACAGAGAAGGTGCTAGCAGGGAATTCTCTGCCTGCCTTTCCCCAGTGCTCTGCAAGCTCTCCAGGGCAACATAAAATGTGGGGCTCTGTGCTTTCTTTCCTTCTGAACAAGTGTTAGTGTTTTCTGCACAAACGCGATTCTGCGAAGCAATGTGAACACTTCTCCTTCCCAGGCACAGAGAAGGTGCTAGCAGGGAATTCTCTGCCTGCCTTTCCCCAGTGCTCTGCAAGCTCTCCAGGGCAACATAAAATGTGGGGCTCTGTGCTTTCTTTCCTTCTGAACAAGTGTTAGTGTTTTCTGCACAAACGCGATTCTGCGAAGCAATGTGAACACTTTTGCTTCCCAGGCACAGAGAAGGTGCTAGCAGGGAATTCTCTGCCTGCCTTTCCCCAGTGCTCTGCAAGCTCTCCAGGGCAACATAAAATCTGGGGCTCTGTGCTTTCTTTCCTTCTGAACAAGTGTTAGTGTTTTCTGCACAAACGCGATTCTGCGAAGCAATGTGAACACTTCTCCTTCCCAGGCACAGAGAAGGTGCTAGCAGGGAATTCTCTGCCTGCCTTTCCCCAGTGCTCTGCAAGCTCTCCAGGGCAACAGAAAATATGGGGCTCTGTGCTTTCTTTCCTTCTGAACAAGTGTTAGTGTTTTCTGCACAAACGCGATTCTGCGAAGCAATGTGAACACTTCTCCTTCCCAGGCACAGAGAAGGTGCTAGCAGGGAATTCTCTGCCTGCCTTTCCCCAGTGCTCTGCAAGCTCTCCAGGGCAACATAAAATCTGGGGCTCTGTGCTTTCTTTCCTTCTGAACAAGTGTTAGTGTTTTCTGCACAAACGCGATTCTGAGAAGCAATGTGAACACTTCTCCTTCCCAGGCACAGAGAAGGTGCTAGCAGGGAATTCTCTGCCTGCCTTTCCCCAGTGCTCTGCAAGCTCTCCAGGGCAACATAAAATCTGGGGCTCTGGGCTTTCTTTCCTTCTGAACAAGTGTTAGTGTTTTCTGCACAAACGCGATTCTGCGAAGCAATGTGAACACTTTTGCTTCCCAGGCACAGAGAAGGTGCTAGCAGGGAATTCTCTGCCTGCCTTTCCCCAGTGCTCTGCAAGCTCTCCAGGGCAACATAAAATCTGGGGCTCTGGGCTTTCTTTCCTTCTGAACAAGTGTTAGTGTTTTCTGCACAAACGCGATTCTGCGAAGCAATGTGAACACTTCTCCTTCCCAGGCACAGAGAAGGTGCTAGCAGGGAATTCTCTGCCTGCCTTTCCCCAGTGCTCTGCAAGCTCTCCAGGGCAACATAAAATCTGGGGCTCTGTGCTTTCTTTCCTTCTGAACAAGTGTTAGTGTTTTCTGCACAAACACGATTCTGCGAAGCAATGTGAACACTTTTGCTTCCCAGGCACAGAGAAGGTGCTAGCAGGGAATTCTCTGCCTGCCTTTCCCCAGTGCTCTGCAAGCTCTCCAGGGCAACATAAAATCTGGGGCTCTGTGCTTTCTTTCCTTCTGAACAAGTGTTAGTGTTTTCTGCACAAACGCGATTCTGCGAAGCAATGTGAACACTTGTCCTTCCCAGGCACAGAGAAGGTGCTAGCAGGGAATTCTCTGCCTGCCTTTCCCCAGTGCTCTGCAAGCTCTCCAGGGCAACATAAAATGTGGGGCTCTGTGCTTTCTTTCCTTCTGAACAAGTGTTAGTGTTTTCTGCACAAACGCGATTCTGCGAAGCAATGTGAACACTTTTGCTTCCCAGGCACAGAGAAGGTGCTAGCAGGGAATTCTCTGCCTGCCTTTCCCCAGTGCTCTGCAAGCTCTCCAGGGCAACATAAAATCTGGGGCCCTGTGCTTTCTTTCCTTCTGAACAAGTGTTAGTGTTTTCTGCACAAACGCGATTCTGCGAAGCAATGTGAACACTTGTGCTTCCCAGGCACAGAGAAGGTGCTAGCAGGGAATTCTCTGCCTGCCTTTCCCCAGTGCTCTGCAAGCTCTCCAGGGCAACATAAAATGTGGGGCTCTGTGCTTTCTTTCCTTCTGAACAAGTGTTAGTGTTTTCTGCACAAACGCGATTCTGAGAAGCAATGTGAACACTTTTGCTTCCCAGGCACAGAGAAGGTGCTAGCAGGGAATTCTCTGCCTGCCTTTCCCCAGTGCTCTGCAAGCTCTCCAGGGCAACATAAAATCTGGGGCTCTGTGCTTTCTTTCCTTCTGAACAAGTGTTAGTGTTTTCTGCACAAACGCGATTCTGCGAAGCAATGTGAACACTTTTGCTTCCCAGGCACAGAGAAGGTGCTAGCAGGGAATTCTCTGCCTGCCTTTCCCCAGTGCTCTGCAAGCTCTCCAGGGCAACATAAAATCTGGGGCTCTGTGCTTTCTTTCCTTCTGAACAAGTGTTAGTGTTTTCTGCACAAACACGATTCTGCGAAGCAATGTGAACACTTTTGCTTCCCAGGCACAGAGAAGGTGCTAGCAGGGAATTCTCTGCCTGCCTTTCCCCAGTGCTCTGCAAGCTCTCCAGGGCAACATAAAAGGTGGGGCTCTGTGCTTTCTTTCCTTCTGAACAAGTGTTAGTGTTTTCTGCACAAACGCGATTCTGCGAAACAATGTGAGCACTTCTCCTTCCCAGGCACAGAGAAGGTGCTAGCAGGGAATTCTCTGCCTGCCTTTCCCCAGTGCTCTGCAAGCTCTCCAGGGCAACATAAAATGTGGGGCTCTGTGCTTTCTTTCCTTCTGAACAAGTGTTAGTGTTTTCTGCACAAACGCGATTCTGAGAAGCAATGTGAACACTTCTCCTTCCCAGGCACAGAGAAGGTGCTAGCAGGGAATTCTCTGCCTGCCTTTCCCCAGTGCTCTGCAAGCTCTCCAGGGCAACATAAAATGTGGGGCTCTGTGCTTTCTTTCCTTCTGAACAAGTGTTAGTGTTTTCTGCACAAACACGATTCTGCGAAGCTATGTAAACAATTCTCCTTCCCAGGCACAGAGAAGGTGCTAGCAGGGAATTCTCTGCCTGCCTTTCCCCAGTGCTCTGCAAGCTCTCCAGGGCAACATAAAATCTGGGGCCCTGTGCTTTCTTTCCTTCTGAACAAGTGTTAGTGTTTTCTGCACAAACACGATTCTGCGAAGCTATGTAAACAATTCTCCTTCCCAGGCACAGAGAAGGTGCTAGCAGGGAATTCTCTGCCTGCCTTTCCCCAGTGCTCTGCAAGCTCTCCAGGGCAACATAAAATCTGGGGCCCTGTGCTTTCTTTCCTTCTGAACAAGTGTTAGTGTTTTCTGCACAAACGCGATTCTGCGAAGCAATGTGAACACTTCTCCTTCCCAGGCACAGAGAAGGTGCTAGCAGGGAATTCTCTGCCTGCCTTTCCCCAGTGCTCTGCAAGCTCTCCAGGGCAACATAAAATCTGGGGCCCTGTGCTTTCTTTCCTTCTGAACAAGTGTTAGTGTTTTCTGCACAAACGCGATTCTGCGAAGCAATGTGAACACTTGTGCTTCCCAGGCACAGAGAAGGTGCTAGCAGGGAATTCTCTGCCTGCCTTTCCCCAGTGCTCTGCAAGCTCTCCAGGGCAACATAAAATGTGGGGCTCTGTGCTTTCTTTCCTTCTGAACAAGTGTTAGTGTTTTCTGCACAAACACGATTCTGCGAAGCTATGTAAACAATTCTCCTTCCCAGGCACAGAGAAGGTGCTAGCAGGGAATTCTCTGCCTGCCTTTCCCCAGTGCTCTGCAAGCTCTCCAGGGCAACATAAAATCTGGGGCCCTGTGCTTTCTTTCCTTCTGAACAAGTGTTAGTGTTTTCTGCACAAACGCGATTCTGCGAAGCAATGTGAACACTTTTGCTTCCCAGGCACAGAGAAGGTGCTAGCAGGGAATTCTCTGCCTGCCTTTCCCCAGTGCTCTGCAAGCTCTCCAGGGCAACATAAAATCTGGGGCCCTGTGCTTTCTTTCCTTCTGAACAAGTGTTAGTGTTTTCTGCACAAACGCGATTCTGCGAAACAATGTGAGCACTTCTCCTTCCCAGGCACAGAGAAGGTGCTAGCAGGGAATTCTCTGCCTGCCTTTCCCCAGTGCTCTGCAAGCTCTCCAGGGCAACATAAAATCTGTGGCTCTGTGCTTTCTTTCCTTCTGAACAAGTGTTAGTGTTTTCTGCACAAACGCGATTCTGCGAAGCAATGTGAACACTTGTGCTTCCCAGGCACAGAGAAGGTGCTAGCAGGGAATTCTCTGCCTGCCTTTCCCCAGTGCTCTGCAAGCTCTCCAGGGCAACATAAAATGTGGGGCTCTGTGCTTTCTTTCCTTCTGAACAAGTGTTAGTGTTTTCTGCACAAACGCGATTCTGAGAAGCAATGTGAACACTTCTCCTTCCCAGGCACAGAGAAGGTGCTAGCAGGGAATTCTCTGCCTGCCTTTCCCCAGTGCTCTGCAAGCTCTCCAGGGCAACATAAAATCTGGGGCCCTGTGCTTTCTTTCCTTCTGAACAAGTGTTAGTGTTCTCTGCACAAACGCGATTCTGCGAAGCAATGTGAACACTTTTGCTTCCCAGGCACAGAGAAGGTGCTAGCAGGGAATTCTCTGCCTGCCTTTCCCCAGTGCTCTGCAAGCTCTACAGGGCAACATAAAATCTGGGGCTCTGGGCTTTCTTTCCTTCTGAACAAGTGTTAGTGTTTTCTGCACAAACGCGATTCTGCGAAGCAATGTGAACACTTCTCCTTCCCAGGCACAGAGAAGGTGCTAGCAGGGAATTCTCTGCCTGCCTTTCCCCAGTGCTCTGCAAGCTCTCCAGGGCAACATAAAATCTGGGGCTCTGTGCTTTCTTTCCTTCTGAACAAGTGTTAGTGTTTTCTGCACAAACGCGATTCTGCGAAGCAATGTGAACACTTCTCCTTCCCAGGCACAGAGAAGGTGCTAGCAGGGAATTCTCTGCCTGCCTTTCCCCAGTGCTCTGCAAGCTCTCCAGGGCAACATAAAATCTGGGGCTCTGGGCTTTCTTTCCTTCTGAACAAGTGTTAGTGTTTTCTGCACAAACGCGATTCTGCGAAGCAATGTGAACACTTTTGCTTCCCAGGCACAGAGAAGGTGCTAGCAGGGAATTCTCTGCCTGCCTTTCCCCAGTGCTCTGCAAGCTCTCCAGGGCAACATAAAATGTGGGGCTCTGTGCTTTCTTTCCTTCTGAACAAGTGTTAGTGTTTTCTGCACAAACGCGATTCTGCGAAGCAATGTGAACACTTCTCCTTCCCAGGCACAGAGAAGGTGCTAGCAGGGAATTCTCTGCCTGCCTTTCCCCAGTGCTCTGCAAGCTCTCCAGGGCAACATAAAATGTGGGGCTCTGTGCTTTCTTTCCTTCTGAACAAGTGTTAGTGTTTTCTGCACAAACGCGATTCTGCGAAGCAATGTGAACACTTCTCCTTCCCAGGCACAGAGAAGGTGCTAGCAGGGAATTCTCTGCCTGCCTTTCCCCAGTGCTCTGCAAGCTCTCCAGGGCAACATAAAATGTGGGGCTCTGTGCTTTCTTTCCTTCTGAACAAGTGTTAGTGTTTTCTGCACAAACGCGATTCTGCGAAGCAATGTGAACACTTTTGCTTCCCAGGCACAGAGAAGGTGCTAGCAGGGAATTCTCTGCCTGCCTTTCCCCAGTGCTCTGCAAGCTCTCCAGGGCAACATAAAATCTGGGGCTCTGTGCTTTCTTTCCTTCTGAACAAGTGTTAGTGTTTTCTGCACAAACGCGATTCTGCGAAGCAATGTGAACACTTCTCCTTCCCAGGCACAGAGAAGGTGCTAGCAGGGAATTCTCTGCCTGCCTTTCCCCAGTGCTCTGCAAGCTCTCCAGGGCAACAGAAAATATGGGGCTCTGTGCTTTCTTTCCTTCTGAACAAGTGTTAGTGTTTTCTGCACAAACGCGATTCTGCGAAGCAATGTGAACACTTCTCCTTCCCAGGCACAGAGAAGGTGCTAGCAGGGAATTCTCTGCCTGCCTTTCCCCAGTGCTCTGCAAGCTCTCCAGGGCAACATAAAATCTGGGGCTCTGTGCTTTCTTTCCTTCTGAACAAGTGTTAGTGTTTTCTGCACAAACGCGATTCTGAGAAGCAATGTGAACACTTCTCCTTCCCAGGCACAGAGAAGGTGCTAGCAGGGAATTCTCTGCCTGCCTTTCCCCAGTGCTCTGCAAGCTCTCCAGGGCAACATAAAATCTGGGGCTCTGGGCTTTCTTTCCTTCTGAACAAGTGTTAGTGTTTTCTGCACAAACGCGATTCTGCGAAGCAATGTGAACACTTTTGCTTCCCAGGCACAGAGAAGGTGCTAGCAGGGAATTCTCTGCCTGCCTTTCCCCAGTGCTCTGCAAGCTCTCCAGGGCAACATAAAATCTGGGGCTCTGGGCTTTCTTTCCTTCTGAACAAGTGTTAGTGTTTTCTGCACAAACGCGATTCTGCGAAGCAATGTGAACACTTCTCCTTCCCAGGCACAGAGAAGGTGCTAGCAGGGAATTCTCTGCCTGCCTTTCCCCAGTGCTCTGCAAGCTCTCCAGGGCAACATAAAATCTGGGGCTCTGTGCTTTCTTTCCTTCTGAACAAGTGTTAGTGTTTTCTGCACAAACACGATTCTGCGAAGCAATGTGAACACTTTTGCTTCCCAGGCACAGAGAAGGTGCTAGCAGGGAATTCTCTGCCTGCCTTTCCCCAGTGCTCTGCAAGCTCTCCAGGGCAACATAAAATCTGGGGCTCTGTGCTTTCTTTCCTTCTGAACAAGTGTTAGTGTTTTCTGCACAAACGCGATTCTGCGAAGCAATGTGAACACTTGTCCTTCCCAGGCACAGAGAAGGTGCTAGCAGGGAATTCTCTGCCTGCCTTTCCCCAGTGCTCTGCAAGCTCTCCAGGGCAACATAAAATGTGGGGCTCTGTGCTTTCTTTCCTTCTGAACAAGTGTTAGTGTTTTCTGCACAAACGCGATTCTGCGAAGCAATGTGAACACTTTTGCTTCCCAGGCACAGAGAAGGTGCTAGCAGGGAATTCTCTGCCTGCCTTTCCCCAGTGCTCTGCAAGCTCTCCAGGGCAACATAAAATGTGGGGCCCTGTGCTTTCTTTCCTTCTGAACAAGTGTTAGTGTTTTCTGCACAAACGCGATTCTGCGAAGCAATGTGAACACTTGTGCTTCCCAGGCACAGAGAAGGTGCTAGCAGGGAATTCTCTGCCTGCCTTTCCCCAGTGCTCTGCAAGCTCTCCAGGGCAACATAAAATGTGGGGCTCTGTGCTTTCTTTCCTTCTGAACAAGTGTTAGTGTTTTCTGCACAAACGCGATTCTGCGAAACAATGTGAGCACTTCTCCTTCCCAGGCACAGAGAAGGTGCTAGCAGGGAATTCTCTGCCTGCCTTTCCCCAGTGCTCTGCAAGCTCTCCAGGGCAACATAAAATGTGGGGCTCTGTGCTTTCTTTCCTTCTGAACAAGTGTTAGTGTTTTCTGCACAAACGCGATTCTGCGAAGCAATGTGAACACTTTTGCTTCCCAGGCACAGAGAAGGTGCTAGCAGGGAATTCTCTGCCTGCCTTTCCCCAGTGCTCTGCAAGCTCTCCAGGGCAACATAAAATGTGGGGCTCTGTGCTTTCTTTCCTTCTGAACAAGTGTTAGTGTTTTCTGCACAAACGCGATTCTGCGAAGCAATGTGAACACTTCTCCTTCCCAGGCACAGAGAAGGTGCTAGCAGGGAATTCTCTGCCTGCCTTTCCCCAGTGCTCTGCAAGCTCTCCAGGGCAACATAAAATCTGGGGCTCTGTGCTTTCTTTCCTTCTGAAGAAGTGTTAGTGTTTTCTGCACAAACGCGATTCTGCGAAGCAATGTGAACACTTCTCCTTCCCAGGCACAGAGAAGGTGCTAGCAGGGAATTCTCTGCCTGCCTTTCCCCAGTGCTCTGCAAGCTCTCCAGGGCAACATAAAATCTGGGGCTCTGTGCTTTCTTTCCTTCTGAACAAGTGTTAGTGTTCTCTGCACAAACGCGATTCTGCGAAGCAATGTGAACACTTTTGCTTCCCAGGCACAGAGAAGGTGCTAGCAGGGAATTCTCTGCCTGCCTTTCCCCAGTGCTCTGCAAGCTCTCCAGGGCAACATAAAATCTGGGGCTCTGGGCTTTCTTTCCTTCTGAACAAGTGTTAGTGTTTTCTGCACAAACGCGATTCTGCGAAGCAATGTGAACACTTCTCCTTCCCAGGCACAGAGAAGGTGCTAGCAGGGAATTCTCTGCCTGCCTTTCCCCAGTGCTCTGCAAGCTCTCCAGGGCAACATAAAATCTGGGGCTCTGTGCTTTCTTTCCTTCTGAACAAGTGTTAGTGTTTTCTGCACAAACACGATTCTGCGAAGCAATGTGAACACTTTTGCTTCCCAGGCACAGAGAAGGTGCTAGCAGGGAATTCTCTGCCTGCCTTTCCCCAGTGCTCTGCAAGCTCTCCAGGGCAACATAAAATGTGGGGCTCTGTGCTTTCTTTCCTTCTGAACAAGTGTTAGTGTTTTCTGCACAAACGCGATTCTGCGAAGCAATGTGAACACTTGTCCTTCCCAGGCACAGAGAAGGTGCTAGCAGGGAATTCTCTGCCTGCCTTTCCCCAGTGCTCTGCAAGCTCTCCAGGGCAACATAAAATCTGGGGCTCTGTGCTTTCTTTCCTTCTGAACAAGTGTTAGTGTTTTCTGCACAAACGCGATTCTGAGAAGCAATGTGAACACTTTTGCTTCCCAGGCACAGAGAAGGTGCTAGCAGGGAATTCTCTGCCTGCCTTTCCCCAGTGCTCTGCAAGCTCTCCAGGGCAACAGAAAATATGGGGCTCTGTGCTTTCTTTCCTTCTGAACAAGTGTTAGTGTTTTCTGCACAAACGCGATTCTGCGAAGCAATGTGAACACTTCTCCTTCCCAGGCACAGAGAAGGTGCTAGCAGGGAATTCTCTGCCTGCCTTTCCCCAGTGCTCTGCAAGCTCTCCAGGGCAACATAAAATGTGGGGCTCTGTGCTTTCTTTCCTTCTGAACAAGTGTTAGTGTTTTCTGCACAAACGCGATTCTGCGAAGCAATGTGAACACTTTTGCTTCCCAGGCACAGAGAAGGTGCTAGCAGGGAATTCTCTGCCTGCCTTTCCCCAGTGCTCTGCAAGCTCTCCAGGGCAACATAAAATGTGGGGCTCTGTGCTTTCTTTCCTTCTGAACAAGTGTTAGTGTTTTCTGCACAAACGCGATTCTGCGAAGCAATGTGAACACTTCTCCTTCCCAGGCACAGAGAAGGTGCTAGCAGGGAATTCTCTGCCTGCCTTTCCCCAGTGCTCTGCAAGCTCTCCAGGGCAACATAAAATCTGGGGCCCTGTGCTTTCTTTCCTTCTGAACAAGTGTTAGTGTTTTCTGCACAAACGCGATTCTGAGAAGCAATGTGAACACTTTTGCTTCCCAGGCACAGAGAAGGTGCTAGCAGGGAATTCTCTGCCTGCCTTTCCCCAGTGCTCTGCAAGCTCTCCAGGGCAACATAAAATGTGGGGCTCTGTGCTTTCTTTCCTTCTGAACAAGTGTTAGTGTTTTCTGCACAAACGCGATTCTGCGAAGCAATGTGAACACTTCTCCTTCCCAGGCACAGAGAAGGTGCTAGCAGGGAATTCTCTGCCTGCCTTTCCCCAGTGCTCTGCAAGCTCTCCAGGGCAACATAAAATCTGGGGCTCTGTGCTTTCTTTCCTTCTGAACAAGTGTTAGTGTTTTCTGCACAAACGCGATTCTGCGAAGCAATGTGAACACTTTTGCTTCCCAGGCACAGAGAAGGTGCTAGCAGGGAATTCTCTGCCTGCCTTTCCCCAGTGCTCTGCAAGCTCTCCAGGGCAACATAAAATCTGGGGCTCTGGGCTTTCTTTCCTTCTGAACAAGTGTTAGTGTTTTCTGCACAAACGCGATTCTGCGAAGCAATGTGAACACTTTTGCTTCCCAGGCACAGAGAAGGTGCTAGCAGGGAATTCTCTGCCTGCCTTTCCCCAGTGCTCTGCAAGCTCTCCAGGGCAACATAAAATCTGGGGCTCTGTGCTTTCTTTCCTTCTGAACAAGTGTTAGTGTTTTCTGCACAAACGCGATTCTGCGAAGCAATGTGAACATTTGTCCTTCCCAGGCACAGAGAAGGTGCTAGCAGGGAATTCTCTGCCTGCCTTTCCCCAGTGCTCTGCAAGCTCTCCAGGGCAACATAAAATGTGGGGCTCTGTGCTTTCTTTCCTTCTGAACAAGTGTTAGTGTTTTCTGCACAAACGCGATTCTGCGAAGCAATGTGAACACTTTTGCTTCCCAGGCACAGAGAAGGTGCTAGCAGGGAATTCTCTGCCTGCCTTTCCCCAGTGCTCTGCAAGCTCTCCAGGGCAACAGAAAATCTGGGGCTCTGTGCTTTCTTTCCTTCTGAACAAGTGTTAGTGTTTTCTGCACAAACACGATTCTGCGAAGCTATGTGAACAATTCTCCTTCCCAGGCACAGAGAAGGTGCTAGCAGGGAATTCTCTGCCTGCCTTTCCCCAGTGCTCTGCAAGCTCTCCAGGGCAACATAAAATCTGGGGCTCTGTGCTTTCTTTCCTTCTGAACAAGTGTTAGTGTTTTCTGCACAAACGCGATTCTGCGAAGCAATGTGAACAATTCTCCTTCCCAGGCACAGAGAAGGTGCTAGCAGGGAATTCTCTGCCTGCCTTGCCCCAGTGCTCTGCAAGCTCTCCAGGGCAACATAAAATGTGGGGCTCTGTGCTTTCTTTCCTTCTGAACAAGTGTTAGTGTTTTCTGCACAAACGCGATTCTGCGAAGCAATGTGAACACTTTTGCTTCCCAGGCACAGAGAAGGTGCTAGCAGGGAATTCTCTGCCTGCCTTTCCCCAGTGCTCTGCAAGCTCTCCAGGGCAACATAAAATGTGGGGCTCTGTGCTTTCTTTCCTTCTGAACAAGTGTTAGTGTTTTCTGCACAAACGCGATTCTGCGAAACAATGTGAGCACTTCTCCTTCCCAGGCACAGAGAAGGTGCTAGCAGGGAATTCTCTGCCTGCCTTTCCCCAGTGCTCTGCAAGCTCTCCAGGGCAACATAAAATGTGGGGCTCTGTGCTTTCTTTCCTTCTGAACAAGTGTTAGTGTTTTCTGCACAAACGCGATTCTGCGAAGCAATGTGAACACTTTTGCTTCCCAGGCACAGAGAAGGTGCTAGCAGGGAATTCTCTGCCTGCCTTTCCCCAGTGCTCTGCAAGCTCTCCAGGGCAACATAAAATATGGGGCTCTGTGCTTTCTTTCCTTCTGAACAAGTGTTAGTGTTTTCTGCACAAACGCGATTCTGCGAAGCAATGTGAACACTTCTCCTTCCCAGGCACAGAGAAGGTGCTAGCAGGGAATTCTCTGCCTGCCTTTCCCCAGTGCTCTGCAAGCTCTCCAGGGCAACAGAAAATCTGGGGCTCTGTGCTTTCTTTCCTTCTGAACAAGTGTTAGTGTTTTCTGCACAAACGCGATTCTGCGAAGCAATGTGAACACTTGTGCTTCCCAGGCACAGAGAAGGTGCTAGCAGGGAATTCTCTGCCTGCCTTTCCCCAGTGCTCTGCAAGCTCTCCAGGGCAACATAAAATCTGGGGCTCTGGGCTTTCTTTCCTTCTGAACAAGTGTTAGTGTTTTCTGCACAAACGCGATTCTGCGAAGCAATGTGAACACTTTTGCTTCCCAGGCACAGAGAAGGTGCTAGCAGGGAATTCTCTGCCTGCCTTTCCCCAGTGCTCTGCAAGCTCTCCAGGGCAACATAAAATCTGGGGCTCTGGGCTTTCTTTCCTTCTGAACAAGTGTTAGTGTTTTCTGCACAAACGCGATTCTGCGAAGCAATGTGAACACTTCTCCTTCCCAGGCACAGAGAAGGTGCTAGCAGGGAATTCTCTGCCTGCCTTTCCCCAGTGCTCTGCAAGCTCTCCAGGGCAACAGAAAATATGGGGCTCTGTGCTTTCTTTCCTTCTGAACAAGTGTTAGTGTTTTCTGCACAAACGCGATTCTGCGAAGCAATGTGAACACTTGTGCTTCCCAGGCACAGAGAAGGTGCTAGCAGGGAATTCTCTGCCTGCCTTTCCCCAGTGCTCTGCAAGCTCTCCAGGGCAACATAAAATCTGGGGCTCTGTGCTTTCTTTCCTTCTGAACAAGTGTTAGTGTTTTCTGCACAAACGCGATTCTGCGAAGCAATGTGAACACTTGTCCTTCCCAGGCACAGAGAAGGTGCTAGCAGGGAATTCTCTGCCTGCCTTTCCCCAGTGCTCTGCAAGCTCTCCAGGGCAACATAAAATCTGGGGTTCTGTGCTTTCTTTCCTTCTGAACAAGTGTTAGTGTTTTCTGCACAAACGCGATTCTGCGAAGCAATGTGAACACTTTTGCTTCCCAGGCACAGAGAAGGTGCTAGCAGGGAATTCTCTGCCTGCCTTTCCCCAGTGCTCTGCAAGCTCTCCAGGGCAACATAAAATCTGGGGCCCTGTGCTTTCTTTCCTTCTGAACAAGTGTTAGTGTTTTCTGCACAAACGCGATTCTGCGAAGCAATGTGAACACTTTTGCTTCCCAGGCACAGAGAAGGTGCTAGCAGGGAATTCTCTGCCTGCCTTTCCCCAGTGCTCTGCAAGCTCTCCAGGGCAACATAAAATGTGGGGCTCTGTGCTTTCTTTCCTTCTGAACAAGTGTTAGTGTTTTCTGCACAAACGCGATTCTGCGAAACAATGTGAGCACTTCTCCTTCCCAGGCACAGAGAAGGTGCTAGCAGGGAATTCTCTGCCTGCCTTTCCCCAGTGCTCTGCAAGCTCTCCAGGGCAACATAAAATGTGGGGCTCTGTGCTTTCTTTCCTTCTGAACAAGTGTTAGTGTTTTCTGCACAAACGCGATTCTGCGAAGCAATGTGAACACTTTTGCTTCCCAGGCACAGAGAAGGTGCTAGCAGGGAATTCTCTGCCTGCCTTTCCCCAGTGCTCTGCAAGCTCTCCAGGGCAACATAAAATGTGGGGCTCTGTGCTTTCTTTCCTTCTGAACAAGTGTTAGTGTTTTCTGCACAAACGCGATTCTGCGAAGCAATGTGAACACTTCTCCTTCCCAGGCACAGAGAAGGTGCTAGCAGGGAATTCTCTGCCTGCCTTTCCCCAGTGCTCTGCAAGCTCTCCAGGGCAACATAAAATCTGGGGCTCTGTGCTTTCTTTCCTTCTGAAGAAGTGTTAGTGTTTTCTGCACAAACGCGATTCTGCGAAGCAATGTGAACACTTCTCCTTCCCAGGCACAGAGAAGGTGCTAGCAGGGAATTCTCTGCCTGCCTTTCCCCAGTGCTCTGCAAGCTCTCCAGGGCAACATAAAATGTGGGGCTCTGTGCTTTCTTTCCTTCTGAACAAGTGTTAGTGTTTTCTGCACAAACGCGATTCTGCGAAGCAATGTGAACACTTTTGCTTCCCAGGCACAGAGAAGGTGCTAGCAGGGAATTCTCTGCCTGCCTTTCCCCAGTGCTCTGCAAGCTCTCCAGGGCAACATAAAATCTGGGGCTCTGGGCTTTCTTTCCTTCTGAACAAGTGTTAGTGTTTTCTGCACAAACGCGATTCTGCGAAGCAATGTGAACACTTCTCCTTCCCAGGCACAGAGAAGGTGCTAGCAGGGAATTCTCTGCCTGCCTTTCCCCAGTGCTCTGCAAGCTCTCCAGGGCAACATAAAATCTGGGGCTCTGTGCTTTCTTTCCTTCTGAACAAGTGTTAGTGTTTTCTGCACAAACACGATTCTGCGAAGCAATGTGAACACTTTTGCTTCCCAGGCACAGAGAAGGTGCTAGCAGGGAATTCTCTGCCTGCCTTTCCCCAGTGCTCTGCAAGCTCTCCAGGGCAACATAAAATGTGGGGCTCTGTGCTTTCTTTCCTTCTGAACAAGTGTTAGTGTTTTCTGCACAAACGCGATTCTGCGAAGCAATGTGAACACTTGTCCTTCCCAGGCACAGAGAAGGTGCTAGCAGGGAATTCTCTGCCTGCCTTTCCCCAGTGCTCTGCAAGCTCTCCAGGGCAACATAAAATCTGGGGCTCTGTGCTTTCTTTCCTTCTGAACAAGTGTTAGTGTTTTCTGCACAAACGCGATTCTGAGAAGCAATGTGAACACTTTTGCTTCCCAGGCACAGAGAAGGTGCTAGCAGGGAATTCTCTGCCTGCCTTTCCCCAGTGCTCTGCAAGCTCTCCAGGGCAACATAAAATCTGGGGCTCTGTGCTTTCTTTCCTTCTGAACAAGTGTTAGTGTTTTCTGCACAAACGCGATTCTGCGAAGCAATGTGAACACTTCTCCTTCCCAGGCACAGAGAAGGTGCTAGCAGGGAATTCTCTGCCTGCCTTTCCCCAGTGCTCTGCAAGCTCTCCAGGGCAACATAAAATGTGGGGCTCTGTGCTTTCTTTCCTTCTGAACAAGTGTTAGTGTTTTCTGCACAAACGCGATTCTGCGAAGCAATGTGAACACTTTTGCTTCCCAGGCACAGAGAAGGTGCTAGCAGGGAATTCTCTGCCTGCCTTTCCCCAGTGCTCTGCAAGCTCTCCAGGGCAACATAAAATGTGGGGCTCTGTGCTTTCTTTCCTTCTGAACAAGTGTTAGTGTTTTCTGCACAAACGCGATTCTGCGAAGCAATGTGAACACTTTTGCTTCCCAGGCACAGAGAAGGTGCTAGCAGGGAATTCTCTGCCTGCCTTTCCCCAGTGCTCTGCAAGCTCTCCAGGGCAACATAAAATGTGGGGCTCTGTGCTTTCTTTCCTTCTGAACAAGTGTTAGTGTTTTCTGCACAAACGCGATTCTGCGAAGCAATGTGAACACTTTTGCTTCCCAGGCACAGAGAAGGTGCTAGCAGGGAATTCTCTGCCTGCCTTTCCCCAGTGCTCTGCAAGCTCTCCAGGGCAACATAAAATCTGGGGCTCTGGGCTTTCTTTCCTTCTGAACAAGTGTTAGTGTTTTCTGCACAAACGCGATTCTGCGAAGCAATGTGAACACTTCTCCTTCCCAGGCACAGAGAAGGTGCTAGCAGGGAATTCTCTGCCTGCCTTTCCCCAGTGCTCTGCAAGCTCTCCAGGGCAACATAAAATGTGGGGCCCTGTGCTTTCTTTCCTTCTGAACAAGTGTTAGTGTTTTCTGCACAAACGCGATTCTGCGAAGCAATGTGAACATTTTTGCTTCCCAGGCACAGAGAAGGTGCTAGCAGGGAATTCTCTGCCTGCCTTTCCCCAGTGCTCTGCAAGCTCTCCAGGGCAACATAAAATCTGGGGCTCTGGGCTTTCTTTCCTTCTGAACAAGTGTTAGTGTTTTCTGCACAAACGCGATTCTGCGAAGCAATGTGAACACTTCTCCTTCCCAGGCACAGAGAAGGTGCTAGCAGGGAATTCTCTGCCTGCCTTTCCCCAGTGCTCTGCAAGCTCTCCAGGGCAACATAAAATCTGGGGCTCTGTGCTTTCTTTCCTTCTGAACAAGTGTTAGTGTTTTCTGCACAAACACGATTCTGCGAAGCAATGTGAACACTTTTGCTTCCCAGGCACAGAGAAGGTGCTAGCAGGGAATTCTCTGCCTGCCTTTCCCCAGTGCTCTGCAAGCTCTCCAGGGCAACAGAAAATGTGGGGCTCTGTGCTTTCTTTCCTTCTGAACAAGTGTTAGTGTTTTCTGCACAAACGCGATTCTGCGAAGCAATGTGAACACTTGTCCTTCCCAGGCACAGAGAAGGTGCTAGCAGGGAATTCTCTGCCTGCCTTTCCCCAGTGCTCTGCAAGCTCTCCAGGGCAACATAAAATGTGGGGCTCTGTGCTTTCTTTCCTTCTGAACAAGTGTTAGTGTTTTCTGCACAAACGCGATTCTGCGAAGCAATGTGAACACTTTTGCTTCCCAGGCACAGAGAAGGTGCTAGCAGGGAATTCTCTGCCTGCCTTTCCCCAGTGCTCTGCAAGCTCTCCAGGGCAACATAAAATCTGGGGCTCTGTGCTTTCTTTCCTTCTGAACAAGTGTTAGTGTTTTCTGCACAAACGCGATTCTGCGAAACAATGTGAGCACTTCTCCTTCCCAGGCACAGAGAAGGTGCTAGCAGGGAATTCTCTGCCTGCCTTTCCCCAGTGCTCTGCAAGCTCTCCAGGGCAACAGAAAATATGGGGCTCTGTGCTTTCTTTCCTTCTGAACAAGTGTTAGTGTTTTCTGCACAAACGCGATTCTGAGAAGCAATGTGAACACTTCTCCTTCCCAGGCACAGAGAAGGTGCTAGCAGGGAATTCTCTGCCTGCCTTTCCCCAGTGCTCTGCAAGCTCTCCAGGGCAACATAAAATGTGGGGCTCTGGGCTTTCTTTCCTTCTGAACAAGTGTTAGTGTTTTCTGCACAAACGCGATTCTGCGAAGCAATGTGAACACTTTTGCTTCCCAGGCACAGAGAAGGTGCTAGCAGGGAATTCTCTGCCTGCCTTGCCCCAGTGCTCTGCAAGCTCTCCAGGGCAACATAAAATGTGGGGCTCTGTGCTTTCTTTCCTTCTGAACAAGTGTTAGTGTTTTCTGCACAAACGCGATTCTGCGAAGCAATGTGAACACTTTTGCTTCCCAGGCACAGAGAAGGTGCTAGCAGGGAATTCTCTGCCTGCCTTTCCCCAGTGCTCTGCAAGCTCTCCAGGGCAACAGAAAATCTGGGGCTCTGTGCTTTCTTTCCTTCTGAACAAGTGTTAGTGTTTTCTGCACAAACGCGATTCTGCAAAGCAATGTGAACGCTTTTGCTTCCCAGGCACAGAGAAGGTGCTAGCAGGGAATTCTCTGCCTGCCTTTCCCCAGTGCTCTGCAAGCTCTCCAGGGCAACAGAAAATCTGGGGCTCTGTGCTTTCTTTCCTTCTGGACAAGTGTTAGTGTTTTCTGCACAAACGCGATTCTGCGAAGCAATGTGAACACTTCTCCTTCCCAGGCACAGAGAAGGTGCTAGCAGGGAATTCTCTGCCTGCCTTTCCCCAGTGCTCTGCAAGCTCTCCAGGGCAACATAAAATGTGGGGCTCTGTGCTTTCTTTCCTTCTGAACAAGTGTTAGTGTTTTCTGCACAAACGCGATTCTGCGAAGCAATGTGAACACTTGTGCTTCCCAGGCACAGAGAAGGTGCTAGCAGGGAATTCTCTGCCTGCCTTTCCCCAGTGCTCTGCAAGCTCTCCAGGGCAACATAAAATCTGGGGCTCTGTGCTTTCTTTCCTTCTGAACAAGTGTTAGTGTTTTCTGCACAAACGCGATTCTGCGAAACAATGTGAGCACTTCTCCTTCCCAGGCACAGAGAAGGTGCTAGCAGGGAATTCTCTGCCTGCCTTTCCCCAGTGCTCTGCAAGCTCTCCAGGGCAACATAAAATGTGGGGCTCTGTGCTTTCTTTCCTTCTGAACAAGTGTTAGTGTTTTCTGCACAAACGCGATTCTGCGAAGCAATGTGAACACTTTTGCTTCCCAGGCACAGAGAAGGTGCTAGCAGGGAATTCTCTGCCTGCCTTTCCCCAGTGCTGTGCAAGCTCTCCAGGGCAACATAAAATGTGGGGCCCTGTGCTTTCTTTCCTTCTGAACAAGTGTTAGTGTTTTCTGCACAAACGCGATTCTGCGAAGCAATGTGAACACTTTTGCTTCCCAGGCACAGAGAAGGTGCTAGCAGGGAATTCTCTGCCTGCCTTTCCCCAGTGCTCTGCAAGCTCTCCAGGGCAACATAAAATCTGGGGCTCTGGGCTTTCTTTCCTTCTGAACAAGTGTTAGTGTTTTCTGCACAAACGCGATTCTGCGAAGCAATGTGAACACTTCTCCTTCCCAGGCACAGAGAAGGTGCTAGCAGGGAATTCTCTGCCTGCCTTTCCCCAGTGCTCTGCAAGCTCTCCAGGGCAACATAAAATCTGGGGCTCTGTGCTTTCTTTCCTTCTGAACAAGTGTTAGTGTTTTCTGCACAAACACGATTCTGCGAAGCAATGTGAACACTTTTGCTTCCCAGGCACAGAGAAGGTGCTAGCAGGGAATTCTCTGCCTGCCTTTCCCCAGTGCTCTGCAAGCTCTCCAGGGCAACATAAAATGTGGGGCTCTGTGCTTTCTTTCCTTCTGAACAAGTGTTAGTGTTTTCTGCACAAACGCGATTCTGCGAAGCAATGTGAACACTTGTCCTTCCCAGGCACAGAGAAGGTGCTAGCAGGGAATTCTCTGCCTGCTTTTCCCCAGTGCTCTGCAAGCTCTCCAGGGCAACATAAAATGTGGGGCTCTGTGCTTTCTTTCCTTCTGAACAAGTGTTAGTGTTTTCTGCACAAACGCGATTCTGCGAAGCAATGTGAACACTTGTGCTTCCCAGGCACAGAGAAGGTGCTAGCAGGGAATTCTCTGCCTGCCTTTCCCCAGTGCTCTGCAAGCTCTCCAGGGCAACATAAAATCTGGGGCTCTGGGCTTTCTTTCCTTCTGAACAAGTGTTAGTGTTTTCTGCACAAACGCGATTCTGCGAAACAATGTGAGCAATTCTCCTTCCCAGGCACAGAGAAGGTGCTAGCAGGGAATTCTCTGCCTGCCTTTCCCCAGTGCTCTGCAAGCTCTCCAGGGCAACATAAAATGTGGGGCTCTGTGCTTTCTTTCCTTCTGAACAAGTGTTAGTGTTTTCTGCACAAACGCGATTCTGCGAAGCAATGTGAACACTTGTGCTTCCCAGGCACAGAGAAGGTGCTAGCAGGGAATTCTCTGCCTGCCTTTCCCCAGTGCTCTGCAAGCTCTCCAGGGCAACATAAAATGTGGGGCCCTGTGCTTTCTTTCCTTCTGAACAAGTGTTAGTGTTTTCTGCACAAACGCAATTCTGCGAAGCAATGTGAACACTTTTGCTTCCCAGGCACAGAGAAGGTGCTAGCAGGGAATTCTCTGCCTGCCTTTCCCCAGTGCTCTGCAAGCTCTCCAGGGCAACATAAAATGTGGGGCTCTGGGCTTTCTTTCCTTCTGAACAAGTGTTAGTGTTTTCTGCACAAACACGATTCTGCGAAGCAATGTGAACACTTTTGCTTCCCAGGCACAGAGAAGGTGCTAGCAGGGAATTCTCTGCCTGCCTTTCCCCAGTGCTCTGCAAGCTCTCCAGGGCAACAGAAAATCTGGGGCTCTGGGCTTTCTTTCCTTCTGGACAAGTGTTAGTGTTTTCTGCACAAACGCGATTCTGCGAAGCAATGTGAACACTTTTGCTTCCCAGGCACAGAGAAGGTGCTAGCAGGGAATTCTCTGCCTGCCTTTCCCCAGTGCTCTGCAAGCTCTCCAGGGCAACATAAAATGTGGGGCCCTGTGCTTTCTTTCCTTCTGAACAAGTGTTAGTGTTTTCTGCACAAACGCGATTCTGCGAAGCAATGTGAACACTTGTGCTTCCCAGGCACAGAGAAGGTGCTAGCAGGGAATTCTCTGCCTGCCTTTCCCCAGTGCTCTGCAAGCTCTCCAGGGCAACATAAAATCTGGGGCTCTGTGCTTTCTTTCCTTCTGAACAAGTGTTAGTGTTTTCTGCACAAACGCGATTCTGCGAAACAATGTGAGCACTTCTCCTTCCCAGGCACAGAGAAGGTGCTAGCAGGGAATTCTCTGCCTGCCTTTCCCCAGTGCTCTGCAAGCTCTCCAGGGCAACATAAAATGTGGGGCTCTGTGCTTTCTTTCCTTCTGAACAAGTGTTAGTGTTTTCTGCACAAACGCGATTCTGCGAAGCAATGTGAACACTTGTGCTTCCCAGGCACAGAGAAGGTGCTAGCAGGGAATTCTCTGCCTGCCTTTCCCCAGTGCTCTGCAAGCTCTCCAGGGCAACATAAAATCTGGGGCCCTGTGCTTTCTTTCCTTCTGAACAAGTGTTAGTGTTTTCTGCACAAACGCGATTCTGCGAAGCAATGTGAACACTTTTGCTTCCCAGGCACAGAGAAGGTGCTAGCAGGGAATTCTCTGCCTGCCTTTCCCCAGTGCTCTGCAAGCTCTCCAGGGCAACATAAAATGTGGGGCTCTGTGCTTTCTTTCCTTCTGAACAAGTGTTAGTGTTTTCTGCACAAACGCGATTCTGCGAAGCAATGTGAACACTTTTGCTTCCCAGGCAGAGAGAAGGTGCTAGCAGGGAATTCTCTGCCTGCCTTTCCCCAGTGCTCTGCAAGCTCTCCAGGGCAACAGAAAATCTGGGGCTCTGTGCTTTCTTTCCTTCTGAACAAGTGTTAGTGTTTTCTGCACAAACGCGATTCTGCGAAGCAATGTGAACACTTTTGCTTCCCAGGCACAGAGAAGGTGCTAGCAGGGAATTCTCTGCCTGCCTTTCCCCAGTGCTCTGCAAGCTCTCCAGGGCAACAGAAAATCTGGGGCTCTGTGCTTTCTTTCCTTCTGAACAAGTGTTAGTGTTTTCTGCACAAACGCGATTCTGCGAAGCAATGTGAACACTTTTGCTTCCCAGGCAGAGAGAAGGTGCTAGCAGGGAATTCTCTGCCTGCCTTTCCCCAGTGCTCTGCAAGCTCTCCAGGGCAACATAAAATCTGGGGCTCTGGGCTTTCTTTCCTTCTGAACAAGTGTTAGTGTTTTCTGCACAAACGCGATTCTGCGAAGCAATGTGAACACTTTTGCTTCCCAGGCACAGAGAAGGTGCTAGCAGGGAATTCTCTGCCTGCCTTTCCCCAGTGCTCTGCAAGCTCTCCAGGGCAACATAAAATCTGGGGCTCTGTGCTTTCTTTCCTTCTGAACAAGTGTTAGTGTTTTCTGCACAAACGCGATTCTGCGAAGCAATGTGAACACTTCTCCTTCCCAGGCACAGAGAAGGTGCTAGCAGGGAATTCTCTGCCTGCCTTTCCCCAGTGCTCTGCAAGCTCTCCAGGGCAACATAAAATCTGGGGCTCTGTGCTTTCTTTCCTTCTGAACAAGTGTTAGTGTTTTCTGCACAAACGCGATTCTGCGAAGCAATGTGAACACTTCTCCTTCCCAGGCACAGAGAAGGTGCTAGCAGGGAATTCTCTGCCTGCCTTTCCCCAGTGCTCTGCAAGCTCTCCAGGGCAACATAAAATCTGGGGCTCTGTGCTTTCTTTCCTTCTGAACAAGTGTTAGTGTTTTCTGCACAAACGCGATTCTGCGAAGCAATGTGAACACTTCTCCTTCCCAGGCACAGAGAAGGTGCTAGCAGGGAATTCTCTGCCTGCCTTTCCCCAGTGCTCTGCAAGCTCTCCAGGGCAACATAAAATCTGGGGCTCTGTGCTTTCTTTCCTTCTGAACAAGTGTTAGTGTTTTCTGCACAAACGCGATTCTGCGAAGCAATGTGAACACTTTTGCTTCCCAGGCACAGAGAAGGTGCTAGCAG
This sequence comes from Strix occidentalis, assembly GCA_030819815.1. NCBI lineage: Eukaryota > Metazoa > Chordata > Aves > Strigiformes > Strigidae > Strix > Strix occidentalis. Next base: position 51,446 of record JASWHU010000244.1, on the reverse strand, counting down.
GGAATTCTCTGCCTGCCTTTCCCCAGTGCTCTGCAAGCTCTCCAGGGCAACATAAAATCTGGGGCTCTGGGCTTTCTTTCCTTCTGAACAAGTGTTAGTGTTTTCTGCACAAACGCGATTCTGCGAAGCAATGTGAACACTTCTCCTTCCCAGGCACAGAGAAGGTGCTAGCAGGGAATTCTCTGCCTGCCTTTCCCCAGTGCTCTGCAAGCTCTCCAGGGCAACATAAAATGTGGGGCCCTGTGCTTTCTTTCCTTCTGAACAAGTGTTAGTGTTTTCTGCACAAACGCGATTCTGCGAAGCAATGTGAACACTTTTGCTTCCCAGGCACAGAGAAGGTGCTAGCAGGGAATTCTCTGCCTGCCTTTCCCCAGTGCTCTGCAAGCTCTCCAGGGCAACATAAAATCTGGGGCTCTGGGCTTTCTTTCCTTCTGAACAAGTGTTAGTGTTTTCTGCACAAACGCGATTCTGCGAAGCAATGTGAACACTTCTCCTTCCCAGGCACAGAGAAGGTGCTAGCAGGGAATTCTCTGCCTGCCTTTCCCCAGTGCTCTGCAAGCTCTCCAGGGCAACATAAAATCTGGGGCTCTGTGCTTTCTTTCCTTCTGAACAAGTGTTAGTGTTTTCTGCACAAACACGATTCTGCGAAGCAATGTGAACACTTTTGCTTCCCAGGCACAGAGAAGGTGCTAGCAGGGAATTCTCTGCCTGCCTTTCCCCAGTGCTCTGCAAGCTCTCCAGGGCAACATAAAATGTCGGGCTCTGTGCTTTCTTTCCTTCTGAACAAGTGTTAGTGTTTTCTGCACAAACGCGATTCTGCGAAGCAATGTGAACACTTGTCCTTCCCAGGCACAGAGAAGGTGCTAGCAGGGAATTCTCTGCCTGCCTTTCCCCAGTGCTCTGCAAGCTCTCCAGGGCAACAGAAAATGTGGGGCTCTGTGCTTTCTTTCCTTCTGAACAAGTGTTAGTGTTTTCTGCACAAACGCGATTCTGCGAAGCAATGTGAACACTTTTGCTTCCCAGGCACAGAGAAGGTGCTAGCAGGGAATTCTCTGCCTGCCTTTCCCCAGTGCTCTGCAAGCTCTCCAGGGCAACATAAAATCTGGGGCTCTGTGCTTTCTTTCCTTCTGAACAAGTGTTAGTGTTTTCTGCACAAACGCGATTCTGCGAAACAATGTGAGCACTTCTCCTTCCCAGGCACAGAGAAGGTGCTAGCAGGGAATTCTCTGCCTGCCTTTCCCCAGTGCTCTGCAAGCTCTCCAGGGCAACAGAAAATATGGGGCTCTGTGCTTTCTTTCCTTCTGAACAAGTGTTAGTGTTTTCTGCACAAACGCGATTCTGAGAAGCAATGTGAACACTTCTCCTTCCCAGGCACAGAGAAGGTGCTAGCAGGGAATTCTCTGCCTGCCTTTCCCCAGTGCTCTGCAAGCTCTCCAGGGCAACATAAAATGTGGGGCTCTGTGCTTTCTTTCCTTCTGAACAAGTGTTAGTGTTTTCTGCACAAACGCGATTCTGCGAAGCAATGTGAACACTTTTGCTTCCCAGGCACAGAGAAGGTGCTAGCAGGGAATTCTCTGCCTGCCTTGCCCCAGTGCTCTGCAAGCTCTCCAGGGCAACAGAAAATGTGGGGCTCTGTGCTTTCTTTCCTTCTGAACAAGTGTTAGTGTTTTCTGCACAAACGCGATTCTGCGAAGCAATGTGAACACTTTTGCTTCCCAGGCACAGAGAAGGTGCTAGCAGGGAATTCTCTGCCTGCCTTTCCCCAGTGCTCTGCAAGCTCTCCAGGGCAACAGAAAATCTGGGGCTCTGTGCTTTCTTTCCTTCTGAACAAGTGTTAGTGTTTTCTGCACAAACGCGATTCTGCAAAGCAATGTGAACGCTTTTGCTTCCCAGGCACAGAGAAGGTGCTAGCAGGGAATTCTCTGCCTGCCTTTCCCCAGTGCTCTGCAAGCTCTCCAGGGCAACAGAAAATCTGGGGCTCTGTGCTTTCTTTCCTTCTGGACAAGTGTTAGTGTTTTCTGCACAAACGCGATTCTGCGAAGCAATGTGAACACTTCTCCTTCCCAGGCACAGAGAAGGTGCTAGCAGGGAATTCTCTGCCTGCCTTTCCCCAGTGCTCTGCAAGCTCTCCAGGGCAACATAAAATGTGGGGCTCTGTGCTTTCTTTCCTTCTGAACAAGTGTTAGTGTTTTCTGCACAAACGCGATTCTGCGAAGCAATGTGAACACTTGTGCTTCCCAGGCACAGAGAAGGTGCTAGCAGGGAATTCTCTGCCTGCCTTTCCCCAGTGCTCTGCAAGCTCTCCAGGGCAACATAAAATCTGGGGCTCTGTGCTTTCTTTCCTTCTGAACAAGTGTTAGTGTTTTCTGCACAAACGCGATTCTGCGAAACAATGTGAGCACTTGTCCTTCCCAGGCACAGAGAAGGTGCTAGCAGGGAATTCTCTGCCTGCCTTTCCCCAGTGCTCTGCAAGCTCTCCAGGGCAACATAAAATGTGGGGCTCTGTGCTTTCTTTCCTTCTGAACAAGTGTTAGTGTTTTCTGCACAAACGCGATTCTGCGAAGCAATGTGAACACTTTTGCTTCCCAGGCACAGAGAAGGTGCTAGCAGGGAATTCTCTGCCTGCCTTTCCCCAGTGCTCTGCAAGCTCTCCAGGGCAACATAAAATCTGGGGCTCTGTGCTTTCTTTCCTTCTGAACAAGTGTTAGTGTTTTCTGCACAAACGCGATTCTGCGAAACAATGTGAGCACTTCTCCTTCCCAGGCACAGAGAAGGTGCTAGCAGGGAATTCTCTGCCTGCCTTTCCCCAGTGCTCTGCAAGCTCTCCAGGGCAACAGAAAATATGGGGCTCTGTGCTTTCTTTCCTTCTGAACAAGTGTTAGTGTTTTCTGCACAAACGCGATTCTGAGAAGCAATGTGAACACTTCTCCTTCCCAGGCACAGAGAAGGTGCTAGCAGGGAATTCTCTGCCTGCCTTTCCCCAGTGCTCTGCAAGCTCTCCAGGGCAACATAAAATGTGGGGCTCTGTGCTTTCTTTCCTTCTGAACAAGTGTTAGTGTTTTCTGCACAAACGCGATTCTGCGAAGCAATGTGAACACTTTTGCTTCCCAGGCACAGAGAAGGTGCTAGCAGGGAATTCTCTGCCTGCCTTGCCCCAGTGCTCTGCAAGCTCTCCAGGGCAACATAAAATGTGGGGCTCTGTGCTTTCTTTCCTTCTGAACAAGTGTTAGTGTTTTCTGCACAAACGCGATTCTGCGAAGCAATGTGAACACTTTTGCTTCCCAGGCACAGAGAAGGTGCTAGCAGGGAATTCTCTGCCTGCCTTTCCCCAGTGCTCTGCAAGCTCTCCAGGGCAACAGAAAATCTGGGGCTCTGTGCTTTCTTTCCTTCTGAACAAGTGTTAGTGTTTTCTGCACAAACGCGATTCTGCAAAGCAATGTGAACGCTTTTGCTTCCCAGGCACAGAGAAGGTGCTAGCAGGGAATTCTCTGCCTGCCTTTCCCCAGTGCTCTGCAAGCTCTCCAGGGCAACAGAAAATCTGGGGCTCTGTGCTTTCTTTCCTTCTGGACAAGTGTTAGTGTTTTCTGCACAAACGCGATTCTGCGAAGCAATGTGAACACTTCTCCTTCCCAGGCACAGAGAAGGTGCTAGCAGGGAATTCTCTGCCTGCCTTTCCCCAGTGCTCTGCAAGCTCTCCAGGGCAACATAAAATGTGGGGCTCTGTGCTTTCTTTCCTTCTGAACAAGTGTTAGTGTTTTCTGCACAAACGCGATTCTGCGAAGCAATGTGAACACTTGTGCTTCCCAGGCACAGAGAAGGTGCTAGCAGGGAATTCTCTGCCTGCCTTTCCCCAGTGCTCTGCAAGCTCTCCAGGGCAACATAAAATCTGGGGCTCTGTGCTTTCTTTCCTTCTGAACAAGTGTTAGTGTTTTCTGCACAAACGCGATTCTGCGAAACAATGTGAGCACTTCTCCTTCCCAGGCACAGAGAAGGTGCTAGCAGGGAATTCTCTGCCTGCCTTTCCCCAGTGCTCTGCAAGCTCTCCAGGGCAACATAAAATGTGGGGCTCTGTGCTTTCTTTCCTTCTGAACAAGTGTTAGTGTTTTCTGCACAAACGCGATTCTGCGAAGCAATGTGAACACTTTTGCTTCCCAGGCACAGAGAAGGTGCTAGCAGGGAATTCTCTGCCTGCCTTTCCCCAGTGCTGTGCAAGATCTCCAGGGCAACATAAAATGTGGGGCCCTGTGCTTTCTTTCCTTCTGAACAAGTGTTAGTGTTTTCTGCACAAACGCGATTCTGCGAAGCAATGTGAACACTTTTGCTTCCCAGGCACAGAGAAGGTGCTAGCAGGGAATTCTCTGCCTGCCTTTCCCCAGTGCTCTGCAAGCTCTCCAGGGCAACATAAAATCTGGGGCTCTGGGCTTTCTTTCCTTCTGAACAAGTGTTAGTGTTTTCTGCACAAACGCGATTCTGCGAAGCAATGTGAACACTTCTCCTTCCCAGGCACAGAGAAGGTGCTAGCAGGGAATTCTCTGCCTGCCTTTCCCCAGTGCTCTGCAAGCTCTCCAGGGCAACATAAAATGTGGGGCTCTGTGCTTTCTTTCCTTCTGAACAAGTGTTAGTGTTTTCTGCACAAACACGATTCTGCGAAGCAATGTGAACACTTTTGCTTCCCAGGCACAGAGAAGGTGCTAGCAGGGAATTCTCTGCCTGCCTTTCCCCAGTGCTCTGCAAGCTCTCCAGGGCAACATAAAATGTGGGGCTCTGTGCTTTCTTTCCTTCTGAACAAGTGTTAGTGTTTTCTGCACAAACGCGATTCTGCGAAGCAATGTGAACACTTGTCCTTCCCAGGCACAGAGAAGGTGCTAGCAGGGAATTCTCTGCCTGCTTTTCCCCAGTGCTCTGCAAGCTCTCCAGGGCAACATAAAATGTGGGGCTCTGTGCTTTCTTTCCTTCTGAACAAGTGTTAGTGTTTTCTGCACAAACGCGATTCTGCGAAGCAATGTGAACACTTGTGCTTCCCAGGCACAGAGAAGGTGCTAGCAGGGAATTCTCTGCCTGCCTTTCCCCAGTGCTCTGCAAGCTCTCCAGGGCAACATAAAATCTGGGGCTATGTGCTTTCTTTCCTTCTGAACAAGTGTTAGTGTTTTCTGCACAAACGCGATTCTGCGAAACAATGTGAGCAATTCTCCTTCCCAGGCACAGAGAAGGTGCTAGCAGGGAATTCTCTGCCTGCCTTTCCCCAGTGCTCTGCAAGCTCTCCAGGGCAACATAAAATGTGGGGCTCTGTGCTTTCTTTCCTTCTGAACAAGTGTTAGTGTTTTCTGCACAAACGCGATTCTGCGAAGCAATGTGAACACTTGTGCTTCCCAGGCACAGAGAAGGTGCTAGCAGGGAATTCTCTGCCTGCCTTTCCCCAGTGCTCTGCAAGCTCTCCAGGGCAACATAAAATGTGGGGCCCTGTGCTTTCTTTCCTTCTGAACAAGTGTTAGTGTTTTCTGCACAAACGCAATTCTGCGAAGCAATGTGAACACTTTTGCTTCCCAGGCACAGAGAAGGTGCTAGCAGGGAATTCTCTGCCTGCCTTTCCCCAGTGCTCTGCAAGCTCTCCAGGGCAACATAAAATGTGGGGCTCTGGGCTTTCTTTCCTTCTGAACAAGTGTTAGTGTTTTCTGCACAAACACGATTCTGCGAAGCAATGTGAACACTTTTGCTTCCCAGGCACAGAGAAGGTGCTAGCAGGGAATTCTCTGCCTGCCTTTCCCCAGTGCTCTGCAAGCTCTCCAGGGCAACATAAAATGTGGGGCTCTGTGCTTTCTTTCCTTCTGAACAAGTGTTAGTGTTTTCTGCACAAACGCGATTCTGAGAAGCAATGTGAACACTTTTGCTTCCCAGGCACAGAGAAGGTGCTAGCAGGGAATTCTCTGCCTGCCTTTCCCCAGTGCTCTGCAAGCTCTCCAGGGCAACAGAAAATCTGGGGCTCTGGGCTTTCTTTCCTTCTGGACAAGTGTTAGTGTTTTCTGCACAAACGCGATTCTGCGAAGCAATGTGAACACTTTTGCTTCCCAGGCACAGAGAAGGTGCTAGCAGGGAATTCTCTGCCTGCCTTTCCCCAGTGCTCTGCAAGCTCTCCAGGGCAACATAAAATGTGGGGCCCTGTGCTTTCTTTCCTTCTGAACAAGTGTTAGTGTTTTCTGCACAAACGCGATTCTGCGAAGCAATGTGAACACTTGTGCTTCCCAGGCACAGAGAAGGTGCTAGCAGGGAATTCTCTGCCTGCCTTTCCCCAGTGCTCTGCAAGCTCTCCAGGGCAACATAAAATCTGGGGCTCTGTGCTTTCTTTCCTTCTGAACAAGTGTTAGTGTTTTCTGCACAAACGCGATTCTGCGAAACAATGTGAGCACTTCTCCTTCCCAGGCACAGAGAAGGTGCTAGCAGGGAATTCTCTGCCTGCCTTTCCCCAGTGCTCTGCAAGCTCTCCAGGGCAACATAAAATGTGGGGCTCTGTGCTTTCTTTCCTTCTGAACAAGTGTTAGTGTTTTCTGCACAAACGCGATTCTGCGAAGCAATGTGAACACTTGTGCTTCCCAGGCACAGAGAAGGTGCTAGCAGGGAATTCTCTGCCTGCCTTTCCCCAGTGCTCTGCAAGCTCTCCAGGGCAACATAAAATCTGGGGCCCTGTGCTTTCTTTCCTTCTGAACAAGTGTTAGTGTTTTCTGCACAAACGCGATTCTGCGAAGCAATGTGAACACTTTTGCTTCCCAGGCACAGAGAAGGTGCTAGCAGGGAATTCTCTGCCTGCCTTTCCCCAGTGCTCTGCAAGCTCTCCAGGGCAACATAAAATGTGGGGCTCTGTGCTTTCTTTCCTTCTGAACAAGTGTTAGTGTTTTCTGCACAAACGCGATTCTGAGAAGCAATGTGAACACTTCTCCTTCCCAGGCACAGAGAAGGTGCTAGCAGGGAATTCTCTGCCTGCCTTTCCCCAGTGCTGTGCAAGCTCTCCAGGGCAACATAAAATGTGGGGCCCTGTGCTTTCTTTCCTTCTGAACAAGTGTTAGTGTTTTCTGCACAAACGCGATTCTGAGAAGCAATGTGAACACTTTTGCTTCCCAGGCACAGAGAAGGTGCTAGCAGGGAATTCTCTGCCTGCCTTTCCCCAGTGCTCTGCAAGCTCTCCAGGGCAACATAAAATCTGGGGCTCTGTGCTTTCTTTCCTTCTGAACAAGTGTTAGTGTTTTCTGCACAAACGCGATTCTGAGAAGCAATGTGAACACTTTTGCTTCCCAGGCACAGAGAAGGTGCTAGCAGGGAATTCTCTGCCTGCCTTTCCCCAGTGCTCTGCAAGCTCTCCAGGGCAACATAAAATCTGGGGCCCTGTGCTTTCTTTCCTTCTGAACAAGTGTTAGTGTTTTCTGCACAAACGCGATTCTGCGAAGCAATGTGAACACTTTTGCTTCCCAGGCACAGAGAAGGTGCTAGCAGGGAATTCTCTGCCTGCCTTTCCCCAGTGCTCTGCAAGCTCTCCAGGGCAACAGAAAATGTGGGGCTCTGTGCTTTCTTTCCTTCTGAACAAGTGTTAGTGTTTTCTGCACAAACGCGATTCTGCGAAGCAATGTGAACACTTTTGCTTCCCAGGCACAGAGAAGGTGCTAGCAGGGAATTCTCTGCCTGCCTTTCCCCAGTGCTCTGCAAGCTCTCCAGGGCAACATAAAATCTGGGGCTCTGTGCTTTCTTTCCTTCTGAACAAGTGTTAGTGTTTTCTGCACAAACGCGATTCTGAGAAGCAATGTGAACACTTGTGCTTCCCAGGCACAGAGAAGGTGCTAGCAGGGAATTCTCTGCCTGCCTTTCCCCAGTGCTCTGCAAGCTCTCCAGGGCAACAGAAAATCTGGGGCCCTGTGCTTTCTTTCCTTCTGAACAAGTGTTAGTGTTTTCTGCACAAACGCGATTCTGCGAAGCAATGTGAACACTTTTGCTTCCCAGGCACAGAGAAGGTGCTAGCAGGGAATTCTCTGCCTGCCTTTCCCCAGTGCTCTGCAAGCTCTCCAGGGCAACATAAAATCTGGGGCTCTGTGCTTTCTTTCCTTCTGAACAAGTGTTAGTGTTTTCTGCACAAACGCGATTCTGCGAAGCAATGTGAACACTTTTGCTTCCCAGGCACAGAGAAGGTGCTAGCAGGGAATTCTCTGCCTGCCTTTCCCCAGTGCTCTGCAAGCTCTCCAGGGCAACATAAAATGTGGGGCTCTGTGCTTTCTTTCCTTCTGAACAAGTGTTAGTGTTTTCTGCACAAACGCGATTCTGCGAAGCAATGTGAACACTTGTCCTTCCCAGGCACAGAGAAGGTGCTAGCAGGGAATTCTCTGCCTGCCTTTCCCCAGTGCTGTGCAAGCTCTCCAGGGCAACATAAAATGTGGGGCCCTGTGCTTTCTTTCCTTCTGAACAAGTGTTAGTGTTTTCTGCACAAACGCAATTCTGCGAAGCAATGTGAACACTTTTGCTTCCCAGGCACAGAGAAGGTGCTAGCAGGGAATTCTCTGCCTGCCTTTCCCCAGTGCTCTGCAAGCTCTCCAGGGCAACATAAAATGTGGGGCTCTGGGCTTTCTTTCCTTCTGAACAAGTGTTAGTGTTTTCTGCACAAACACGATTCTGCGAAGCAATGTGAACACTTTTGCTTCCCAGGCACAGAGAAGGTGCTAGCAGGGAATTCTCTGCCTGCCTTTCCCCAGTGCTCTGCAAGCTCTCCAGGGCAACATAAAATCTGGGGCTCTGTGCTTTCTTTCCTTCTGAACAAGTGTTAGTGTTTTCTGCACAAACGCGATTCTGAGAAGCAATGTGAACACTTTTGCTTCCCAGGCACAGAGAAGGTGCTAGCAGGGAATTCTCTGCCTGCCTTTCCCCAGTGCTCTGCAAGCTCTCCAGGGCAACATAAAATCTGGGGCCCTGTGCTTTCTTTCCTTCTGAACAAGTGTTAGTGTTTTCTGCACAAACGCGATTCTGCGAAGCAATGTGAACACTTTTGCTTCCCAGGCACAGAGAAGGTGCTAGCAGGGAATTCTCTGCCTGCCTTTCCCCAGTGCTCTGCAAGCTCTCCAGGGCAACAGAAAATGTGGGGCTCTGTGCTTTCTTTCCTTCTGAACAAGTGTTAGTGTTTTCTGCACAAACGCGATTCTGCGAAGCAATGTGAACACTTTTGCTTCCCAGGCACAGAGAAGGTGCTAGCAGGGAATTCTCTGCCTGCCTTTCCCCAGTGCTCTGCAAGCTCTCCAGGGCAACATAAAATCTGGGGCTCTGTGCTTTCTTTCCTTCTGAACAAGTGTTAGTGTTTTCTGCACAAACGCGATTCTGAGAAGCAATGTGAACACTTGTGCTTCCCAGGCACAGAGAAGGTGCTAGCAGGGAATTCTCTGCCTGCCTTTCCCCAGTGCTCTGCAAGCTCTCCAGGGCAACAGAAAATCTGGGGCCCTGTGCTTTCTTTCCTTCTGAACAAGTGTTAGTGTTTTCTGCACAAACGCGATTCTGCGAAGCAATGTGAACACTTTTGCTTCCCAGGCACAGAGAAGGTGCTAGCAGGGAATTCTCTGCCTGCCTTTCCCCAGTGCTCTGCAAGCTCTCCAGGGCAACATAAAATCTGGGGCTCTGGGCTTTCTTTCCTTCTGAACAAGTGTTAGTGTTTTCTGCACAAACGCGATTCTGCGAAGCAATGTGAACACTTCTCCTTCCCAGGCACAGAGAAGGTGCTAGCAGGGAATTCTCTGCCTGCCTTTCCCCAGTGCTCTGCAAGCTCTCCAGGGCAACATAAAATCTGGGGCTCTGTGCTTTCTTTCCTTCTGAACAAGTGTTAGTGTTTTCTGCACAAACGCGATTCTGCGAAGCAATGTGAACACTTTTGCTTCCCAGGCAGAGAGAAGGTGCTAGCAGGGAATTCTCTGCCTGCCTTGCCCCAGTGCTCTGCAAGCTCTCCAGGGCAACATAAAATGTGGGGCTCTGTGCTTTCTTTCCTTCTGAACAAGTGTTAGTGTTTTCTGCACAAACGCGATTCTGCGAAGCAATGTGAACACTTTTGCTTCCCAGGCACAGAGAAGGTGCTAGCAGGGAATTCTCTGCCTGCCTTTCCCCAGTGCTCTGCAAGCTCTCCAGGGCAACAGAAAATCTGGGGCTCTGTGCTTTCTTTCCTTCTGAACAAGTGTTAGTGTTTTCTGCACAAACGCGATTCTGCAAAGCAATGTGAACGCTTTTGCTTCCCAGGCACAGAGAAGGTGCTAGCAGGGAATTCTCTGCCTGCCTTTCCCCAGTGCTCTGCAAGCTCTCCAGGGCAACAGAAAATCTGGGGCTCTGTGCTTTCTTTCCTTCTGGACAAGTGTTAGTGTTTTCTGCACAAACGCGATTCTGCGAAGCAATGTGAACACTTTTGCTTCCCAGGCAGAGAGAAGGTGCTAGCAGGGAATTCTCTGCCTGCCTTTCCCCAGTGCTCTGCAAGCTCTCCAGGGCAACATAAAATGTGGGGCTCTGTGCTTTCTTTCCTTCTGAACAAGTGTTAGTGTTTTCTGCACAAACGCGATTCTGCGAAGCAATGTGAACACTTCTCCTTCCCAGGCACAGAGAAGGTGCTAGCAGGGAATTCTCTGCCTGCCTTGCCCCAGTGCTCTGCAAGCTCTCCAGGGCAACATAAAATCTGGGGCTCTGTGCTTTCTTTCCTTCTGAACAAGTGTTAGTGTTTTCTGCACAAACGCGATTCTGAGAAGCAATGTGAACACTTCTCCTTCCCAGGCACAGAGAAGGTGCTAGCAGGGAATTCTCTGCCTGCCTTTCCCCAGTGCTCTGCAAGCTCTCCAGGGCAACATAAAATCTGGGGCCCTGTGCTTTCTTTCCTTCTGAACAAGTGTTAGTGTTTTCTGCACAAACGCGATTCTGCGAAGCAATGTGAACACTTTTGCTTCCCAGGCACAGAGAAGGTGCTAGCAGGGAATTCTCTGCCTGCCTTTCCCCAGTGCTCTGCAAGCTCTCCAGGGCAACATAAAATGTGGGGCTCTGTGCTTTCTTTCCTTCTGAACAAGTGTTAGTGTTTTCTGCACAAACGCGATTCTGCGAAGCAATGTGAACACTTTTGCTTCCCAGGCACAGAGAAGGTGCTAGCAGGGAATTCTCTGCCTGCCTTTCCCCAGTGCTCTGCAAGCTCTCCAGGGCAACATAAAGTCTGGGGCTCTGTGCTTTCTTTCCTTCTGAACAAGTGTTAGTGTTTTCTGCACAAACGCGATTCTGAGAAGCAATGTGAACACTTTTGCTTCCCAGGCACAGAGAAGGTGCTAGCAGGGAATTCTCTGCCTGCCTTTCCCCAGTGCTCTGCAAGCTCTCCAGGGCAACATAAAATGTGGGGCCCTGTGCTTTCTTTCCTTCTGAACAAGTGTTAGTGTTTTCTGCACAAACGCGATTCTGCGAAGCAATGTGAACACTTGTGCTTCCCAGGCACAGAGAAGGTGCTAGCAGGGAATTCTCTGCCTGCCTTTCCCCAGTGCTCTGCAAGCTCTCCAGGGCAACATAAAATCTGGGGCTCTGTGCTTTCTTTCCTTCTGAACAAGTGTTAGTGTTTTCTGCACAAACGCGATTCTGAGAAGCAATGTGAACACTTCTCCTTCCCAGGCACAGAGAAGGTGCTAGCAGGGAATTCTCTGCCTGCCTTTCCCCAGTGCTCTGCAAGCTCTCCAGGGCAACATAAAATCTGGGGCCCTGTGCTTTCTTTCCTTCTGAACAAGTGTTAGTGTTTTCTGCACAAACGCGATTCTGCGAAGCAATGTGAACACTTTTGCTTCCCAGGCACAGAGAAGGTGCTAGCAGGGAATTCTCTGCCTGCCTTTCCCCAGTGCTCTGCAAGCTCTCCAGGGCAACATAAAATGTGGGGCTCTGTGCTTTCTTTCCTTCTGAACAAGTGTTAGTGTTTTCTGCACAAACGCGATTCTGCGAAGCAATGTGAACACTTTTGCTTCCCAGGCACAGAGAAGGTGCTAGCAGGGAATTCTCTGCCTGCCTTTCCCCAGTGCTCTGCAAGCTCTCCAGGGCAACATAAAGTCTGGGGCTCTGTGCTTTCTTTCCTTCTGAACAAGTGTTAGTGTTTTCTGCACAAACGCGATTCTGAGAAGCAATGTGAACACTTTTGCTTCCCAGGCACAGAGAAGGTGCTAGCAGGGAATTCTCTGCCTGCCTTTCCCCAGTGCTCTGCAAGCTCTCCAGGGCAACATAAAATCTGGGGCCCTGTGCTTTCTTTCCTTCTGAACAAGTGTTAGTGTTTTCTGCACAAACGCGATTCTGCGAAGCAATGTGAACACTTTTGCTTCCCAGGCACAGAGAAGGTGCTAGCAGGGAATTCTCTGCCTGCCTTGCCCCAGTGCTCTGCAAGCTCTCCAGGGCAACATAAAATGTGGGGCTCTGTGCTTTCTTTCCTTCTGAACAAGTGTTAGTGTTTTCTGCACAAACGCGATTCTGCGAAGCAATGTGAACACTTTTGCTTCCCAGGCACAGAGAAGGTGCTAGCAGGGAATTCTCTGCCTGCCTTTCCCCAGTGCTCTGCAAGCTCTCCAGGGCAACAGAAAATCTGGGGCTCTGTGCTTTCTTTCCTTCTGAACAAGTGTTAGTGTTTTCTGCACAAACGCGATTCTGCAAAGCAATGTGAACGCTTTTGCTTCCCAGGCACAGAGAAGGTGCTAGCAGGGAATTCTCTGCCTGCCTTTCCCCAGTGCTCTGCAAGCTCTCCAGGGCAACAGAAAATCTGGGGCTCTGTGCTTTCTTTCCTTCTGGACAAGTGTTAGTGTTTTCTGCACAAACGCGATTCTGCGAAGCAATGTGAACACTTTTGCTTCCCAGGCAGAGAGAAGGTGCTAGCAGGGAATTCTCTGCCTGCCTTTCCCCAGTGCTCTGCAAGCTCTCCAGGGCAACATAAAATGTGGGGCTCTGTGCTTTCTTTCCTTCTGAACAAGTGTTAGTGTTTTCTGCACAAACGCGATTCTGCGAAGCAATGTGAACACTTCTCCTTCCCAGGCACAGAGAAGGTGCTAGCAGGGAATTCTCTGCCTGCCTTGCCCCAGTGCTCTGCAAGCTCTCCAGGGCAACATAAAATCTGGGGCTCTGTGCTTTCTTTCCTTCTGAACAAGTGTTAGTGTTTTCTGCACAAACGCGATTCTGAGAAGCAATGTGAACACTTCTCCTTCCCAGGCACAGAGAAGGTGCTAGCAGGGAATTCTCTGCCTGCCTTTCCCCAGTGCTCTGCAAGCTCTCCAGGGCAACATAAAATCTGGGGCCCTGTGCTTTCTTTCCTTCTGAACAAGTGTTAGTGTTTTCTGCACAAACGCGATTCTGCGAAGCAATGTGAACACTTTTGCTTCCCAGGCACAGAGAAGGTGCTAGCAGGGAATTCTCTGCCTGCCTTTCCCCAGTGCTCTGCAAGCTCTCCAGGGCAACATAAAATGTGGGGCTCTGTGCTTTCTTTCCTTCTGAACAAGTGTTAGTGTTTTCTGCACAAACGCGATTCTGCGAAGCAATGTGAACACTTTTGCTTCCCAGGCACAGAGAAGGTGCTAGCAGGGAATTCTCTGCCTGCCTTTCCCCAGTGCTCTGCAAGCTCTCCAGGGCAACATAAAGTCTGGGGCTCTGTGCTTTCTTTCCTTCTGAACAAGTGTTAGTGTTTTCTGCACAAACGCGATTCTGAGAAGCAATGTGAACACTTTTGCTTCCCAGGCACAGAGAAGGTGCTAGCAGGGAATTCTCTGCCTGCCTTTCCCCAGTGCTCTGCAAGCTCTCCAGGGCAACATAAAATGTGGGGCCCTGTGCTTTCTTTCCTTCTGAACAAGTGTTAGTGTTTTCTGCACAAACGCGATTCTGCGAAGCAATGTGAACACTTGTGCTTCCCAGGCACAGAGAAGGTGCTAGCAGGGAATTCTCTGCCTGCCTTTCCCCAGTGCTCTGCAAGCTCTCCAGGGCAACATAAAATCTGGGGCTCTGTGCTTTCTTTCCTTCTGAACAAGTGTTAGTGTTTTCTGCACAAACGCGATTCTGAGAAGCAATGTGAACACTTCTCCTTCCCAGGCACAGAGAAGGTGCTAGCAGGGAATTCTCTGCCTGCCTTTCCCCAGTGCTCTGCAAGCTCTCCAGGGCAACATAAAATCTGGGGCCCTGTGCTTTCTTTCCTTCTGAACAAGTGTTAGTGTTTTCTGCACAAACGCGATTCTGCGAAGCAATGTGAACACTTTTGCTTCCCAGGCACAGAGAAGGTGCTAGCAGGGAATTCTCTGCCTGCCTTTCCCCAGTGCTCTGCAAGCTCTCCAGGGCAACATAAAATGTGGGGCTCTGTGCTTTCTTTCCTTCTGAACAAGTGTTAGTGTTTTCTGCACAAACGCGATTCTGCGAAGCAATGTGAACACTTTTGCTTCCCAGGCACAGAGAAGGTGCTAGCAGGGAATTCTCTGCCTGCCTTTCCCCAGTGCTCTGCAAGCTCTCCAGGGCAACATAAAGTCTGGGGCTCTGTGCTTTCTTTCCTTCTGAACAAGTGTTAGTGTTTTCTGCACAAACGCGATTCTGAGAAGCAATGTGAACACTTTTGCTTCCCAGGCACAGAGAAGGTGCTAGCAGGGAATTCTCTGCCTGCCTTTCCCCAGTGCTCTGCAAGCTCTCCAGGGCAACATAAAATCTGGGGCCCTGTGCTTTCTTTCCTTCTGAACAAGTGTTAGTGTTTTCTGCACAAACGCGATTCTGCGAAGCAATGTGAACACTTTTGCTTCCCAGGCACAGAGAAGGTGCTAGCAGGGAATTCTCTGCCTGCCTTTCCCCAGTGCTCTGCAAGCTCTCCAGGGCAACATAAAATGTGGGGCTCTGTGCTTTCTTTCCTTCTGAACAAGTGTTAGTGTTTTCTGCACAAACGCGATTCTGCGAAGCAATGTGAACACTTTTGCTTCCCAGGCACAGAGAAGGTGCTAGCAGGGAATTCTCTGCCTGCCTTTCCCCAGTGCTCTGCAAGCTCTCCAGGGCAACATAAAATGTGGGGCTCTGTGCTTTCTTTCCTTCTGAACAAGTGTTAGTGTTTTCTGCACAAACGCGATTCTGCGAAGCAATGTGAACACTTTTGCTTCCCAGGCACAGAGAAGGTGCTAGCAGGGAATTCTCTGCCTGCCTTTCCCCAGTGCTCTGCAAGCTCTCCAGGGCAACATAAAATCTGGGGCTCTGTGCTTTCTTTCCTTCTGAACAAGTGTTAGTGTTTTCTGCACAAACGCGATTCTGCGAAGCAATGTGAACACTTCTCCTTCCCAGGCACAGAGAAGGTGCTAGCAGGGAATTCTCTGCCTGCCTTTCCCCAGTGCTCTGCAAGCTCTCCAGGGCAACATAAAATCTGGGGCTCTGTGCTTTCTTTCCTTCTGAACAAGTGTTAGTGTTTTCTGCACAAACGCGATTCTGCGAAGCAATGTGAACACTTTTGCTTCCCAGGCACAGAGAAGGTGCTAGCAGGGAATTCTCTGCCTGCCTTTCCCCAGTGCTCTGCAAGCTCTCCAGGGCAACATAAAATGTGGGGCCCTGTGCTTTCTTTCCTTCTGAACAAGTGTTAGTGTTTTCTGCACAAACGCGATTCTGCGAAGCAATGTGAACACTTGTGCTTCCCAGGCACAGAGAAGGTGCTAGCAGGGAATTCTCTGCCTGCCTTTCCCCAGTGCTCTGCAAGCTCTCCAGGGCAACATAAAATCTGGGGCTCTGTGCTTTCTTTCCTTCTGAACAAGTGTTAGTGTTTTCTGCACAAACGCGATTCTGCGAAGCAATGTGAACACTTTTGCTTCCCAGGCAGAGAGAAGGTGCTAGCAGGGAATTCTCTGCCTGCCTTTCCCCAGTGCTCTGCAAGCTCTCCAGGGCAACATAAAATGTGGGGCTCTGTGCTTTCTTTCCTTCTGAACAAGTGTTAGTGTTTTCTGCACAAACGCGATTCTGCGAAGCAATGTGAACACTTTTGCTTCCCAGGCAGAGAGAAGGTGCTAGCAGGGAATTCTCTGCCTGCCTTTCCCCAGTGCTCTGCAAGCTCTCCAGGGCAACAGAAAATCTGGGGCTCTGTGCTTTCTTTCCTTCTGAACAAGTGTTAGTGTTTTCTGCACAAACGCGATTCTGCGAAGCAATGTGAACACTTTTGCTTCCCAGGCACAGAGAAGGTGCTAGCAGGGAATTCTCTGCCTGCCTTTCCCCAGTGCTCTGCAAGCTCTCCAGGGCAACAGAAAATCTGGGGCTCTGTGCTTTCTTTCCTTCTGAACAAGTGTTAGTGTTTTCTGCACAAACGCGATTCTGCGAAGCAATGTGAACACTTTTGCTTCCCAGGCACAGAGAAGGTGCTAGCAGGGAATTCTCTGCCTGCCTTTCCCCAGTGCTCTGCAAGCTCTCCAGGGCAACAGAAAATCTGGGGCTCTGTGCTTTCTTTCCTTCTGAACAAGTGTTAGTGTTTTCTGCACAAACGCGATTCTGCGAAGCAATGTGAACACTTTTGCTTCCCAGGCACAGAGAAGGTGCTAGCAGGGAATTCTCTGCCTGCCTTTCCCCAGTGCTCTGCAAGCTCTCCAGGGCAACATAAAATGTCGGGCTCTGTGCTTTCTTTCCTTCTGAACAAGTGTTAGTGTTTTCTGCACAAACGCGATTCTGCGAAGCAATGTGAACACTTGTGCTTCCCAGGCACAGAGAAGGTGCTAGCAGGGAATTCTCTGCCTGCCTTTCCCCAGTGCTCTGCAAGCTCTCCAGGGCAACATAAAATCTGGGGCTCTGTGCTTTCTTTCCTTCTGAACAAGTGTTAGTGTTTTCTGCACAAACGCGATTCTGCGAAGCAATGTGAACACTTTTGCTTCCCAGGCACAGAGAAGGTGCTAGCAGGGAATTCTCTGCCTGCCTTTCCCCAGTGCTCTGCAAGCTCTCCAGGGCAACAGAAAATCTGGGGCTCTGTGCTTTCTTTCCTTCTGAACAAGTGTTAGTGTTTTCTGCACAAACGCGATTCTGCGAAGCAATGTGAACACTTTTGCTTCCCAGGCACAGAGAAGGTGCTAGCAGGGAATTCTCTGCCTGCCTTTCCCCAGTGCTCTGCAAGCTCTCCAGGGCAACATAAAATGTGGGGCTCTGTGCTTTCTTTCCTTCTGAACAAGTGTTAGTGTTTTCTGCACAAACGCGATTCTGCGAAGCAATGTGAACACTTCTCCTTCCCAGGCACAGAGAAGGTGCTAGCAGGGAATTCTCTGCCTGCCTTTCCCCAGTGCTCTGCAAGCTCTCCAGGGCAACATAAAATGTGGGGCTCTGTGCTTTCTTTCCTTCTGAACAAGTGTTAGTGTTTTCTGCACAAACGCGATTCTGCGAAGCAATGTGAACACTTCTCCTTCCCAGGCACAGAGAAGGTGCTAGCAGGGAATTCTCTGCCTGCCTTTCCCCAGTGCTCTGCAAGCTCTCCAGGGCAACATAAAATCTGGGGCTCTGTGCTTTCTTTCCTTCTGGACAAGTGTTAGTGTTTTCTGCACAAACGCGATTCTGCGAAGCAATGTGAACACTTGTGCTTCCCAGGCACAGAGAAGGTGCTAGCAGGGAATTCTCTGCCTGCCTTTCCCCAGTGCTCTGCAAGCTCTCCAGGGCAACATAAAATCTGGGGCTCTGTGCTTTCTTTCCTTCTGAACAAGTGTTAGTGTTTTCTGCACAAACGCGATTCTGCGAAGCAATGTGAACACTTTTGCTTCCCAGGCAGAGAGAAGGTGCTAGCAGGGAATTCTCTGCCTGCCTTTCCCCAGTGCTCTGCAAGCTCTCCAGGGCAACATAAAATGTGGGGCTCTGTGCTTTCTTTCCTTCTGAACAAGTGTTAGTGTTTTCTGCACAAACGCGATTCTGAGAAGCAATGTGAACACTTCTCCTTCCCAGGCACAGAGAAGGTGCTAGCAGGGAATTCTCTGCCTGCCTTTCCCCAGTGCTCTGCAAGCTCTCCAGGGCAACAGAAAATGTGGGGCTCTGTGCTTTCTTTCCTTCTGAACAAGTGTTAGTGTTTTCTGCACAAACGCGATTCTGCGAAGCAATGTGAACACTTCTCCTTCCCAGGCACAGAGAAGGTGCTAGCAGGGAATTCTCTGTCTGCCTTTCCCCAGTGCTCTGCAAGCTCTCCAGGGCAACATAAAATCTGCGGCTCTGTGCTTTCTTTCCTTCTGAACAAGTGTTAGTGTTTTCTGCACAAACGCGATTCTGCGAAGCAATGTGAACACTTGTGCTTCCCAGGCACAGAGAAGGTGCTAGCAGGGAATTCTCTGCCTGCCTTTCCCCAGTGCTCTGCAAGCTCTCCAGGGCAACATAAAATCTGGGGCTCTGTGCTTTCTTTCCTTCTGAACAAGTGTTAGTGTTTTCTGCACAAACGCGATTCTGCGAAGCAATGTGAACACTTTTGCTTCCCAGGCAGAGAGAAGGTGCTAGCAGGGAATTCTCTGCCTGCCTTTCCCCAGTGCTCTGCAAGCTCTCCAGGGCAACAGAAAATCTGGGGCTCTGTGCTTTCTTTCCTTCTGAACAAGTGTTAGTGTTTTCTGCACAAACGCGATTCTGCGAAGCAATGTGAACACTTTTGCTTCCCAGGCACAGAGAAGGTGCTAGCAGGGAATTCTCTGCCTGCCTTTCCCCAGTGCTCTGCAAGCTCTCCAGGGCAACATAAAATGTGGGGCTCTGGGCTTTCTTTCCTTCTGAACAAGTGTTAGTGTTTTCTGCACAAACGCGATTCTGCGAAGCAATGTGAACACTTGTGCTTCCCAGGCACAGAGAAGGTGCTAGCAGGGAATTCTCTGCCTGCCTTTCCCCAGTGCTCTGCAAGCTCTCCAGGGCAACATAAAATGTGGGGCTCTGTGCTTTCTTTCCTTCTGGACAAGTGTTAGTGTTTTCTGCACAAACGCGATTCTGCGAAGCAATGTGAACACTTTTGCTTCCCAGGCACAGAGATGGTGCTAGCAGGGAATTCTCTGCCTGCCTTTCCCCAGTGCTCTGCAAGCTCTCCAGGGCAACATAAAATCTGGGGCTCTGTGCTTTCTTTCCTTCTGAACAAGTGTTAGTGTTTTCTGCACAAACGCGATTCTGAGAAGCAATGTGAACACTTTTGCTTCCCAGGCACAGAGAAGGTGCTAGCAGGGAATTCTCTGCCTGCCTTTCCCCAGTGCTCTGCAAGCTCTCCAGGGCAACATAAAATCTGGGGCCCTGTGCTTTCTTTCCTTCTGAACAAGTGTTAGTGTTTTCTGCACAAACGCGATTCTGAGAAGCAATGTGAACACTTCTCCTTCCCAGGCACAGAGAAGGTGCTAGCAGGGAATTCTCTGCCTGCCTTTCCCCAGTGCTCTGCAAGCTCTCCAGGGCAACATAAAATGTCGGGCTCTGTGCTTTCTTTCCTTCTGAACAAGTGTTAGTGTTTTCTGCACAAACGCGATTCTGCGAAGCAATGTGAACACTTTTGCTTCCCAGGCACAGAGAAGGTGCTAGCAGGGAATTCTCTGCCTGCCTTTCCCCAGTGCTCTGCAAGCTCTCCAGGGCAACAGAAAATGTGGGGCTCTGTGCTTTCTTTCCTTCTGAACAAGTGTTAGTGTTTTCTGCACAAACGCGATTCTGCGAAGCAATGTGAACACTTTTGCTTCCCAGGCAGAGAGAAGGTGCTAGCAGGGAATTCTCTGCCTGCCTTTCCCCAGTGCTCTGCAAGCTCTCCAGGGCAACATAAAATGTGGGGCTCTGTGCTTTCTTTCCTTCTGAACAAGTGTTAGTGTTTTCTGCACAAACGCGATTCTGCGAAGCAATGTGAACACTTTTGCTTCCCAGGCACAGAGAAGGTGCTAGCAGGGAATTCTCTGCCTGCCTTTCCCCAGTGCTCTGCAAGCTCTCCAGGGCAACAGAAAATCTGGGGCTCTGTGCTTTCTTTCCTTCTGAACAAGTGTTAGTGTTTTCTGCACAAACGCGATTCTGCGAAGCAATGTGAACACTTTTGCTTCCCAGGCACAGAGAAGGTGCTAGCAGGGAATTCTCTGCCTGCCTTTCCCCAGTGCTCTGCAAGCTCTCCAGGGCAACATAAAATGTGGGGCTCTGTGCTTTCTTTCCTTCTGAACAAGTGTTAGTGTTTTCTGCACAAACGCGATTCTGCGAAGCAATGTGAACACTTTTGCTTCCCAGGCACAGAGAAGGTGCTAGCAGGGAATTCTCTGCCTGCCTTTCCCCAGTGCTCTGCAAGCTCTCCAGGGCAACATAAAATGTGGGGCTCTGTGCTTTCTTTCCTTCTGAACAAGTGTTAGTGTTTTCTGCACAAACGCGATTCTGCGAAGCAATGTGAACACTTCTCCTTCCCAGGCACAGAGAAGGTGCTAGCAGGGAATTCTCTGCCTGCCTTTCCCCAGTGCTCTGCAAGCTCTCCAGGGCAACATAAAATCTGGGGCTCTGTGCTTTCTTTCCTTCTGAACAAGTGTTAGTGTTTTCTGCACAAACGCGATTCTGCGAAGCAATGTGAACACTTTTGCTTCCCAGGCACAGAGAAGGTGCTAGCAGGGAATTCTCTGCCTGCCTTTCCCCAGTGCTCTGCAAGCTCTCCAGGGCAACATAAAATGTGGGGCTCTGTGCTTTCTTTCCTTCTGAACAAGTGTTAGTGTTTTCTGCACAAATGCGATTCTGCGAAGCAATGTGAACACTTCTCCTTCCCAGGCACAGAGAAGGTGCTAGCAGGGAATTCTCTGCCTGCCTTTCCCCAGTGCTCTGCAAGCTCTCCAGGGCAACAGAAAATCTGGGGCTCTGTGCTTTCTTTCCTTCTGAACAAGTGTTAGTGTTTTCTGCACAAACGCGATTCTGCGAAGCAATGTGAACACTTTTGCTTCCCAGGCACAGAGAAGGTGCTAGCAGGGAATTCTCTGCCTGCCTTTCCCCAGTGCTCTGCAAGCTCTCCAGGGCAACATAAAATGTGGGGCTCTGTGCTTTCTTTCCTTCCGAACAAGTGTTAGTGTTTTCTGCACAAACGCGATTCTGCGAAGCAATGTGAACACTTGTGCTTCCCAGGCACAGAGAAGGTGCTAGCAGGGAATTCTCTGCCTGCCTTTCCCCAGTGCTCTGCAAGCTCTCCAGGGCAACATAAAATGTGGGGCTCTGTGCTTTCTTTCCTTCTGGACAAGTGTTAGTGTTTTCTGCACAAACGCGATTCTGCGAAGCAATGTGAACACTTTTGCTTCCCAGGCACAGAGATGGTGCTAGCAGGGAATTCTCTGCCTGCCTTTCCCCAGTGCTCTGCAAGCTCTCCAGGGCAACATAAAATCTGGGGCTCTGTGCTTTCTTTCCTTCTGAACAAGTGTTAGTGTTTTCTGCACAAACGCGATTCTGAGAAGCAATGTGAACACTTTTGCTTCCCAGGCACAGAGAAGGTGCTAGCAGGGAATTCTCTGCCTGCCTTTCCCCAGTGCTCTGCAAGCTCTCCAGGGCAACATAAAATCTGGGGCCCTGTGCTTTCTTTCCTTCTGAACAAGTGTTAGTGTTTTCTGCACAAACGCGATTCTGAGAAGCAATGTGAACACTTCTCCTTCCCAGGCACAGAGAAGGTGCTAGCAGGGAATTCTCTGCCTGCCTTTCCCCAGTGCTCTGCAAGCTCTCCAGGGCAACAGAAAATCTGGGGCTCTGTGCTTTCTTTCCTTCTGGACAAGTGTTAGTGTTTTCTGCACAAACGCGATTCTGCGAAGCAATGTGAACACTTTTGCTTCCCAGGCACAGAGATGGTGCTAGCAGGGAATTCTCTGCCTGCCTTTCCCCAGTGCTCTGCAAGCTCTCCAGGGCAACATAAAATCTGGGGCTCTGTGCTTTCTTTCCTTCTGAACAAGTGTTAGTGTTTTCTGCACAAACGCGATTCTGAGAAGCAATGTGAACACTTTTGCTTCCCAGGCACAGAGAAGGTGCTAGCAGGGAATTCTCTGCCTGCCTTTCCCCAGTGCTCTGCAAGCTCTCCAGGGCAACATAAAATCTGGGGCCCTGTGCTTTCTTTCCTTCTGAACAAGTGTTAGTGTTTTCTGCACAAACGCGATTCTGAGAAGCAATGTGAACACTTCTCCTTCCCAGGCACAGAGAAGGTGCTAGCAGGGAATTCTCTGCCTGCCTTTCCCCAGTGCTCTGCAAGCTCTCCAGGGCAACATAAAATGTCGGGCTCTGTGCTTTCTTTCCTTCTGAACAAGTGTTAGTGTTTTCTGCACAAACGCGATTCTGCGAAGCAATGTGAACACTTTTGCTTCCCAGGCACAGAGAAGGTGCTAGCAGGGAATTCTCTGCCTGCCTTTCCCCAGTGCTCTGCAAGCTCTCCAGGGCAACAGAAAATGTGGGGCTCTGTGCTTTCTTTCCTTCTGAACAAGTGTTAGTGTTTTCTGCACAAACGCGATTCTGCGAAGCAATGTGAACACTTTTGCTTCCCAGGCAGAGAGAAGGTGCTAGCAGGGAATTCTCTGCCTGCCTTTCCCCAGTGCTCTGCAAGCTCTCCAGGGCAACATAAAATGTGGGGCTCTGTGCTTTCTTTCCTTCTGAACAAGTGTTAGTGTTTTCTGCACAAACGCGATTCTGCGAAGCAATGTGAACACTTTTGCTTCCCAGGCACAGAGAAGGTGCTAGCAGGGAATTCTCTGCCTGCCTTTCCCCAGTGCTCTGCAAGCTCTCCAGGGCAACAGAAAATCTGGGGCTCTGTGCTTTCTTTCCTTCTGAACAAGTGTTAGTGTTTTCTGCACAAACGCGATTCTGCGAAGCAATGTGAACACTTTTGCTTCCCAGGCACAGAGAAGGTGCTAGCAGGGAATTCTCTGCCTGCCTTTCCCCAGTGCTCTGCAAGCTCTCCAGGGCAACATAAAATGTGGGGCTCTGTGCTTTCTTTCCTTCTGAACAAGTGTTAGTGTTTTCTGCACAAACGCGATTCTGCGAAGCAATGTGAACACTTTTGCTTCCCAGGCACAGAGAAGGTGCTAGCAGGGAATTCTCTGCCTGCCTTTCCCCAGTGCTCTGCAAGCTCTCCAGGGCAACATAAAATGTGGGGCTCTGTGCTTTCTTTCCTTCTGAACAAGTGTTAGTGTTTTCTGCACAAACGCGATTCTGCGAAGCAATGTGAACACTTCTCCTTCCCAGGCACAGAGAAGGTGCTAGCAGGGAATTCTCTGCCTGCCTTTCCCCAGTGCTCTGCAAGCTCTCCAGGGCAACATAAAATCTGGGGCTCTGTGCTTTCTTTCCTTCTGAACAAGTGTTAGTGTTTTCTGCACAAACGCGATTCTGCGAAGCAATGTGAACACTTTTGCTTCCCAGGCACAGAGAAGGTGCTAGCAGGGAATTCTCTGCCTGCCTTTCCCCAGTGCTCTGCAAGCTCTCCAGGGCAACATAAAATGTGGGGCTCTGTGCTTTCTTTCCTTCTGAACAAGTGTTAGTGTTTTCTGCACAAATGCGATTCTGCGAAGCAATGTGAACACTTCTCCTTCCCAGGCACAGAGAAGGTGCTAGCAGGGAATTCTCTGCCTGCCTTTCCCCAGTGCTCTGCAAGCTCTCCAGGGCAACAGAAAATCTGGGGCTCTGTGCTTTCTTTCCTTCTGAACAAGTGTTAGTGTTTTCTGCACAAACGCGATTCTGCGAAGCAATGTGAACACTTTTGCTTCCCAGGCACAGAGAAGGTGCTAGCAGGGAATTCTCTGCCTGCCTTTCCCCAGTGCTCTGCAAGCTCTCCAGGGCAACATAAAATGTGGGGCTCTGTGCTTTCTTTCCTTCCGAACAAGTGTTAGTGTTTTCTGCACAAACGCGATTCTGCGAAGCAATGTGAACACTTGTGCTTCCCAGGCACAGAGAAGGTGCTAGCAGGGAATTCTCTGCCTGCCTTTCCCCAGTGCTCTGCAAGCTCTCCAGGGCAACATAAAATGTGGGGCTCTGTGCTTTCTTTCCTTCTGGACAAGTGTTAGTGTTTTCTGCACAAACGCGATTCTGCGAAGCAATGTGAACACTTTTGCTTCCCAGGCACAGAGATGGTGCTAGCAGGGAATTCTCTGCCTGCCTTTCCCCAGTGCTCTGCAAGCTCTCCAGGGCAACATAAAATCTGGGGCTCTGTGCTTTCTTTCCTTCTGAACAAGTGTTAGTGTTTTCTGCACAAACGCGATTCTGAGAAGCAATGTGAACACTTTTGCTTCCCAGGCACAGAGAAGGTGCTAGCAGGGAATTCTCTGCCTGCCTTTCCCCAGTGCTCTGCAAGCTCTCCAGGGCAACATAAAATCTGGGGCCCTGTGCTTTCTTTCCTTCTGAACAAGTGTTAGTGTTTTCTGCACAAACGCGATTCTGAGAAGCAATGTGAACACTTCTCCTTCCCAGGCACAGAGAAGGTGCTAGCAGGGAATTCTCTGCCTGCCTTTCCCCAGTGCTCTGCAAGCTCTCCAGGGCAACATAAAATGTCGGGCTCTGTGCTTTCTTTCCTTCTGAACAAGTGTTAGTGTTTTCTGCACAAACGCGATTCTGCGAAGCAATGTGAACACTTTTGCTTCCCAGGCACAGAGAAGGTGCTAGCAGGGAATTCTCTGCCTGCCTTTCCCCAGTGCTCTGCAAGCTCTCCAGGGCAACAGAAAATGTGGGGCTCTGTGCTTTCTTTCCTTCTGAACAAGTGTTAGTGTTTTCTGCACAAACGCGATTCTGAGAAGCAATGTGAACACTTCTCCTTCCCAGGCACAGAGAAGGTGCTAGCAGGGAATTCTCTGCCTGCCTTTCCCCAGTGCTCTGCAAGCTCTCCAGGGCAACATAAAATGTGGGGCTCTGTGCTTTCTTTCCTTCTGAACAAGTGTTAGTGTTTTCTGCACAAACGCGATTCTGCGAAGCAATGTGAACACTTTTGCTTCCCAGGCACAGAGAAGGTGCTAGCAGGGAATTCTCTGCCTGCCTTTCCCCAGTGCTCTGCAAGCTCTCCAGGGCAACAGAAAATCTGGGGCTCTGTGCTTTCTTTCCTTCTGAACAAGTGTTAGTGTTTTCTGCACAAACGCGATTCTGCGAAGCAATGTGAACACTTTTGCTTCCCAGGCACAGAGAAGGTGCTAGCAGGGAATTCTCTGCCTGCCTTTCCCCAGTGCTCTGCAAGCTCTCCAGGGCAACATAAAATGTGGGGCTCTGTGCTTTCTTTCCTTCTGAACAAGTGTTAGTGTTTTCTGCACAAACGCGATTCTGCGAAGCAATGTGAACACTTTTGCTTCCCAGGCACAGAGAAGGTGCTAGCAGGGAATTCTCTGCCTGCCTTTCCCCAGTGCTCTGCAAGCTCTCCAGGGCAACATAAAATGTGGGGCTCTGTGCTTTCTTTCCTTCTGAACAAGTGTTAGTGTTTTCTGCACAACCGCGATTCTGCGAAGCAATGTGAACACTTCTCCTTCCCAGGCACAGAGAAGGTGCTAGCAGGGAATTCTCTGCCTGCCTTTCCCCAGTGCTCTGCAAGCTCTCCAGGGCAACAGAAAATCTGGGGCTCTGTGCTTTCTTTCCTTCTGAACAAGTGTTAGTGTTTTCTGCACAAACGCGATTCTGCGAAGCAATGTGAACACTTTTGCTTCCCAGGCACAGAGAAGGTGCTAGCAGGGAATTCTCTGCCTGCCTTTCCCCAGTGCTCTGCAAGCTCTCCAGGGCAACATAAAATGTGGGGCTCTGTGCTTTCTTTCCTTCTGAACAAGTGTTAGTGTTTTCTGCACAAATGCGATTCTGCGAAGCAATGTGAACACTTCTCCTTCCCAGGCACAGAGAAGGTGCTAGCAGGGAATTCTCTGCCTGCCTTTCCCCAGTGCTCTGCAAGCTCTCCAGGGCAACAGAAAATCTGGGGCTCTGTGCTTTCTTTCCTTCTGAACAAGTGTTAGTGTTTTCTGCACAAACGCGATTCTGCGAAGCAATGTGAACACTTTTGCTTCCCAGGCACAGAGAAGGTGCTAGCAGGGAATTCTCTGCCTGCCTTTCCCCAGTGCTCTGCAAGCTCTCCAGGGCAACATAAAATGTGGGGCTCTGTGCTTTCTTTCCTTCCGAACAAGTGTTAGTGTTTTCTGCACAAACGCGAATCTGCGAAGCAATGTGAACACTTTTGCTTCCCAGGCACAGAGAAGGTGCTAGCAGGGAATTCTCTGCCTGCCTTTCCCCAGTGCTCTGCAAGCTCTCCAGGGCAACATAAAATCTGGGGCTCTGTGCTTTCTTTCCTTCTGAACAAGTGTTAGTGTTTTCTGCACAAACGCGATTCTGAGAAGCAATGTGAACACTTCTCCTTCCCAGGCACAGAGAAGGTGCTAGCAGGGAATTCTCTGCCTGCCTTTCCCCAGTGCTCTGCAAGCTCTCCAGGGCAACATAAAATGTGGGGCTCTGTGCTTTCTTTCCTTCTGAACAAGTGTTAGTGTTTTCTGCACAAACGCGATTCTGCGAAGCAATGTGAACACTTTTGCTTCCCAGGCAGAGAGAAGGTGCTAGCAGGGAATTCTCTGCCTGCCTTTCCCCAGTGCTCTGCAAGCTCTCCAGGGCAACATAAAATGTGGGGCTCTGTGCTTTCTTTCCTTCTGAACAAGTGTTAGTGTTTTCTGCACAAACGCGATTCTGAGAAGCAATGTGAACACTTTTGCTTCCCAGGCACAGAGAAGGTGCTAGCAGGGAATTCTCTGCCTGCCTTTCCCCAGTGCTCTGCAAGCTCTCCAGGGCAACATAAAATCTGGGGCCCTGTGCTTTCTTTCCTTCTGAAGAAGTGTTAGTGTTTTCTGCACAAACGCGATTCTGCGAAGCAATGTGAACACTTGTCCTTCCCAGGCACAGAGAAGGTGCTAGCAGGGAATTCTCTGCCTGCTTTTCCCCAGTGCTCTGCAAGCTCTCCAGGGCAACATAAAATGTGGGGCTCTGTGCTTTCTTTCCTTCTGAACAAGTGTTAGTGTTTTCTGCACAAACGCGATTCTGCGAAGCAATGTGAACACTTGTGCTTCCCAGGCACAGAGAAGGTGCTAGCAGGGAATTCTCTGCCTGCCTTTCCCCAGTGCTCTGCAAGCTCTCCAGGGCAACATAAAATCTGGGGCTCTGTGCTTTCTTTCCTTCTGAACAAGTGTTAGTGTTTTCTGCACAAACGCGATTCTGCGAAACAATGTGAGCAATTCTCCTTCCCAGGCACAGAGAAGGTGCTAGCAGGGAATTCTCTGCCTGCCTTTCCCCAGTGCTCTGCAAGCTCTCCAGGGCAACATAAAATGTGGGGCTCTGTGCTTTCTTTCCTTCTGAACAAGTGTTAGTGTTTTCTGCACAAACGCGATTCTGCGAAGCAATGTGAACACTTGTGCTTCCCAGGCACAGAGAAGGTGCTAGCAGGGAATTCTCTGCCTGCCTTTCCCCAGTGCTCTGCAAGCTCTCCAGGGCAACATAAAATGTGGGGCCCTGTGCTTTCTTTCCTTCTGAACAAGTGTTAGTGTTTTCTGCACAAACGCAATTCTGCGAAGCAATGTGAACACTTTTGCTTCCCAGGCACAGAGAAGGTGCTAGCAGGGAATTCTCTGCCTGCCTTTCCCCAGTGCTCTGCAAGCTCTCCAGGGCAACATAAAATGTGGGGCTCTGGGCTTTCTTTCCTTCTGAACAAGTGTTAGTGTTTTCTGCACAAACACGATTCTGCGAAGCAATGTGAACACTTTTGCTTCCCAGGCACAGAGAAGGTGCTAGCAGGGAATTCTCTGCCTGCCTTTCCCCAGTGCTCTGCAAGCTCTCCAGGGCAACATAAAATCTGGGGCTCTGTGCTTTCTTTCCTTCTGAACAAGTGTTAGTGTTTTCTGCACAAACGCGATTCTGAGAAGCAATGTGAACACTTTTGCTTCCCAGGCACAGAGAAGGTGCTAGCAGGGAATTCTCTGCCTGCCTTTCCCCAGTGCTCTGCAAGCTCTCCAGGGCAACAGAAAATCTGGGGCTCTGGGCTTTCTTTCCTTCTGGACAAGTGTTAGTGTTTTCTGCACAAACGCGATTCTGCGAAGCAATGTGAACACTTCTCCTTCCCAGGCACAGAGAAGGTGCTAGCAGGGAATTCTCTGCCTGCCTTTCCCCAGTGCTCTGCAAGCTCTCCAGGGCAACATAAAATGTGGGGCTCTGTGCTTTCTTTCCTTCTGAACAAGTGTTAGTGTTTTCTGCACAAACGCGATTCTGCGAAGCAATGTGAACACTTGTGCTTCCCAGGCACAGAGAAGGTGCTAGCAGGGAATTCTCTGCCTGCCTTTCCCCAGTGCTCTGCAAGCTCTCCAGGGCAACATAAAATCTGGGGCTCTGTGCTTTCTTTCCTTCTGAACAAGTGTTAGTGTTTTCTGCACAAACGCGATTCTGCGAAACAATGTGAGCACTTCTCCTTCCCAGGCACAGAGAAGGTGCTAGCAGGGAATTCTCTGCCTGCCTTTCCCCAGTGCTCTGCAAGCTCTCCAGGGCAACATAAAATGTGGGGCTCTGTGCTTTCTTTCCTTCTGAACAAGTGTTAGTGTTTTCTGCACAAACGCGATTCTGCGAAGCAATGTGAACACTTGTGCTTCCCAGGCACAGAGAAGGTGCTAGCAGGGAATTCTCTGCCTGCCTTTCCCCAGTGCTCTGCAAGCTCTCCAGGGCAACATAAAATCTGGGGCCCTGTGCTTTCTTTCCTTCTGAACAAGTGTTAGTGTTTTCTGCACAAACGCGATTCTGCGAAGCAATGTGAACACTTTTGCTTCCCAGGCACAGAGAAGGTGCTAGCAGGGAATTCTCTGCCTGCCTTTCCCCAGTGCTCTGCAAGCTCTCCAGGGCAACATAAAATGTGGGGCTCTGTGCTTTCTTTCCTTCTGAACAAGTGTTAGTGTTTTCTGCACAAACGCGATTCTGAGAAGCAATGTGAACACTTCTCCTTCCCAGGCACAGAGAAGGTGCTAGCAGGGAATTCTCTGCCTGCCTTTCCCCAGTGCTGTGCAAGCTCTCCAGGGCAACATAAAATGTGGGGCCCTGTGCTTTCTTTCCTTCTGAACAAGTGTTAGTGTTTTCTGCACAAACGCAATTCTGCGAAGCAATGTGAACACTTTTGCTTCCCAGGCACAGAGAAGGTGCTAGCAGGGAATTCTCTGCCTGCCTTTCCCCAGTGCTCTGCAAGCTCTCCAGGGCAACATAAAATGTGGGGCTCTGGGCTTTCTTTCCTTCTGAACAAGTGTTAGTGTTTTCTGCACAAACACGATTCTGCGAAGCAATGTGAACACTTGTGCTTCCCAGGCACAGAGAAGGTGCTAGCAGGGAATTCTCTGCCTGCCTTTCCCCAGTGCTCTGCAAGCTCTCCAGGGCAACATAAAATCTGGGGCTCTGTGCTTTCTTTCCTTCTGAACAAGTGTTAGTGTTTTCTGCACAAACGCGATTCTGCGAAACAATGTGAGCAATTCTCCTTCCCAGGCACAGAGAAGGTGCTAGCAGGGAATTCTCTGCCTGCCTTTCCCCAGTGCTCTGCAAGCTCTCCAGGGCAACATAAAATGTGGGGCTCTGTGCTTTCTTTCCTTCTGAACAAGTGTTAGTGTTTTCTGCACAAACGCGATTCTGCGAAGCAATGTGAACACTTGTGCTTCCCAGGCACAGAGAAGGTGCTAGCAGGGAATTCTCTGCCTGCCTTTCCCCAGTGCTCTGCAAGCTCTCCAGGGCAACATAAAATGTGGGGCCCTGTGCTTTCTTTCCTTCTGAACAAGTGTTAGTGTTTTCTGCACAAACGCAATTCTGCGAAGCAATGTGAACACTTTTGCTTCCCAGGCACAGAGAAGGTGCTAGCAGGGAATTCTCTGCCTGCCTTTCCCCAGTGCTCTGCAAGCTCTCCAGGGCAACATAAAATGTGGGGCTCTGGGCTTTCTTTCCTTCTGAACAAGTGTTAGTGTTTTCTGCACAAACACGATTCTGCGAAGCAATGTGAACACTTTTGCTTCCCAGGCACAGAGAAGGTGCTAGCAGGGAATTCTCTGCCTGCCTTTCCCCAGTGCTCTGCAAGCTCTCCAGGGCAACATAAAATCTGGGGCTCTGTGCTTTCTTTCCTTCTGAACAAGTGTTAGTGTTTTCTGCACAAACGCGATTCTGAGAAGCAATGTGAACACTTTTGCTTCCCAGGCACAGAGAAGGTGCTAGCAGGGAATTCTCTGCCTGCCTTTCCCCAGTGCTCTGCAAGCTCTCCAGGGCAACAGAAAATCTGGGGCTCTGGGCTTTCTTTCCTTCTGGACAAGTGTTAGTGTTTTCTGCACAAACGCGATTCTGCGAAGCAATGTGAACACTTCTCCTTCCCAGGCACAGAGAAGGTGCTAGCAGGGAATTCTCTGCCTGCCTTTCCCCAGTGCTCTGCAAGCTCTCCAGGGCAACATAAAATGTGGGGCTCTGTGCTTTCTTTCCTTCTGAACAAGTGTTAGTGTTTTCTGCACAAACGCGATTCTGCGAAGCAATGTGAACACTTGTGCTTCCCAGGCACAGAGAAGGTGCTAGCAGGGAATTCTCTGCCTGCCTTTCCCCAGTGCTCTGCAAGCTCTCCAGGGCAACATAAAATCTGGGGCTCTGTGCTTTCTTTCCTTCTGAACAAGTGTTAGTGTTTTCTGCACAAACGCGATTCTGCGAAACAATGTGAGCACTTCTCCTTCCCAGGCACAGAGAAGGTGCTAGCAGGGAATTCTCTGCCTGCCTTTCCCCAGTGCTCTGCAAGCTCTCCAGGGCAACATAAAATGTGGGGCTCTGTGCTTTCTTTCCTTCTGAACAAGTGTTAGTGTTTTCTGCACAAACGCGATTCTGCGAAGCAATGTGAACACTTGTGCTTCCCAGGCACAGAGAAGGTGCTAGCAGGGAATTCTCTGCCTGCCTTTCCCCAGTGCTCTGCAAGCTCTCCAGGGCAACATAAAATCTGGGGCCCTGTGCTTTCTTTCCTTCTGAACAAGTGTTAGTGTTTTCTGCACAAACGCGATTCTGCGAAGCAATGTGAACACTTTTGCTTCCCAGGCACAGAGAAGGTGCTAGCAGGGAATTCTCTGCCTGCCTTTCCCCAGTGCTCTGCAAGCTCTCCAGGGCAACATAAAATGTGGGGCTCTGTGCTTTCTTTCCTTCTGAACAAGTGTTAGTGTTTTCTGCACAAACGCGATTCTGAGAAGCAATGTGAACACTTCTCCTTCCCAGGCACAGAGAAGGTGCTAGCAGGGAATTCTCTGCCTGCCTTTCCCCAGTGCTGTGCAAGCTCTCCAGGGCAACATAAAATGTGGGGCCCTGTGCTTTCTTTCCTTCTGAACAAGTGTTAGTGTTTTCTGCACAAACGCAATTCTGCGAAGCAATGTGAACACTTTTGCTTCCCAGGCACAGAGAAGGTGCTAGCAGGGAATTCTCTGCCTGCCTTTCCCCAGTGCTCTGCAAGCTCTCCAGGGCAACATAAAATGTGGGGCTCTGGGCTTTCTTTCCTTCTGAACAAGTGTTAGTGTTTTCTGCACAAACACGATTCTGCGAAGCAATGTGAACACTTTTGCTTCCCAGGCACAGAGAAGGTGCTAGCAGGGAATTCTCTGCCTGCCTTTCCCCAGTGCTCTGCAAGCTCTCCAGGGCAACATAAAATCTGGGGCTCTGTGCTTTCTTTCCTTCTGAACAAGTGTTAGTGTTTTCTGCACAAACGCGATTCTGAGAAGCAATGTGAACACTTTTGCTTCCCAGGCACAGAGAAGGTGCTAGCAGGGAATTCTCTGCCTGCCTTTCCCCAGTGCTCTGCAAGCTCTCCAGGGCAACATAAAATCTGGGGCCCTGTGCTTTCTTTCCTTCTGAACAAGTGTTAGTGTTTTCTGCACAAACGCGATTCTGCGAAGCAATGTGAACACTTTTGCTTCCCAGGCACAGAGAAGGTGCTAGCAGGGAATTCTCTGCCTGCCTTTCCCCAGTGCTCTGCAAGCTCTCCAGGGCAACAGAAAATGTGGGGCTCTGTGCTTTCTTTCCTTCTGAACAAGTGTTAGTGTTTTCTGCACAAACGCGATTCTGCGAAGCAATGTGAACACTTTTGCTTCCCAGGCACAGAGAAGGTGCTAGCAGGGAATTCTCTGCCTGCCTTTCCCCAGTGCTCTGCAAGCTCTCCAGGGCAACAGAAAATCTGGGGCTCTGTGCTTTCTTTCCTTCTGAACAAGTGTTAGTGTTTTCTGCACAAACGCGATTCTGAGAAGCAATGTGAACACTTGTGCTTCCCAGGCACAGAGAAGGTGCTAGCAGGGAATTCTCTGCCTGCCTTTCCCCAGTGCTCTGCAAGCTCTCCAGGGCAACAGAAAATCTGGGGCCCTGTGCTTTCTTTCCTTCTGAACAAGTGTTAGTGTTTTCTGCACAAACGCGATTCTGCGAAGCAATGTGAACACTTTTGCTTCCCAGGCACAGAGAAGGTGCTAGCAGGGAATTCTCTGCCTGCCTTTCCCCAGTGCTCTGCAAGCTCTCCAGGGCAACATAAAATCTGGGGCTCTGGGCTTTCTTTCCTTCTGAACAAGTGTTAGTGTTTTCTGCACAAACGCGATTCTGCGAAGCAATGTGAACACTTCTCCTTCCCAGGCACAGAGAAGGTGCTAGCAGGGAATTCTCTGCCTGCCTTTCCCCAGTGCTCTGCAAGCTCTCCAGGGCAACATAAAATCTGGGGCTCTGTGCTTTCTTTCCTTCTGAACAAGTGTTAGTGTTTTCTGCACAAACGCGATTCTGCGAAGCAATGTGAACACTTGTCCTTCCCAGGCACAGAGAAGGTGCTAGCAGGGAATTCTCTGCCTGCCTTGCCCCAGTGCTCTGCAAGCTCTCCAGGGCAACATAAAATGTGGGGCCCTGTGCTTTCTTTCCTTCTGAACAAGTGTTAGTGTTTTCTGCACAAACGCGATTCTGCGAAGCAATGTGAACACTTTTGCTTCCCAGGCACAGAGAAGGTGCTAGCAGGGAATTCTCTGCCTGCCTTTCCCCAGTGCTCTGCAAGCTCTCCAGGGCAACAGAAAATCTGGGGCTCTGTGCTTTCTTTCCTTCTGAACAAGTGTTAGTGTTTTCTGCACAAACGCGATTCTGCGAAGCAATGTGAACACTTTTGCTTCCCAGGCACAGAGAAGGTGCTAGCAGGGAATTCTCTGCCTGCCTTTCCCCAGTGCTCTGCAAGCTCTCCAGGGCAACATAAAATGTGGGGCTCTGTGCTTTCTTTCCTTCTGAACAAGTGTTAGTGTTTTCTGCACAAATGCGATTCTGCGAAGCAATGTGAACACTTCTCCTTCCCAGGCACAGAGAAGGTGCTAGCAGGGAATTCTCTGCCTGCCTTTCCCCAGTGCTCTGCAAGCTCTCCAGGGCAACAGAAAATCTGGGGCTCTGTGCTTTCTTTCCTTCTGAACAAGTGTTAGTGTTTTCTGCACAAACGCGATTCTGCGAAGCAATGTGAACACTTTTGCTTCCCAGGCACAGAGAAGGTGCTAGCAGGGAATTCTCTGCCTGCCTTTCCCCAGTGCTCTGCAAGCTCTCCAGGGCAACATAAAATGTGGGGCTCTGTGCTTTCTTTCCTTCCGAACAAGTGTTAGTGTTTTCTGCACAAACGCGAATCTGCGAAGCAATGTGAACACTTTTGCTTCCCAGGCACAGAGAAGGTGCTAGCAGGGAATTCTCTGCCTGCCTTTCCCCAGTGCTCTGCAAGCTCTCCAGGGCAACATAAAATCTGGGGCTCTGTGCTTTCTTTCCTTCTGAACAAGTGTTAGTGTTTTCTGCACAAACGCGATTCTGAGAAGCAATGTGAACACTTCTCCTTCCCAGGCACAGAGAAGGTGCTAGCAGGGAATTCTCTGCCTGCCTTTCCCCAGTGCTCTGCAAGCTCTCCAGGGCAACATAAAATGTGGGGCTCTGTGCTTTCTTTCCTTCTGAACAAGTGTTAGTGTTTTCTGCACAAACGCGATTCTGCGAAGCAATGTGAACACTTTTGCTTCCCAGGCAGAGAGAAGGTGCTAGCAGGGAATTCTCTGCCTGCCTTTCCCCAGTGCTCTGCAAGCTCTCCAGGGCAACATAAAATGTGGGGCTCTGTGCTTTCTTTCCTTCTGAACAAGTGTTAGTGTTTTCTGCACAAACGCGATTCTGAGAAGCAATGTGAACACTTTTGCTTCCCAGGCACAGAGAAGGTGCTAGCAGGGAATTCTCTGCCTGCCTTTCCCCAGTGCTCTGCAAGCTCTCCAGGGCAACATAAAATCTGGGGCCCTGTGCTTTCTTTCCTTCTGAAGAAGTGTTAGTGTTTTCTGCACAAACGCGATTCTGCGAAGCAATGTGAACACTTTTGCTTCCCAGGCACAGAGAAGGTGCTAGCAGGGAATTCTCTGCCTGCCTTTCCCCAGTGCTCTGCAAGCTCTCCAGGGCAACAGAAAATCTGGGGCTCTGTGCTTTCTTTCCTTCTGAACAAGTGTTAGTGTTTTCTGCACAAACGCGATTCTGCGAAGCAATGTGAACACTTGTCCTTCCCAGGCACAGAGAAGGTGCTAGCAGGGAATTCTCTGCCTGCTTTTCCCCAGTGCTCTGCAAGCTCTCCAGGGCAACATAAAATGTGGGGCTCTGTGCTTTCTTTCCTTCTGAACAAGTGTTAGTGTTTTCTGCACAAACGCGATTCTGCGAAGCAATGTGAACACTTGTGCTTCCCAGGCACAGAGAAGGTGCTAGCAGGGAATTCTCTGCCTGCCTTTCCCCAGTGCTCTGCAAGCTCTCCAGGGCAACATAAAATCTGGGGCTCTGTGCTTTCTTTCCTTCTGAACAAGTGTTAGTGTTTTCTGCACAAACGCGATTCTGCGAAACAATGTGAGCAATTCTCCTTCCCAGGCACAGAGAAGGTGCTAGCAGGGAATTCTCTGCCTGCCTTTCCCCAGTGCTCTGCAAGCTCTCCAGGGCAACATAAAATGTGGGGCTCTGTGCTTTCTTTCCTTCTGAACAAGTGTTAGTGTTTTCTGCACAAACGCGATTCTGCGAAGCAATGTGAACACTTGTGCTTCCCAGGCACAGAGAAGGTGCTAGCAGGGAATTCTCTGCCTGCCTTTCCCCAGTGCTCTGCAAGCTCTCCAGGGCAACATAAAATCTGGGGCCCTGTGCTTTCTTTCCTTCTGAACAAGTGTTAGTGTTTTCTGCACAAACGCAATTCTGCGAAGCAATGTGAACACTTTTGCTTCCCAGGCACAGAGAAGGTGCTAGCAGGGAATTCTCTGCCTGCCTTTCCCCAGTGCTCTGCAAGCTCTCCAGGGCAACATAAAATGTGGGGCTCTGGGCTTTCTTTCCTTCTGAACAAGTGTTAGTGTTTTCTGCACAAACACGATTCTGCGAAGCAATGTGAACACTTTTGCTTCCCAGGCACAGAGAAGGTGCTAGCAGGGAATTCTCTGCCTGCCTTTCCCCAGTGCTCTGCAAGCTCTCCAGGGCAACATAAAATCTGGGTCTCTGTGCTTTCTTTCCTTCTGAACAAGTGTTAGTGTTTTCTGCACAAACGCGATTCTGAGAAGCAATGTGAACACTTTTGCTTCCCAGGCACAGAGAAGGTGCTAGCAGGGAATTCTCTGCCTGCCTTTCCCCAGTGCTCTGCAAGCTCTCCAGGGCAACAGAAAATCTGGGGCTCTGGGCTTTCTTTCCTTCTGGACAAGTGTTAGTGTTTTCTGCACAAACGCGATTCTGCGAAGCAATGTGAACACTTCTCCTTCCCAGGCACAGAGAAGGTGCTAGCAGGGAATTCTCTGCCTGCCTTTCCCCAGTGCTCTGCAAGCTCTCCAGGGCAACATAAAATGTGGGGCTCTGTGCTTTCTTTCCTTCTGAACAAGTGTTAGTGTTTTCTGCACAAACGCGATTCTGCGAAGCAATGTGAACACTTGTGCTTCCCAGGCACAGAGAAGGTGCTAGCAGGGAATTCTCTGCCTGCCTTTCCCCAGTGCTCTGCAAGCTCTCCAGGGCAACATAAAATCTGGGGCTCTGTGCTTTCTTTCCTTCTGAACAAGTGTTAGTGTTTTCTGCACAAACGCGATTCTGCGAAACAATGTGAGCACTTCTCCTTCCCAGGCACAGAGAAGGTGCTAGCAGGGAATTCTCTGCCTGCCTTTCCCCAGTGCTCTGCAAGCTCTCCAGGGCAACATAAAATGTGGGGCTCTGTG
The DNA here is from genome assembly GCA_030819815.1 of Strix occidentalis. Classification (NCBI taxonomy): domain Eukaryota; kingdom Metazoa; phylum Chordata; class Aves; order Strigiformes; family Strigidae; genus Strix; species Strix occidentalis. The sequence continues at coordinate 15,357 of JASWHU010000244.1, read as the reverse complement.
CTTTCTTTCCTTCTGAACAAGTGTTAGTGTTTTCTGCACAAACGCGATTCTGCGAAGCAATGTGAACACTTGTGCTTCCCAGGCACAGAGAAGGTGCTAGCAGGGAATTCTCTGCCTGCCTTTCCCCAGTGCTCTGCAAGCTCTCCAGGGCAACATAAAATCTGGGGCCCTGTGCTTTCTTTCCTTCTGAACAAGTGTTAGTGTTTTCTGCACAAACGCGATTCTGCGAAGCAATGTGAACACTTTTGCTTCCCAGGCACAGAGAAGGTGCTAGCAGGGAATTCTCTGCCTGCCTTTCCCCAGTGCTCTGCAAGCTCTCCAGGGCAACATAAAATGTGGGGCTCTGTGCTTTCTTTCCTTCTGAACAAGTGTTAGTGTTTTCTGCACAAACGCGATTCTGAGAAGCAATGTGAACACTTCTCCTTCCCAGGCACAGAGAAGGTGCTAGCAGGGAATTCTCTGCCTGCCTTTCCCCAGTGCTGTGCAAGCTCTCCAGGGCAACATAAAATGTGGGGCCCTGTGCTTTCTTTCCTTCTGAACAAGTGTTAGTGTTTTCTGCACAAACGCAATTCTGCGAAGCAATGTGAACACTTTTGCTTCCCAGGCACAGAGAAGGTGCTAGCAGGGAATTCTCTGCCTGCCTTTCCCCAGTGCTCTGCAAGCTCTCCAGGGCAACATAAAATGTGGGGCTCTGGGCTTTCTTTCCTTCTGAACAAGTGTTAGTGTTTTCTGCACAAACACGATTCTGCGAAGCAATGTGAACACTTTTGCTTCCCAGGCACAGAGAAGGTGCTAGCAGGGAATTCTCTGCCTGCCTTTCCCCAGTGCTCTGCAAGCTCTCCAGGGCAACATAAAATCTGGGGCTCTGTGCTTTCTTTCCTTCTGAACAAGTGTTAGTGTTTTCTGCACAAACGCGATTCTGAGAAGCAATGTGAACACTTTTGCTTCCCAGGCACAGAGAAGGTGCTAGCAGGGAATTCTCTGCCTGCCTTTCCCCAGTGCTCTGCAAGCTCTCCAGGGCAACATAAAATCTGGGGCCCTGTGCTTTCTTTCCTTCTGAACAAGTGTTAGTGTTTTCTGCACAAACGCGATTCTGCGAAGCAATGTGAACACTTTTGCTTCCCAGGCACAGAGAAGGTGCTAGCAGGGAATTCTCTGCCTGCCTTTCCCCAGTGCTCTGCAAGCTCTCCAGGGCAACAGAAAATGTGGGGCTCTGTGCTTTCTTTCCTTCTGAACAAGTGTTAGTGTTTTCTGCACAAACGCGATTCTGCGAAGCAATGTGAACACTTTTGCTTCCCAGGCACAGAGAAGGTGCTAGCAGGGAATTCTCTGCCTGCCTTTCCCCAGTGCTCTGCAAGCTCTCCAGGGCAACAGAAAATCTGGGGCTCTGTGCTTTCTTTCCTTCTGAACAAGTGTTAGTGTTTTCTGCACAAACGCGATTCTGAGAAGCAATGTGAACACTTGTGCTTCCCAGGCACAGAGAAGGTGCTAGCAGGGAATTCTCTGCCTGCCTTTCCCCAGTGCTCTGCAAGCTCTCCAGGGCAACAGAAAATCTGGGGCCCTGTGCTTTCTTTCCTTCTGAACAAGTGTTAGTGTTTTCTGCACAAACGCGATTCTGCGAAGCAATGTGAACACTTTTGCTTCCCAGGCACAGAGAAGGTGCTAGCAGGGAATTCTCTGCCTGCCTTTCCCCAGTGCTCTGCAAGCTCTCCAGGGCAACATAAAATCTGGGGCTCTGGGCTTTCTTTCCTTCTGAACAAGTGTTAGTGTTTTCTGCACAAACGCGATTCTGCGAAGCAATGTGAACACTTCTCCTTCCCAGGCACAGAGAAGGTGCTAGCAGGGAATTCTCTGCCTGCCTTTCCCCAGTGCTCTGCAAGCTCTCCAGGGCAACATAAAATCTGGGGCTCTGTGCTTTCTTTCCTTCTGAACAAGTGTTAGTGTTTTCTGCACAAACGCGATTCTGCGAAGCAATGTGAACACTTGTCCTTCCCAGGCACAGAGAAGGTGCTAGCAGGGAATTCTCTGCCTGCCTTGCCCCAGTGCTCTGCAAGCTCTCCAGGGCAACATAAAATGTGGGGCTCTGTGCTTTCTTTCCTTCTGAACAAGTGTTAGTGTTTTCTGCACAAACGCGATTCTGCGAAGCAATGTGAACACTTTTGCTTCCCAGGCACAGAGAAGGTGCTAGCAGGGAATTCTCTGCCTGCCTTTCCCCAGTGCTCTGCAAGCTCTCCAGGGCAACAGAAAATCTGGGGCTCTGTGCTTTCTTTCCTTCTGAACAAGTGTTAGTGTTTTCTGCACAAACGCGATTCTGCAAAGCAATGTGAACGCTTTTGCTTCCCAGGCACAGAGAAGGTGCTAGCAGGGAATTCTCTGCCTGCCTTTCCCCAGTGCTCTGCAAGCTCTCCAGGGCAACAGAAAATCTGGGGCTCTGTGCTTTCTTTCCTTCTGGACAAGTGTTAGTGTTTTCTGCACAAACGCGATTCTGCGAAGCAATGTGAACACTTTTGCTTCCCAGGCAGAGAGAAGGTGCTAGCAGGGAATTCTCTGCCTGCCTTTCCCCAGTGCTCTGCAAGCTCTCCAGGGCAACATAAAATGTGGGGCTCTGTGCTTTCTTTCCTTCTGAACAAGTGTTAGTGTTTTCTGCACAAACGCGATTCTGCGAAGCAATGTGAACACTTCTCCTTCCCAGGCACAGAGAAGGTGCTAGCAGGGAATTCTCTGCCTGCCTTTCCCCAGTGCTCTGCAAGCTCTCCAGGGCAACATAAAATCTGGGGCTCTGTGCTTTCTTTCCTTCTGAACAAGTGTTAGTGTTTTCTGCACAAACGCGATTCTGCGAAACAATGTGAGCACTTCTCCTTCCCAGGCACAGAGAAGGTGCTAGCAGGGAATTCTCTGCCTGCCTTTCCCCAGTGCTCTGCAAGCTCTCCAGGGCAACATAAAATCTGGGGCTCTGTGCTTTCTTTCCTTCTGAACAAGTGTTAGTGTTTTCTGCACAAACGCGATTCTGCGAAGCAATGTGAACACTTGTGCTTCCCAGGCACAGAGAAGGTGCTAGCAGGGAATTCTCTGCCTGCCTTTCCCCAGTGCTCTGCAAGCTCTCCAGGGCAACATAAAATCTGGGGCTCTGTGCTTTCTTTCCTTCTGAACAAGTGTTAGTGTTTTCTGCACAAACGCGATTCTGAGAAGCAATGTGAACACTTCTCCTTCCCAGGCACAGAGAAGGTGCTAGCAGGGAATTCTCTGCCTGCCTTTCCCCAGTGCTCTGCAAGCTCTCCAGGGCAACATAAAATCTGGGGCCCTGTGCTTTCTTTCCTTCTGAACAAGTGTTAGTGTTTTCTGCACAAACGCGATTCTGCGAAGCAATGTGAACACTTTTGCTTCCCAGGCACAGAGAAGGTGCTAGCAGGGAATTCTCTGCCTGCCTTTCCCCAGTGCTCTGCAAGCTCTCCAGGGCAACATAAAATGTGGGGCTCTGTGCTTTCTTTCCTTCTGAACAAGTGTTAGTGTTTTCTGCACAAACGCGATTCTGCGAAGCAATGTGAACACTTTTGCTTCCCAGGCACAGAGAAGGTGCTAGCAGGGAATTCTCTGCCTGCCTTTCCCCAGTGCTCTGCAAGCTCTCCAGGGCAACAGAAAATCTGGGGCTCTGTGCTTTCTTTCCTTCTGAACAAGTGTTAGTGTTTTCTGCACAAACGCGATTCTGCGAAGCAATGTGAACACTTTTGCTTCCCAGGCACAGAGAAGGTGCTAGCAGGGAATTCTCTGCCTGCCTTTCCCCAGTGCTCTGCAAGCTCTCCAGGGCAACATAAAATGTGGGGCTCTGTGCTTTCTTTCCTTCTGAACAAGTGTTAGTGTTTTCTGCACAAACGCGATTCTGAGAAGCAATGTGAACACTTCTCCTTCCCAGGCACAGAGAAGGTGCTAGCAGGGAATTCTCTGCCTGCCTTTCCCCAGTGCTCTGCAAGCTCTCCAGGGCAACAGAAAATCTGGGGCTCTGTGCTTTCTTTCCTTCTGAACAAGTGTTAGTGTTTTCTGCACAAACGCGATTCTGCGAAGCAATGTGAACACTTGTGCTTCCCAGGCACAGAGAAGGTGCTAGCAGGGAATTCTCTGCCTGCCTTTCCCCAGTGCTCTGCAAGCTCTCCAGGGCAACATAAAATCTGGGGCTCTGTGCTTTCTTTCCTTCTGAACAAGTGTTAGTGTTTTCTGCACAAACGCGATTCTGCGAAACAATGTGAGCACTTCTCCTTCCCAGGCACAGAGAAGGTGCTAGCAGGGAATTCTCTGCCTGCCTTTCCCCAGTGCTCTGCAAGCTCTCCAGGGCAACATAAAATGTGGGGCTCTGTGCTTTCTTTCCTTCTGAACAAGTGTTAGTGTTTTCTGCACAAACGCGATTCTGCGAAGCAATGTGAACACTTGTGCTTCCCAGGCACAGAGAAGGTGCTAGCAGGGAATTCTCTGCCTGCCTTTCCCCAGTGCTCTGCAAGCTCTCCAGGGCAACATAAAATCTGGGGCCCTGTGCTTTCTTTCCTTCTGAACAAGTGTTAGTGTTTTCTGCACAAACGCGATTCTGCGAAGCAATGTGAACACTTTTGCTTCCCAGGCACAGAGAAGGTGCTAGCAGGGAATTCTCTGCCTGCCTTTCCCCAGTGCTCTGCAAGCTCTCCAGGGCAACATAAAATGTGGGGCTCTGTGCTTTCTTTCCTTCTGAACAAGTGTTAGTGTTTTCTGCACAAACGCGATTCTGAGAAGCAATGTGAACACTTCTCCTTCCCAGGCACAGAGAAGGTGCTAGCAGGGAATTCTCTGCCTGCCTTTCCCCAGTGCTGTGCAAGCTCTCCAGGGCAACATAAAATGTGGGGCCCTGTGCTTTCTTTCCTTCTGAACAAGTGTTAGTGTTTTCTGCACAAACGCAATTCTGCGAAGCAATGTGAACACTTTTGCTTCCCAGGCACAGAGAAGGTGCTAGCAGGGAATTCTCTGCCTGCCTTTCCCCAGTGCTCTGCAAGCTCTCCAGGGCAACATAAAATGTGGGGCTCTGGGCTTTCTTTCCTTCTGAACAAGTGTTAGTGTTTTCTGCACAAACACGATTCTGCGAAGCAATGTGAACACTTTTGCTTCCCAGGCACAGAGAAGGTGCTAGCAGGGAATTCTCTGCCTGCCTTTCCCCAGTGCTCTGCAAGCTCTCCAGGGCAACAGAAAATCTGGGGCTCTGTGCTTTCTTTCCTTCTGAACAAGTGTTAGTGTTTTCTGCACAAACGCGATTCTGAGAAGCAATGTGAACACTTTTGCTTCCCAGGCACAGAGAAGGTGCTAGCAGGGAATTCTCTGCCTGCCTTTCCCCAGTGCTCTGCAAGCTCTCCAGGGCAACATAAAATCTGGGGCTCTGTGCTTTCTTTCCTTCTGAACAAGTGTTAGTGTTTTCTGCACAAACGCGATTCTGCGAAGCAATGTGAACACTTTTGCTTCCCAGGCACAGAGAAGGTGCTAGCAGGGAATTCTCTGCCTGCCTTTCCCCAGTGCTCTGCAAGCTCTCCAGGGCAACAGAAAATGTGGGGCTCTGTGCTTTCTTTCCTTCTGAACAAGTGTTAGTGTTTTCTGCACAAACGCGATTCTGCGAAGCAATGTGAACACTTTTGCTTCCCAGGCACAGAGAAGGTGCTAGCAGGGAATTCTCTGCCTGCCTTTCCCCAGTGCTCTGCAAGCTCTCCAGGGCAACAGAAAATCTGGGGCTCTGTGCTTTCTTTCCTTCTGAACAAGTGTTAGTGTTTTCTGCACAAACGCGATTCTGAGAAGCAATGTGAACACTTGTGCTTCCCAGGCACAGAGAAGGTGCTAGCAGGGAATTCTCTGCCTGCCTTTCCCCAGTGCTCTGCAAGCTCTCCAGGGCAACAGAAAATCTGGGGCCCTGTGCTTTCTTTCCTTCTGAACAAGTGTTAGTGTTTTCTGCACAAACGCGATTCTGCGAAGCAATGTGAACACTTTTGCTTCCCAGGCACAGAGAAGGTGCTAGCAGGGAATTCTCTGCCTGCCTTTCCCCAGTGCTCTGCAAGCTCTCCAGGGCAACATAAAATCTGGGGCTCTGGGCTTTCTTTCCTTCTGAACAAGTGTTAGTGTTTTCTGCACAAACGCGATTCTGCGAAGCAATGTGAACACTTCTCCTTCCCAGGCACAGAGAAGGTGCTAGCAGGGAATTCTCTGCCTGCCTTTCCCCAGTGCTCTGCAAGCTCTCCAGGGCAACATAAAATCTGGGGCTCTGTGCTTTCTTTCCTTCTGAACAAGTGTTAGTGTTTTCTGCACAAACGCGATTCTGCGAAGCAATGTGAACACTTGTCCTTCCCAGGCACAGAGAAGGTGCTAGCAGGGAATTCTCTGCCTGCCTTGCCCCAGTGCTCTGCAAGCTCTCCAGGGCAACATAAAATGTGGGGCTCTGTGCTTTCTTTCCTTCTGAACAAGTGTTAGTGTTTTCTGCACAAACGCGATTCTGCGAAGCAATGTGAACACTTTTGCTTCCCAGGCACAGAGAAGGTGCTAGCAGGGAATTCTCTGCCTGCCTTTCCCCAGTGCTCTGCAAGCTCTCCAGGGCAACAGAAAATCTGGGGCTCTGTGCTTTCTTTCCTTCTGAACAAGTGTTAGTGTTTTCTGCACAAACGCGATTCTGCAAAGCAATGTGAACGCTTTTGCTTCCCAGGCACAGAGAAGGTGCTAGCAGGGAATTCTCTGCCTGCCTTTCCCCAGTGCTCTGCAAGCTCTCCAGGGCAACAGAAAATCTGGGGCTCTGTGCTTTCTTTCCTTCTGGACAAGTGTTAGTGTTTTCTGCACAAACGCGATTCTGCGAAGCAATGTGAACACTTTTGCTTCCCAGGCAGAGAGAAGGTGCTAGCAGGGAATTCTCTGCCTGCCTTTCCCCAGTGCTCTGCAAGCTCTCCAGGGCAACATAAAATGTGGGGCTCTGTGCTTTCTTTCCTTCTGAACAAGTGTTAGTGTTTTCTGCACAAACGCGATTCTGCGAAGCAATGTGAACACTTCTCCTTCCCAGGCACAGAGAAGGTGCTAGCAGGGAATTCTCTGCCTGCCTTTCCCCAGTGCTCTGCAAGCTCTCCAGGGCAACATAAAATCTGGGGCTCTGTGCTTTCTTTCCTTCTGAACAAGTGTTAGTGTTTTCTGCACAAACGCGATTCTGCGAAACAATGTGAGCACTTCTCCTTCCCAGGCACAGAGAAGGTGCTAGCAGGGAATTCTCTGCCTGCCTTTCCCCAGTGCTCTGCAAGCTCTCCAGGGCAACATAAAATCTGGGGCTCTGTGCTTTCTTTCCTTCTGAACAAGTGTTAGTGTTTTCTGCACAAACGCGATTCTGCGAAGCAATGTGAACACTTGTGCTTCCCAGGCACAGAGAAGGTGCTAGCAGGGAATTCTCTGCCTGCCTTTCCCCAGTGCTCTGCAAGCTCTCCAGGGCAACATAAAATCTGGGGCTCTGTGCTTTCTTTCCTTCTGAACAAGTGTTAGTGTTTTCTGCACAAACGCGATTCTGAGAAGCAATGTGAACACTTCTCCTTCCCAGGCACAGAGAAGGTGCTAGCAGGGAATTCTCTGCCTGCCTTTCCCCAGTGCTCTGCAAGCTCTCCAGGGCAACATAAAATCTGGGGCCCTGTGCTTTCTTTCCTTCTGAACAAGTGTTAGTGTTTTCTGCACAAACGCGATTCTGCGAAGCAATGTGAACACTTTTGCTTCCCAGGCACAGAGAAGGTGCTAGCAGGGAATTCTCTGCCTGCCTTTCCCCAGTGCTCTGCAAGCTCTCCAGGGCAACATAAAATGTGGGGCTCTGTGCTTTCTTTCCTTCTGAACAAGTGTTAGTGTTTTCTGCACAAACGCGATTCTGCGAAGCAATGTGAACACTTTTGCTTCCCAGGCACAGAGAAGGTGCTAGCAGGGAATTCTCTGCCTGCCTTTCCCCAGTGCTCTGCAAGCTCTCCAGGGCAACATAAAATGTGGGGCCCTGTGCTTTCTTTCCTTCTGAACAAGTGTTAGTGTTTTCTGCACAAACGCAATTCTGCGAAGCAATGTGAACACTTTTGCTTCCCAGGCACAGAGAAGGTGCTAGCAGGGAATTCTCTGCCTGCCTTTCCCCAGTGCTCTGCAAGCTCTCCAGGGCAACATAAAATGTGGGGCTCTGGGCTTTCTTTCCTTCTGAACAAGTGTTAGTGTTTTCTGCACAAACACGATTCTGCGAAGCAATGTGAACACTTTTGCTTCCCAGGCACAGAGAAGGTGCTAGCAGGGAATTCTCTGCCTGCCTTTCCCCAGTGCTCTGCAAGCTCTCCAGGGCAACATAAAGTCTGGGGCTCTGTGCTTTCTTTCCTTCTGAACAAGTGTTAGTGTTTTCTGCACAAACGCGATTCTGAGAAGCAATGTGAACACTTTTGCTTCCCAGGCACAGAGAAGGTGCTAGCAGGGAATTCTCTGCCTGCCTTTCCCCAGTGCTCTGCAAGCTCTCCAGGGCAACATAAAATCTGGGGCCCTGTGCTTTCTTTCCTTCTGAACAAGTGTTAGTGTTTTCTGCACAAACGCGATTCTGCGAAGCAATGTGAACACTTTTGCTTCCCAGGCACAGAGAAGGTGCTAGCAGGGAATTCTCTGCCTGCCTTTCCCCAGTGCTCTGCAAGCTCTCCAGGGCAACAGAAAATGTGGGGCTCTGTGCTTTCTTTCCTTCTGAACAAGTGTTAGTGTTTTCTGCACAAACGCGATTCTGCGAAGCAATGTGAACACTTTTGCTTCCCAGGCACAGAGAAGGTGCTAGCAGGGAATTCTCTGCCTGCCTTTCCCCAGTGCTCTGCAAGCTCTCCAGGGCAACAGAAAATCTGGGGCTCTGTGCTTTCTTTCCTTCTGAACAAGTGTTAGTGTTTTCTGCACAAACGCGATTCTGAGAAGCAATGTGAACACTTGTGCTTCCCAGGCACAGAGAAGGTGCTAGCAGGGAATTCTCTGCCTGCCTTTCCCCAGTGCTCTGCAAGCTCTCCAGGGCAACAGAAAATCTGGGGCCCTGTGCTTTCTTTCCTTCTGAACAAGTGTTAGTGTTTTCTGCACAAACGCGATTCTGCGAAGCAATGTGAACACTTTTGCTTCCCAGGCACAGAGAAGGTGCTAGCAGGGAATTCTCTGCCTGCCTTTCCCCAGTGCTCTGCAAGCTCTCCAGGGCAACATAAAATCTGGGGCTCTGGGCTTTCTTTCCTTCTGAACAAGTGTTAGTGTTTTCTGCACAAACGCGATTCTGCGAAGCAATGTGAACACTTCTCCTTCCCAGGCACAGAGAAGGTGCTAGCAGGGAATTCTCTGCCTGCCTTTCCCCAGTGCTCTGCAAGCTCTCCAGGGCAACATAAAATCTGGGGCTCTGTGCTTTCTTTCCTTCTGAACAAGTGTTAGTGTTTTCTGCACAAACGCGATTCTGCGAAGCAATGTGAACACTTGTCCTTCCCAGGCACAGAGAAGGTGCTAGCAGGGAATTCTCTGCCTGCCTTGCCCCAGTGCTCTGCAAGCTCTCCAGGGCAACATAAAATGTGGGGCTCTGTGCTTTCTTTCCTTCTGAACAAGTGTTAGTGTTTTCTGCACAAACGCGATTCTGCGAAGCAATGTGAACACTTTTGCTTCCCAGGCACAGAGAAGGTGCTAGCAGGGAATTCTCTGCCTGCCTTTCCCCAGTGCTCTGCAAGCTCTCCAGGGCAACAGAAAATCTGGGGCTCTGTGCTTTCTTTCCTTCTGAACAAGTGTTAGTGTTTTCTGCACAAACGCGATTCTGCAAAGCAATGTGAACGCTTTTGCTTCCCAGGCACAGAGAAGGTGCTAGCAGGGAATTCTCTGCCTGCCTTTCCCCAGTGCTCTGCAAGCTCTCCAGGGCAACAGAAAATCTGGGGCTCTGTGCTTTCTTTCCTTCTGGACAAGTGTTAGTGTTTTCTGCACAAACGCGATTCTGCGAAGCAATGTGAACACTTTTGCTTCCCAGGCAGAGAGAAGGTGCTAGCAGGGAATTCTCTGCCTGCCTTTCCCCAGTGCTCTGCAAGCTCTCCAGGGCAACATAAAATGTGGGGCTCTGTGCTTTCTTTCCTTCTGAACAAGTGTTAGTGTTTTCTGCACAAACGCGATTCTGCGAAGCAATGTGAACACTTCTCCTTCCCAGGCACAGAGAAGGTGCTAGCAGGGAATTCTCTGCCTGCCTTTCCCCAGTGCTCTGCAAGCTCTCCAGGGCAACATAAAATCTGGGGCTCTGTGCTTTCTTTCCTTCTGAACAAGTGTTAGTGTTTTCTGCACAAACGCGATTCTGCGAAACAATGTGAGCACTTCTCCTTCCCAGGCACAGAGAAGGTGCTAGCAGGGAATTCTCTGCCTGCCTTTCCCCAGTGCTCTGCAAGCTCTCCAGGGCAACATAAAATCTGGGGCTCTGTGCTTTCTTTCCTTCTGAACAAGTGTTAGTGTTTTCTGCACAAACGCGATTCTGCGAAGCAATGTGAACACTTGTGCTTCCCAGGCACAGAGAAGGTGCTAGCAGGGAATTCTCTGCCTGCCTTTCCCCAGTGCTCTGCAAGCTCTCCAGGGCAACATAAAATCTGGGGCTCTGTGCTTTCTTTCCTTCTGAACAAGTGTTAGTGTTTTCTGCACAAACGCGATTCTGAGAAGCAATGTGAACACTTCTCCTTCCCAGGCACAGAGAAGGTGCTAGCAGGGAATTCTCTGCCTGCCTTTCCCCAGTGCTCTGCAAGCTCTCCAGGGCAACATAAAATCTGGGGCCCTGTGCTTTCTTTCCTTCTGAACAAGTGTTAGTGTTTTCTGCACAAACGCGATTCTGCGAAGCAATGTGAACACTTTTGCTTCCCAGGCACAGAGAAGGTGCTAGCAGGGAATTCTCTGCCTGCCTTTCCCCAGTGCTCTGCAAGCTCTCCAGGGCAACATAAAATGTGGGGCTCTGTGCTTTCTTTCCTTCTGAACAAGTGTTAGTGTTTTCTGCACAAACGCGATTCTGCGAAGCAATGTGAACACTTTTGCTTCCCAGGCACAGAGAAGGTGCTAGCAGGGAATTCTCTGCCTGCCTTTCCCCAGTGCTCTGCAAGCTCTCCAGGGCAACATAAAATGTGGGGCCCTGTGCTTTCTTTCCTTCTGAACAAGTGTTAGTGTTTTCTGCACAAACGCAATTCTGCGAAGCAATGTGAACACTTTTGCTTCCCAGGCACAGAGAAGGTGCTAGCAGGGAATTCTCTGCCTGCCTTTCCCCAGTGCTCTGCAAGCTCTCCAGGGCAACATAAAATGTGGGGCTCTGGGCTTTCTTTCCTTCTGAACAAGTGTTAGTGTTTTCTGCACAAACACGATTCTGCGAAGCAATGTGAACACTTTTGCTTCCCAGGCACAGAGAAGGTGCTAGCAGGGAATTCTCTGCCTGCCTTTCCCCAGTGCTCTGCAAGCTCTCCAGGGCAACATAAAGTCTGGGGCTCTGTGCTTTCTTTCCTTCTGAACAAGTGTTAGTGTTTTCTGCACAAACGCGATTCTGAGAAGCAATGTGAACACTTTTGCTTCCCAGGCACAGAGAAGGTGCTAGCAGGGAATTCTCTGCCTGCCTTTCCCCAGTGCTCTGCAAGCTCTCCAGGGCAACATAAAATCTGGGGCCCTGTGCTTTCTTTCCTTCTGAACAAGTGTTAGTGTTTTCTGCACAAACGCGATTCTGCGAAGCAATGTGAACACTTTTGCTTCCCAGGCACAGAGAAGGTGCTAGCAGGGAATTCTCTGCCTGCCTTTCCCCAGTGCTCTGCAAGCTCTCCAGGGCAACATAAAATCTGGGGCTCTGTGCTTTCTTTCCTTCTGAACAAGTGTTAGTGTTTTCTGCACAAACGCGATTCTGCGAAGCAATGTGAACACTTCTCCTTCCCAGGCACAGAGAAGGTGCTAGCAGGGAATTCTCTGCCTGCCTTTCCCCAGTGCTCTGCAAGCTCTCCAGGGCAACATAAAATGTGGGGCTCTGTGCTTTCTTTCCTTCTGAACAAGTGTTAGTGTTTTCTGCACAAACGCGATTCTGCGAAGCAATGTGAACACTTTTGCTTCCCAGGCACAGAGAAGGTGCTAGCAGGGAATTCTCTGCCTGCCTTTCCCCAGTGCTCTGCAAGCTCTCCAGGGCAACATAAAATCTGGGGCTCTGTGCTTTCTTTCCTTCTGAACAAGTGTTAGTGTTTTCTGCACAAACGCGATTCTGCGAAGCAATGTGAACACTTGTCCTTCCCAGGCACAGAGAAGGTGCTAGCAGGGAATTCTCTGCCTGCCTTTCCCCAGTGCTCTGCAAGCTCTCCAGGGCAACATAAAATGTGGGGCTCTGTGCTTTCTTTCCTTCTGAACAAGTGTTAGTGTTTTCTGCACAAACGCGATTCTGCGAAGCAATGTGAACACTTTTGCTTCCCAGGCACAGAGAAGGTGCTAGCAGGGAATTCTCTGCCTGCCTTTCCCCAGTGCTCTGCAAGCTCTCCAGGGCAACATAAAATGTGGGGCTCTGTGCTTTCTTTCCTTCTGAACAAGTGTTAGTGTTTTCTGCACAAACGCGATTCTGAGAAGCAATGTGAACACTTGTGCTTCCCAGGCACAGAGAAGGTGCTAGCAGGGAATTCTCTGCCTGCCTTTCCCCAGTGCTCTGCAAGCTCTCCAGGGCAACATAAAATCTGGGGCTCTGTGCTTTCTTTCCTTCTGAACAAGTGTTAGTGTTTTCTGCACAAACGCGATTCTGCGAAGCAATGTGAACACTTTTGCTTCCCAGGCAGAGAGAAGGTGCTAGCAGGGAATTCTCTGCCTGCCTTTCCCCAGTGCTCTGCAAGCTCTCCAGGGCAACATAAAATGTGGGGCTCTGTGCTTTCTTTCCTTCTGAACAAGTGTTAGTGTTTTCTGCACAAACGCGATTCTGAGAAGCAATGTGAACACTTTTGCTTCCCAGGCACAGAGAAGGTGCTAGCAGGGAATTCTCTGCCTGCCTTTCCCCAGTGCTCTGCAAGCTCTCCAGGGCAACAGAAAATCTGGGGCTCTGTGCTTTCTTTCCTTCTGAACAAGTGTTAGTGTTTTCTGCACAAACGCGATTCTGCGAAGCAATGTGAACACTTTTGCTTCCCAGGCACAGAGAAGGTGCTAGCAGGGAATTCTCTGCCTGCCTTTCCCCAGTGCTCTGCAAGCTCTCCAGGGCAACAGAAAATCTGGGGCTCTGTGCTTTCTTTCCTTCTGAACAAGTGTTAGTGTTTTCTGCACAAACGCGATTCTGCGAAGCAATGTGAACACTTTTGCTTCCCAGGCACAGAGAAGGTGCTAGCAGGGAATTCTCTGCCTGCCTTTCCCCAGTGCTCTGCAAGCTCTCCAGGGCAACAGAAAATCTGGGGCTCTGTGCTTTCTTTCCTTCTGAACAAGTGTTAGTGTTTTCTGCACAAACGCGATTCTGAGAAGCAATGTGAACACTTCTCCTTCCCAGGCACAGAGAAGGTGCTAGCAGGGAATTCTCTGCCTGCCTTTCCCCAGTGCTCTGCAAGCTCTCCAGGGCAACATAAAATGTCGGGCTCTGTGCTTTCTTTCCTTCTGAACAAGTGTTAGTGTTTTCTGCACAAACGCGATTCTGCGAAGCAATGTGAACACTTGTGCTTCCCAGGCACAGAGAAGGTGCTAGCAGGGAATTCTCTGCCTGCCTTTCCCCAGTGCTCTGCAAGCTCTCCAGGGCAACATAAAATCTGGGGCTCTGTGCTTTCTTTCCTTCTGAACAAGTGTTAGTGTTTTCTGCACAAACGCGATTCTGCGAAGCAATGTGAACACTTTTGCTTCCCAGGCACAGAGAAGGTGCTAGCAGGGAATTCTCTGCCTGCCTTTCCCCAGTGCTCTGCAAGCTCTCCAGGGCAACAGAAAATCTGGGGCTCTGTGCTTTCTTTCCTTCTGAACAAGTGTTAGTGTTTTCTGCACAAACGCGATTCTGCGAAGCAATGTGAACACTTTTGCTTCCCAGGCACAGAGAAGGTGCTAGCAGGGAATTCTCTGCCTGCCTTTCCCCAGTGCTCTGCAAGCTCTCCAGGGCAACATAAAATGTGGGGCTCTGTGCTTTCTTTCCTTCTGAACAAGTGTTAGTGTTTTCTGCACAAACGCGATTCTGCGAAGCAATGTGAACACTTCTCCTTCCCAGGCACAGAGAAGGTGCTAGCAGGGAATTCTCTGCCTGCCTTTCCCCAGTGCTCTGCAAGCTCTCCAGGGCAACATAAAATGTGGGGCTCTGTGCTTTCTTTCCTTCTGAACAAGTGTTAGTGTTTTCTGCACAAACGCGATTCTGCGAAGCAATGTGAACACTTCTCCTTCCCAGGCACAGAGAAGGTGCTAGCAGGGAATTCTCTGCCTGCCTTTCCCCAGTGCTCTGCAAGCTCTCCAGGGCAACATAAAATCTGGGGCTCTGTGCTTTCTTTCCTTCTGAACAAGTGTTAGTGTTTTCTGCACAAACGCGATTCTGCGAAGCAATGTGAACACTTGTGCTTCCCAGGCACAGAGAAGGTGCTAGCAGGGAATTCTCTGCCTGCCTTTCCCCAGTGCTCTGCAAGCTCTCCAGGGCAACATAAAATGTGGGGCTCTGTGCTTTCTTTCCTTCTGAACAAGTGTTAGTGTTTTCTGCACAAACGCGATTCTGAGAAGCAATGTGAACACTTTTGCTTCCCAGGCACAGAGAAGGTGCTAGCAGGGAATTCTCTGCCTGCCTTTCCCCAGTGCTCTGCAAGCTCTCCAGGGCAACATAAAATGTGGGGCTCTGTGCTTTCTTTCCTTCTGAACAAGTGTTAGTGTTTTCTGCACAAACGCGATTCTGAGAAGCAATGTGAACACTTCTCCTTCCCAGGCACAGAGAAGGTGCTAGCAGGGAATTCTCTGCCTGCCTTTCCCCAGTGCTCTGCAAGCTCTCCAGGGCAACAGAAAATGTGGGGCTCTGTGCTTTCTTTCCTTCTGAACAAGTGTTAGTGTTTTCTGCACAAACGCGATTCTGCGAAGCAATGTGAACACTTCTCCTTCCCAGGCACAGAGAAGGTGCTAGCAGGGAATTCTCTGTCTGCCTTTCCCCAGTGCTCTGCAAGCTCTCCAGGGCAACATAAAATCTGGGGCTCTGTGCTTTCTTTCCTTCTGAACAAGTGTTAGTGTTTTCTGCACAAACGCGATTCTGCGAAGCAATGTGAACACTTGTGCTTCCCAGGCACAGAGAAGGTGCTAGCAGGGAATTCTCTGCCTGCCTTTCCCCAGTGCTCTGCAAGCTCTCCAGGGCAACATAAAATCTGGGGCTCTGTGCTTTCTTTCCTTCTGAACAAGTGTTAGTGTTTTCTGCACAAACGC